>JALGBA010000607.1:0-380000 GCA_023970755.1 Azemiops feae
TACCTGCAGTTCCATGAGTAGGGTCTGCCAGAAGCGTGCCCTAAATTGCACCCCCCGATCTGACACAACTCAGTCCGGTAACCCATGCAGCCGAAATACATGGGCGATAAACAACTGGGCCATCATCCGTGCTGTAGGGAGACCCACACACAGGATAAAATGAGCCATTTTAGTGAGCATATCCACCACCACCAAGACGGTTGTGGCACCCTTGGACGGGGGCAACTCGGTAATGAAGTCTAACGAGACCGCCCCCCCCAGGGTCTTTCAGGCGTGGATAGTGGTTGCAAGAGACCAGGGGGCGCACCAGTAGCATACTTGGCCTGTTGACAAATGCTGCACGATGCCACATAACTAGACACCTCGTGCTGGAGTCGCGGCCTCAAAACGTTCTGGAGACAAGGTGCAGTGTTTTGAAGACCCCAAAGTGACCCGCTGATGGACTGTCATGGTATTGTTTCAGAATGATGCCACGGAGGGTTCCCCCGGAAAGGCAACAGGTCATCCATATACATCCAAGGGGTCTTATCCCCCTCATCGCCAGCCAACTCACGATGTCGAGCTGCCACAAATGGATCCTGCTGCTGCACCTCACGAATTATGCCCCGTAGGTCCATGGGCTCCTCTGTGGCCGCCAACCATTCCAAGGGAATAACCATTCTGGGCATGATCTTGTCCTCCTTTTGGGTGAATTCGGGCTTCCAGGACAGCGCATCTGCACGCTGGTTCCGCCCGCTAGGGACATAGGTCACCCAAAAGTCAAACCTCGCAAAAAACAGTGACCATCGCATCTGTCGCTAATTTAGCATTCTGGCAGTCCCTAGGTGCTCTAGGTTCTGATGGTCTGTTCGAACCTCGACTTGGTGATGGGCCCCCTCTAAGTGGTGCCGTCATGTCTCAAAAGCGACTTTGACCACCAACAACTCCTTGTCCCATATTGTATAGTTCCGTTCGGGGGCCGACAGCTTCCGTGAATAATAGGCACATGGGAACAAGGTACCTGTGGGAGCATAGGTTTGCAGAAGCACAGCCCTGACAACCACATCCAATGCATCCATCTCCACCATGAACGGCCTTAAGGGATAAGGATGCTTGAGGATAGGCTTGGAGGCGAACGCGGCCTTAATGGCATCCAAGGCCCCTGCTCCTCAGCGCCCCAGTGGAACTTCACCCCTTTCCTTAACAGATTGGAAAGGGGAGCGGTCAGGGTCGTAAAGTGAGGAATGAACGTGCGGTAATAATTCGCAAACCCCAACAGTCGCTGCACGTCCTTGACCCTCCGCGGAGGCTGCCATTCCTGCAGCGACTTTACTTTCTCCGGATCCATCTCCACACCCTCGAGCGAGATGCGATGGCCCAGAAAATCGATTGTGGTTTGCACAAACTGGCACTTCTCACGCTTGGCAAAGAGATGGTTATCCCGCAATCGTTGCAACACGAGCCGAACATGGTTCCAATGCGCTCGTGGGGAGGACGAGTAGATCAGGATGTTGTCCAGGTAGATGACCACGAACGTATCCAACAGGTCCCTGAACACGTCATGCATAAAGTGCATGAACACTCCCGGCGCATTGGTCAAGCCAAAGGGCATAACCGTGTACTCAAAATGTCCATAACGTGTCCGGAAGGCCATCTTCCACTCATCTCCCACTCGAACTCGGACTAAGTTGTAAGCTTCCCATAAGTCCAACTTAGTAAATATTTTGGCCTGGCGGAACCTCTCGATGAGTTTGAGGATGAGCGGGAGTGGGTACCGATTACTGATCGTGATGGCATTCAATTTCCGGTAATCACAGCACAGTCTAAGCTCCCCTGACTTCTTCTTCACGAAGAGCACTGGCGCAGCCAATGGGGAGGTGGAAGGCCGTAAAAACCCCTTCCGGAGCTTCTTGTCGATGAAGTCCCTCAAGGCTGCCAACTCCGGTTCCGACAGGGAGTAAATCCGGCCAACCGGCAATTTGGCATCGGGCACTAAATCAACCAGGCAGTCATAAGACCAATGCGGGGGCAACTGATCCGCCTCTTTTTCCCCAAAGACATCGGCATAATCCCCCAACTCTGCCGGTAGGTCCAGGTCCACATATGGAGCCACATTCCCTGCGCAGGCATGCAGGTGATGGGTGGCACACTTCTTGCCGGGGAACCGCACTGCCCCAGACAACCAAATAATCTACGGATCATGAGCCCTTAACCACTCCAATCCCAGCACCACTGGAAAGTGGGAAACGGTAGCCACATAGAACACAGCTTCTTCCACATGCGGTCCAATACGCATGTGAAGGGGTCTGGTCGCAGCAACCACTGGGCCGGAATGAAGGGGCCGCCCATCAATGGTCTCCACCAAGACCGGTGGTGACAACTGCTGCTGCGGAATGGACCACTGCATGGCAAAAGCCGAGTCCATGAAATTGGCAGTAGCCCCTGAGTCCACCAAGGCCTGGACCTCCACCACTCCTTGACCAGGCATGAACACAGTTGCTGGTAACACAAGGTGTTTAACAAGAGTCTGTTGAGGTGGAGGCACTGGACCCATTTCCAAGCGAGCCCGGCCTACAGAACCCTCTAGGCCGGGCCCAGCCCGTTTCCCGCCGCTGCTTTGGGTGGGTGCCTTCACAGGACATTTGGCCGCCATATGGCCTGGACCACCACAATACAGTCAAAGGCCTTAACAGCAGCGGCGATCTTTTTCAGCTTGAGTCAGTCGAGGTCGTGCAGCCCCCAACTGCATTGGCTCATCCGGAGGTGGTGCCAATGGTGCCACTGTCTTAACAGGTGCGGGCAAGGCCTCCATCCATCATCGCGCCCGTCGCTGCTGGAGTCTTGCATCGATACGGAGACACAGGTGCATGAGCTCCTGCAAGGAGCGAGGGCATTCGGTGCGTGCCAGCTCATCCAGGAGTTCGGACGAAAGTCCTTCCTGAAACTGGTCCATAAGCGCCACCTCGTTCCACTGCAGTTCCTGACAAACCACCTGAAACATAGCAATGTAGTCTGCCAGCGAACCACGCCCCTGCCGCAACTCTCTCACCCGACGGTTTGCAGTCTGGGCCCTAACAGGGTCCTCAAACATGGCCTTGAGTTGCCGGCAAAACTCTGCATAATTGTCCAGCAGCTGATTGGGCTGGGTCAGCAGGGGTGTTGCCCAACGTGCTGCTTTTCCTGTCAAAAGGTTTATCACAAACCCCACCTTATCCCGGTCAGTGGGGAAGTCCTCAGGCCGAAGGCTCATACACAACTGGCACTGCCCAAAGAACGATGGGAATTGTGCCTGTGAGCCATCAAACTTTTCTGGCACTGTAACAGGGCTTCTGCGGCGTGGCCGAGCTGCTTGCATCTGCACCATCTGTGCAGTCAGGAGGGCCACCTGCTGTTTTAACTGATCATTTTCTGCACGGAGCTGATCCATGGTCGCCCAACTTGGTCTGGAGGAGCAATTGGGAGTGGGCCGGGAACAAAATGTGATGACCCAGGGCGCCGAACAGAGGCAAGGCAGTTGGCTGGCAAGAGCAACAGTCCTTGAATCACTGCCAATGTTCACCCAAAAGCTCCCCCATATGCTGGCAAGAGTTCAACCAAGATAGCCAGGAAAGTTTACAAAATTCTCAAGACAAGACAAGAAAACGTAAAGAGTTCTTTACTCTCAGCTTGCCTGCGAACTGCAAACTGCAAACTGCCGACTGCAAGGAGAGATCAGGAATGTAAGCTGTGATCGGGAAGCAGGAAACAAACTGGTCCGGAATACAAAGTGTCCAGGTTACAAGAGCACAAGTCACGACAATCTCAAGATCCCACGTTTGTTCCCAGCAAATGCCTCACCCCACAGTGTCTCCTTAAATCCTAATCCCCAGGTGTGCCTTGTGGAGTGGGGCGGGATGCTCTCCTCCTGAGCAAGTGAGCCTGCCTCCGTTGTTCTCTCCTCCTCTCTGCTCTCCTTGCTCTAGGATCAGGTGGGGGGGGGGCTTGCTCCTCGCCTGAACTCTGCCTTCCCTGTTCCAAACCTGAAGGGCCCTGGCCCGCCTCAGCCTGCTCCTCCCTACAGTCCTCCGAAGCCACAGACACCCCCTCCTGGGCCTCAACAGAGAACTCCATGCCTTCCTCGGAGTCAGGCTCGGACGGAGGCATGACACCTTGTAAGCCAACAGCCCATAGCCCAGGATATCTGCAGCTGCCATGCTCTGGCTCCCTTCCATTTAAAATGCCATTATTTGGGACCTCCAAGCTGTGCCTTTTATGTTGCTGCTCCTACCCTCTGGAATGCAATTCTCCTTAGCGGCCTTTTTAGCCCCAGCCGTGCTTTGCTAAGGAAATCAACGACAACTTGGCTTTTTAAACAGAACATGGGCCAAACTGTTTTGTGATCCTAAGTGAGGAGTGAAGAGCATTTGTTGAAACCTTTTTTTATATTCTTCCTTTAGAGTTAACTTTTTGTGCCTCCTGCATTTTTACTGTTTTCACTAATATACAGTGAGGAAAAAAAATATTTGATCCCCTGTTGACTTTGTACGTTTGCCCACTAACAAAGAAATGATCAGTCTATAATTTTAATGATAGGTTTATTTTAACAGTGAGAGACAGAATAACAACAAAAAAATCCAGAAAATTCCAAACTTTCCACTATGGCCAAGACCAAAGAGCTGTCCAAGGATGTCAGGGACAAGATTGTAGACCTACACAAGGCTGGAATGGGCTACAAGACTATCGCTAAGCAGCTTGGTGAGAAGATGACACAACAGTTTTTGCGATTATTCATAAATGGAAGAAACACAAAATAACTGTCAATCTCCCTCTGTCTGGGGTCCATGCAAGATCTCACTTCGTGGAGTTTCAATGGTCATGAGAACGATGAGGAATCAGCCCAGAACTACATGGGAGGATCTTGTCAATGTTCTCAAGGTGCCTGGGACCACAGTCACCAAGAAAACAACTGATAATACACTATGCCCTGAAGGACTGAAATCTTGCAGCGCCCGCAAGGTCCCCCTGCTCAAGAAAGAACTTGTACAGGCCCGTCTGAATTTTGCCAATGAACATCTGAATGATTCAGAGGAGAACTGGGTGAAAGTGTTGCGGTCAGATGAGACCAAAATCGAGCTCTTTGGCATTAACTCAACTCGCCGTGTTTGGAGGAGGAGGAATGCTGCCTGTGACCCCAAGAACACCATCCCAACCGTCAAACATGGACGTTTTGGGGTGTTTTTCTGCTAAGGGAACCGGACAACTTCACCGCATCAAAGGACGGGGCCATGTACCATCAAATCTTGGGTGAGAACCTCCTTCTCTCAGCAAGGGCATTGAAAATGAATCGTGGATGGGTATTGCAGCATGACCCAAAACACACGTCCTGGAATGGCCCAGCCAGTCTCCAGACCTTAGTCTCAAAGAAAATCTGTGGAGGGACCTGCAGGTTCGAGCTGCCAAACGTCAGCCTCGAAACCTTAATGACTTGGAGAGGATCTGCAAAGAGGAGTGAGACAAAATCCCTCCTGAGATGTGTGCAAACCTGGTGGCCAACTACAAGAAACGTCTGACCTCTGTGATTGCCAACAAGGGTTTTGCCACCAAGTACTAAGTCATGTTCTGTGAAGGGGTCACGTACTTAAATGCAAATCAATTTATAACTTTTTTGAAATGTGTTTTTCTGGATTTTTGTTGTTGTTATTCTGTCTCTCACTGTTAAAAAAAACCTACCATTAAAATCTCCTTCATGGATTACTGCCTTGTCGTGGTGAAGGGGCTTGCGTAACTCAATGAAGCTATGAGCTATGCCGTGCAGGGCCACCCAGATGGACAGGTCATAGCAGAATGTTCTGACAAAATGTGATCCACTGGAGAAGGAAATGGCAACCCATGCCATGAAAACCCCATGGACAGTACCAAAAGGCAAAAAGATATGACGCTGGAAGATGAGCTCCTCAGGTCGGAAGGTGTCCAATATGCTACTGGGGAAGAGCAGAGGGCTAGTACTAGTAGCGCCAGAAAGAGTGAAGCGACTGGGCCAAAGCCGAAAGGACGCTCAGCATCTGGTGGTGAAAGGAAAGTTCTGTAAAGATCTATTCTCCATAGGAACCTGGAATGTAAGATCCATGAATCAAGGCAAGCTAGACGTGGTCAAACAAGAGATGACAAGACTGAACATCGACATCTTAGGAATCAGCAAACTAAAATGGATGGGAATGGGTGAATTTAATTCAGTGGACCATCAGGTATACTACTGCGGGCAAGAATCCCTCAGAAGAAATGGAGTAGCCTTCATAGTCAATAAAAGAGTAAGAAAAGCAATACTGGGATACAATCCCCAAAATGACAGAATGATCTCAGTTCGAATCCAAGGCAAACCATTCAATATCACAATAGTCCAAGTCTATGCCTGAACCACTGGTGCTGAAGAGGATGAAATTGACCGCTTCTATGAAGCCCTCCAGCACCTTATAGAATCAACACCAAAAAATGATGTCCTTATCATCATGGGGGATTGGAATGCTAAAGTAGGAAGCTAAAAGATAACCGGAATAACAGGCAAGTTTGGCCTTGGGAGTACAAAATGAAGCAGGGAGTACAAAATGAAGCATGATAGAATTTTGTCAAGAGAATACGATGGTCATAGCAAACACTCTTTTCCAACAACCCAAGAGACGGCTCTACACATGGACATCACCAGACGGTCAACACAGAAATCAGATTGACTATGTGCTCTGCAGCCAAAGATGGAGAAGCTCTATACAGTCAGTAAAAACAAGACCAGGAGCTGACTGTGGCTCAGATCATGAGCTTCTCGTTGCAAAATTTAGGCTTAAATTGAAGAAAGTAGAGAAAAGCACTAGGCCACTCAGGTATGAACTAAATCATATCCCTGATGTCACAGTCGAGGTGACAAATAGATTTAAGGAATTAGATCTGATAGACAGAGTGCCTGAAGAACTATGGACGGAGGTTTGCAACATTGTACAAGAAGTAGCAACTAAAACCATCCCAAAGAAAAAGAAATGCAAGAAACCAAAATGGCTGTCTGAGGAAGCTTTGCAAATAGCTGAGGAAAGAAGGGAAGCAAAAGGCAAGGGAGAAAGAGAAAGATACACCCAATTGAATGCAGAAGTTCCAGAGAATAGCTAGAAGAGATAAGAATGCCTTCTTAAATGAACAGTGTAAAGAAATAGAAGAAAACAATAGAATAGGGAGGACCAGAGATCTGTTCAAGAAAATTGGAGATATGAAGGGAACGTTTCATGGAAAGATGGGCATGATAAAGGACCAAAATGGCAGGGATCTATCAGAGGCAGAAGAGATTAAGAAGAGGTGGCAAAACTACACAGAAGAACTATACAAGAACGAGCTTAACATCCCAGATAACCACGATGGAGTGGTCACTGACCTCGAGCCAGACATCCTAGAATGTGAAGTGAAATGGGCCTTAGGAAATCTGAGCAACAACAAAGCTAGTGGAGGTGACAGTATTCCAGCTGAGCTATTCAAAATCTTAAAAGCCGATGCAGTAAAAGTGCTACACTCAATTTGCCAGCAAATTTGGAAAACTCAACAGTGGCCACAGGATTGGAAAAGGTCAGTTTACATTCCAATTCCAAAGAAAGGCAATGCCAAAGAATGTTCAAACTATCGCACCATTGCACTCATTTCACATGCTAGTAAAGTTATGCTTAAAATCCTACAAGCTAGACTCCAGCAGTATGTGGATCGAGAACTTCCAGAAGTACAGGCAGGATTTCGAAGAGGCAGAGGAACTAGAGTTGATCTCTAGTTGCCAACATACGGTGGATTATGGAGAAAGCTAGGGAGGTCCAGAAAAACATCTACTTCTGCTTCATTGACTATGCTAAAGCCTTTGATTGTGTGGATCACAACAAATTGTGGCAAGTTCTTAAAGAGATGGGAGTACCAGACCATCTTATTTATCTCTTGAGAAACCTATATGCGGGTCAAGAAGAAACAGTGAGAACTGGACACGGAACCACTGATGGTTCCCTTGGACTGCAAGGCGTTCAAACCGGTCAGTCTTAGAAGAGATCAACCCCGACTGCTCTTTAGAAGGCCAGATCCTGAAGTTAAAACTCAAATACTTTGGCCACCTAATGGGAAGGAAGGACTCACTGGAGAAGAGATTAATGCTGGGAAAGATTGAGGGCAATAGAAGAAGGGGACGACAGAGAATGAGGTGGTTGGATGGAGTCACTGAAGCAGTAGGCGTGAGCTTAAATGGACTCCAGAAGATGGTAGAGGACAGGAAGACCTGGAGGAACATTGTCCATGGGGTCGCAATGGGTCGGACACAACTTCGCAACTAACAACAACAACAAACCATTAAAATTATAGACTGATCATTCCTTTCTCAGTGGGCAAATGTACAAAATCAGCAGGGGATCAAATAATTTTTCTCTTACTGTAAGCTTCCTTGATTCTCTATTCGGAGGCTATATGTCCAATTAATTATGATAATGATAATGAATGGTCACACAGTCAGTCAGATGTTTAGCTGAATTTTAAGTACTTTTATCCACCTATTAACTCCTTCCCAAGAACTGGGATAGGTGATTGCTGTTGTTTGATGGCGTTAAAAGATATCGCCATGGGATGTAAGCTGTTCCAAGTAAAGCTGCCTTGTGCAATTGACTGACGGGGATTTTGTCAATGCCGATGGGGTTCAAGTGATGCTCCAGTTTTTTGGAGCCTATCATTATTGATACTATCTTTGTTTTCTTTTGCCACTGCTGTTCTTCTATTTGCAGCTCTTGTGATTTCTCTCCAGTTCTTTCTGTTCTATTTTGGTATCTCCTGGTACTGCCGTGTATTATGGTTCATTTATTATTGCACATACACAAGAAACTAAGTGCAATCAAAACAGAGTTTATGTGGCTAGTAATCCACTTTTCTTACAGTACCTGCAGTCATTCACCAATGCCTGTTCCTAAACAATTTACATATCAAAAGGTCAACCCAAGAATCTGAATATGCAACTAATGTAGCTTTCTGGGGACTGTTTTCTTTGCCTCCCAATCACATTGCAGCAGTGGCATTTTTCAAAGACTTGGTCATCTACAACTCATCAGAAGTAGCCAAAACAGGCTTCCGGTTTGCCGACGCGGCCGTCACGGACGCTTGGAAGGCGAGCTCTGTCTTCCACGTCTGATTTCGCATCGCTGGGAGACCCAGGAAAGGGTCGAAAGTCACCCTGTAGGGGCGACAAGCAAGGAGGGGATCCCCACTTGATCATGGAAGGGCGATAGCCCTTCTGCTCGATCCGGGGCAGCCCTCCAAATCGGCGGACGAAAGACCGCCATAGAAATATGGCTTGTCACTAGGCTGCAGACAGCCGAAGTCAAACTTACCACCAGGCACTTACAAAGCAGTGCGGATGAGACTGGGTGAGATCTGAACCTCTTTTCAATCCTAATTACTTTTTCCACCTGTATAAGCTGCCCAAAGTATTTCCCCCCCTGTGGAGAGAGGGAAGGGAAATCCTATCCCACCCTCTAAAAGCAGTGGCGACTGACTATCCAGGGGAGTTTAAAACGCTGAAAAAATAACTAGATTTTAACTGGATTTTTATCTTTCTAAAATTTGAGGACTAAAAGATTTATTTTTATTGAAGATTTGGGTTTTTACTTACAAAAAAGAAGTAAAACTGAGAAGGATTATAAAAATTTTGGACTTAAAAACAAACAAACAAACAAAAATCTTAAACGGTGTGGGCGATATCTTGTGGCTAAACCTGATATTACAACTTGTTATTGTTTAAAAGAGACTTGGCTTGAAGCCCAGACTATAGATAAGACTTTTGCAACCTTGGCAGATATCAGCTGTGAGAAGCCCAGCTGTGTTTTATACTCAGTGACAAAATTATTTTCATTTTCTGATTATAAAGCTTTTAATTTAACACACCACTAAGAATATGGAAGAAGATCAGGAACAGATTCTTTTTATGTTGAAAGCAATTTATGAAACTATTCTTACAGCTACTGAAGAAATAAGAAGCTGCAGAAAAGAAGATGTCAGCCTAGATATACGAACCCAAACTTTGATTATAACTAAAGAATCAACTATACAGAACATAATAGAAGAACAATTAAATACTATGATAAAAGATTCAACTGATCAACAAACACAGTTAACGGAAAAGCCAGAAAAGGGACTGACAACACTGAAAATGGAAAAGACTCTTTATATAAACCAAAAGAAACCTGAGGATCAAGAAGAAGAACAGACTGAAGGGAAGATAAACATTTCAGGACAACTACGTCGAGATGGAAAAATAGAGACACGAATTGTTAGTCCTTCCAAAAAAATGGACACTGGATGGCCTCTTTCATCTCAAACAACATATATAACAACAGAGGGAGAACTATTTGATGACTTAAAAGCACGGATATGGAAGGTGAGTTGGCAAAGAAAGAAAGCCAGAATAAGGCTGAAGAAAATTGGGGTTTTGACTCACTAGTGAGGATTAAAATAGAATATACTCAAATAGACAAGATGTGTACTTTGAATACTAGATTTAGTTATGAACTGATAAAGAAAATTTGGTCATTTAAAATTTGGAAGTATGTTTTTGAAAAGTTAAATTTGAATATTGATTGGTCCATAAAGGTTGAAAGTAAAAGTAATTAAGATATATATAAGCTAAAAATCTACTGATAAATGTAATAAACATGTTTTTATTTAGCTGATATAATAGGAACTGTACTAGCTTAAATATGAGATAGTAGATACTAAGAGAAAAAGAGAGGAAGTATTTGATGTTGAAACAAGGAAAATTTTGGTTGCTAAATTTAAGACATTTGGAAATTAATAGAAAATAAGAATGTTATACTGTATTATTAGTTAGATGATGTAAGATGGTGAGAAATAGAATATATTCAAATAGATAAGACATGTATCCTGAATATTACACTTTGTGATGAATTGAGATAAAGGGAACTTTGGTCACTTAAAACTTGGAAATTATAAATATTAAATGTTAAATTTAAATATTAATGGGAAACTAAAAATTGGGAAAAGCTAATTAGGACATTGTCTATAAAGACTGAATGTTAAAATAACCAAGATATGTTTAAGCTAAAAATTATTGATAAAAGAATGTTATTTTTATTTAATTGATATAATAAGAATTGTATTAGTTTAAATATGAGACAGTAAATACTAAGGGGAAAAGAGAGGAAATATTTAATGTGGTAGTTTGAGACTTGCACTAAAGATGTTTGTATGTCATTGAATTTTTGATTAACTCAGCCGCCACGTTGCTTTTTAAATACTTAAATGTAAAATTAGAAAATCAATAAAACAATAATCTTAAAAAAAAAGAAGTAGCCAAAGCAAAGGCATCCTGGGCCTGCAGTGACAACAAGAGCATTCAGAGCACAGTTCCACTCTTTTCAATATTTCCAGAACAAGTGACCAACCAAACTTGTTCTGGAATACTCCATATAAAAGGTCTGGGGGTTGCATGTATGTTCCAGAGCTGCCTCCTATCACTGGTGCAAAGAGATTGGCTACAATGGCTAATTTTGCTTCAAGACTTCTAGAACTATCTTCTAGCAGGCAAACAATTTACCTGCCATTATTCTATGCTCATCAAAACTCAATGTGTTCCCATTTCCAGGGATTAAACCACACCCAGTGACCCTTGCTTAGTGTCCCTCCCCAAGGCCTCTCTCTTTCAAATCCATTCTTGCAGCAGAGGAACTGGAAGGTGTCCCCACGTTCTGTCTCCCTGAACTGAATATTCTGGGGTAGCTGGATCCCACTTTTATAACTTTTGGGGTTTCCTGTGCTGTGTTCCCAGAAGGCATGTCAAGCAACAGGACCAAGCGACTTACCTTCCTCTTGTCTACGGGCCCCATTTTCAGTATTAAATTGTTTTCTACAAACTGGTGCCTAAAGAGAAAACATCACAACATATTATTCCATCATCCTATCTTTGAGCCATCTTAACTTCCAACATGAGACAGCACAACTCCTCTGAGAACCAGAAAAGAGGAACATCAGCCTTTGGGACTGATTTTCATGTGCCAAGAAAAAACAGCCCTAACAACAGTAACAAAGATCCAACATTTTGAGTCAGAAATCGACTGGATTCTTAAAAGTTTAACTGATTAAATGTTCTGAATCCATCTCTTATAAATCTGAAAATCTCCATCCTCATAATCAACTAGGTGTGTATGACTCCCAAGAATACGTGTTTGGTGGTTTTTTACAATAACTTCTGAGAACCGAAGCTTCAAATCTGCTGTTATGCTTCCACCAGCTTCTTCATTCTGAAAGCTTGCAGTGCTTTATAGAACAGATGGGGAACTTGTGGCTCTCTATACATGGCCAGGAGACTACGACTTGTCATCCTCTGGATGGCTACAAGTTCCCTGATTTCTAGAGGACATTTCTTCTGCTTGCTAGAGTTTTATGCAAGGTTGTTTAGTGGTTTTTCTTAGACTACTCCTAGGAAAGTCTTCTCTTCTCTCTGCACTTCAAGAATAGCATCAGATATTCTAAACCCTCTGAATTAAGTTTTCTCAGCTAGAGAAAATTCTTGAGGTATTCCAAGAAAATGTTTTCCATGTTGCCATATGGAAGCAAGCCCGTCTTCCTTCAGTGTGAACAATGACTTCATTTAATGTTAGTCATATTCTTCTTCTCATCTCCCTCTGGTTTGATCTTAAATTCTGTGTTGTGTATTTTTAAGCCCATCCCCTCTTTACTCCTCTAAGACCCTCCTCTATGTTCAAGAGATTAAGAAGTTCTGTGGGAAAATATTTTATTTATTAATAAAATAATCTCTCCTATAAGATGACTCTGGGTGGCTTACAGGTTATAAAACAAATTGGTAAATAATTAAAATATATTAAAATATTAAAATTACACAGATTAAAATTTTAAAGGCTCCATAGAAAACTCAACTAAGAGATATCGAGGCTTACCAAGGATTCCCACCAGCCTGCTTGGCCAACAGCAGCCTTTTCTCCTCTTCAGAGAACTGCAGGTCCAGCTCAAAGGAATTGCTATCAAGGTCGTGGATGTATTGCTCTATGTTGTTTCCAGAGGTCTGCAAGGGACCCATTTCTGGGGAAGGCAGTGACTGAGAAGAGGTTGAAGTGGAAACTTGCATGCAGCCAAACTGACTCAGAAGGTTGTCATACTACAAAATAAAAGCAAGAGCTATTCAGCACTTTGCCCTTTAAAAACACGGCCGGCATGCAGAGACGCTTGGACAGACAACATTACGGGGCTTTCTGCCTTTATCCCAAGGGCAACTGGGCTTCCTTGGTTTTTCTTGAAGACATTTTGCTTCTCCTCCGAGAAGCTTCTTCAGTTCTAACTGATGGGGAAGGAAGGATTTACATTCTTTTCAGTCAACCAGTCATTAACACAAGCCTTGCTGCACTGCACTGCACGTGCACAGCAGGAGTAATGTTATATTTGTCGCTCAACAAAGCGAGGCATGGGCAGACTTGTACATTAGGGAAACAAACAAAAAAACCACTCCACAAACACATGGCCCAACCCAAGAGAACTGATCATCAGGGCAGGATCCAGCAGTCCTGGAAAGAGGCACCAAGGGGCTGGACCCTCCTGATTTGGCCACCTCCAAGGTCCAGACCAGGTTCCAGGATTCAGTTCAGCCATAGTACAATCCCACTCAGAAGCGCCCAAGTGATGGGTTTCTTTTATACCCAAATCAAAACGTATTTTTCCATCCCCACGACTGACTCTCTTCGGGAACGCAAGGCCAGTCTTGGAGGATATACAGACCAACAGACACAAAGAGCACCTTCCCGGATGGGGATTACAGGGCAAACACGAAGGCTGTGGAGATGCAATAGACACACCAAAGCTGATCCAAGCGCATCACTCTAGGAAGGAGGAAATCAATGTTTCTTGGAATCTGATTCACCTTCCTGTCACCACTCAGATTGGCACTTACGTTCCCATAGCAATCCTCATCATCTTCTGACATGGCAGGCAAGTAGGCTGTGAGCTTGGGCGGTGTTTGATGATGCAGATTTTCCCAGGTGATGAAATCAAAGAAGGGGTGGGCCTTCAGAGGTCCATAGCCTCCCATTTCTTCACATCCTAACCGTTTGGTAGCATCAAGAACCTGATTAAGAAAAGACAGTTACTTTTTTCCTGAAACTGCTCAGCTTCCGATGACGGTTATATTTGGGAAGAACCCCTCCCAAATACACACAGCAGGAGACTTGAAATTTGATCTTAACCCTTTCTAGAGAATCAAAAGAACTACATGGGTCTAAATTACAAGCTGAGCCCCCTTGGAGTCCAGCCAGGATGAATCAAGCCCCTTAGCATAGAAAAACGGCTGCTCCAGCTCTCTATACTTCAGTAACAGCAGCTAAGACAATTGTAACAATTTAACACATTTTTATATAACAAGTTTTATTGAATTTTTTTAATTTTACAGCCAAGTGCTTAAGACTCATCGTGGAGATAGGGCACTCCATAAAACAAAATAGAACATATAATCATACATAAACAATTTAGGTTACTTCTTTAAAATTTCCCTCTCTATTTTATCAATCAAAAAAACAAAAAAAACAAAACAAAACTATCAATAATATTTCCACCCATTTTGAGCTTAATTAACTATTAACATATTCCAATTGGCATTACATAGACATATAGTATACAATTCGGGTATCCATTTAATACAGACCATATTACTCCAATTATTCACTTTATATTTCTCAATTAAATTCTCTCTCTTATTCTATTCTATTTCACATACATATTTTATAGACGAATATAACTTTACGTTTTTAAACCATTTTACATTAGCTTAAATTATTTCTAATTATTTCTAAGCTAAACATATAGCTATTATATATATGTATATTTTAAAATTTCTCCACTATATTCTATTTCCTATACTCTATCAAACATTTTTATAAATCAATGCAATCTTCAATCATTGCAAGTAAAAATATCATTAATATTTCACCAATCTCAATACAACTCCTTTAGTTTTAACTTTTCCAGTTTTCCATAGTTGCCATTCCAAACCATAATCAAATCCATAATTCAGATCAATATTAATCAGACTAAAATCTTAAACCTTAAAAATCTCAAAAATATTAGCTCACTTGAAGTTTCTAAAAACCATTTTACCCGTCAAATAAAGTTTTAACACTCATTTTTAAACCTAATTCTAGCTTTCTTTTTGTGCCAAGCAGGTTTCCACAATAGGGCCTTTAGCTCCTCCCATCTTAATATTTGATTATACACATTTTCCCACAGTTGCGTCTGATCATAGTCTTCTTCTCTTTTTCCCAATATTGTCTGCACTATGTAATCTGTCTTAGTCAGTATGGTGATTATTCGTTGTTTGTATATTGTCAGCATTTTTAATGTCTCGTATTAGAGAGTCCATTTCTGTTGTTTTTAAATCTATAGATGTTTCAATTGAATTCTGCCTTTGGTCCTAAGAAATCTCCGTCCTTTGTATATAAGGTGTAACATCTTCCTCTTCAGTAGATTGTAGATATAAATCCTCCATCTCATTAAGTTGTAAATCCAATTGTGTATCATGATCAGTTGGAGTTTGAAATTCAGTTTTTAACTCTGAACCATCCTCATTCCTAAGTGTCCTGAAATGTTCTCTTAAATCTTCTCTCATTTCCAAGATTTTTTCTAGTATGAATCCATAATTAAGCTGTGGATAGGATTCCATTCTTCTTCTCTCTCTCTCTCTCTCTCTTTTTTTTTCTATAATAAAAGTACAGCAATGTCTGGGCATAGCGCCAAGTTCAGCAGTTCAGCTACCATGGTTACAATGTGACGATAAGGCTTTCTGGGCTTCACACCAATTTCCGGGATACATTGTAACCCTCCAATCCACATAACTCCACCCAGTAGCCAAGGTAGTTTTTTTCTTTTTCTTTTCTTTTTAAAGTGAATAAAAATGTTCAGAAGGGGGGGGGGGAGGAAAGAAAAACACTCCACCCCCTCCCTAAAAATTTCCACTTAAACTGAAAACAAGCAGACAGAGAGAAAGAGTCACAGTAAGGCTTTTTTCTTCTTTTTTTTTTTTCAGGATCCCCCGAATTCCAGCAGTTCAAATACACAATAAAGATTAGTTACTTTTTTCCCAAGTATTCAAACGCTGCTTTTTCAAGGGAGGGAATAGTTTCTAGAAGCTTTTCATAGAGAAGTAAAGAAAATAACAAGAGGGAAGGAAAGTTCTCACCCGGATCTTCCACGGTGGTTCTTTATGCTTAGATGTTGCTGTGACTTTCGGCTGGAGCAGCTAAGTGATCGGCCATGTTACTGGCCGATCTTTTCCCCGTCGGCCCAAAGGTGATTTCTCGGACCGCAGAGGGAGCTGCCGCTCCCTCTGCGATCGACGAGTGCCCTCCTCCACGGTGGTCACCCCTCCAGGGCGACTTTCGACCCTATCCAGGGTCTACCGGCGGGGGGAAACCGGACGGCAAAGAGAACAAATTCTTTGCACGTCTGCTGGCGCTGCAACCGGAACCGGAAGTCCCAATTTAACACATTTTTAGATTATTATTGTAAACTCAATCCCTGGGAAAATTTGACAGGGATGCATTATTCATAAAATAGTTGAGTAAAATATTTCATATTTTGAATTAAATGAAGATTATATATTTAAAACAAGTCATTCTTTGAAAAAAGTTTTTTTCGACCAGAACTCTTTAGAAAAAGAACAGTTGGTTGTGAGGTTGCTAACTATGGAGAACAAAGAGGAAGAGAGGAGTTTTGTAGGGGAGAAACAAACTGATCTCAATCTCTATTCAAATATGGTAAAGATGTCCCTGGTTTATGTTATATTCATTGTTTTTACCTGAAGAATGTGCTAATTACACCTCTTGTAATTTTAAGTTTCTCTCCTTATTAGAGGAGAAGCTGAAAGGATTAAATGCTAGCTTTTCTTATCCAATGTTCACTGGAGAGAGCAGGAAGCAGGAAGCTCTCTGTGAAGGTCAGCAAAACAAGACCTCTGAAGACTCAGCACCGAACTTACCAGAGCAGTGGAGGAAGACCCCAAAAGGCATCCCAGTAGGAGTAGCAACTTTTTCGAGACATGTGGCAAGAAAGAATGTATGAACCAGGAAGTTTGGTAACACCTGAGATAGTTCTATTACTTAACAGCATCTTGGAGATCTTCCAGTCCAACTCCTTGCTCAAGCAGGAGAGCCTAAACCAGAGGTGGGGAAACTATAGCCCTGGCTCAGGAATTCTGGGAGTTGAAGTCCACGAGTCATAAAAGAGCCAAGGTTGCCTACTCCTGGTCTAGACCATTTCAGACAAATGGCTGGCCAATCTTTTCTTAAAACCTCAGAGATGGAACACCCACAACTTCTGAAGGCAAGCTGTTCCACTGATGAATTGTTTGAACTGTCAGGAAATCCTACAAAACAACAGAACCCTACCTGACAACAGAAGGAACTTTCATTGCCACAAAGGTCAACAAAAACAAACTTCACTATTATGCCACCTTCTTTGATACACAACAAAACTTCCTTTCTGAGCTGTTTAATACTGTGGCTGGAGTGGCAGCAGTTTCCCAGACTTAGGGTATCGGAGGACATCGTCTTCCTTTGGGCCTGGAATTGGAGGCAGCTTGGAAATTCATGGACACCATAACAGCCATGTTACTGAGCGCTCAACTCACAGAGGGACTCAATGCTATGTCTGATTTGGGTCTCAGAGCAGTAGCAATATGATCTGAAGTTGGAGGAGTTATTTATTCATTTTTATTTATGTATTTATTAGATGTAAGACTACTTGATTCCATAATGACTTTGGGTAGCTTACATTATAAAGAATTTTTTTAAAATAGTAGACATGAAAAATGTACCTCTTTGGACAAATTCCAAACTTAAACTTCTCAAAATAGATCCAAGAGGAGCTCAACAACCTGGTTTTTACAGCTTTCCAGAACATCATTAGGATGTGGACATCTAGTGGGATGCTATTCCAGGTGTGCTTCCTGGATGCTGCTAATTAGACTCTGCAGTGTGCAAATTCTGCCTGATCTTACCAGATGGATAGAAAACCATGGATTGAGACGTCCTCCATTAACCAAGCCTTGTGCCACCCAGGGCTTTATAGATGACAAATGCAAGTTAGCAGTAAGAACTGAGGCGTGCCCATCGCTACCTACACCACTGCATTCAGGACCACTCAAGGGCAGCTCTATGTAAAGCACATTGCTGTAGTCCAATCATTAGGTGATGAGGCATAATGCCGTCTCTGTAAAACATTTGTCAAGGCCTTTCATGATACCCTTGTGGAGAAGATAGTAGATAAACATGAGTCACAGCACAGTGTAGTCCAATTGATTTGCAACTGGTTGAACAATCTCAACCAGAGTTGATGTACAGGTTTCAGCATCAGTCTAGGAGTTACTGAGCTCCATCCTTAGAGTTAAGTCATTCACTATTTTATAAATGATTTTGTGGCTGAATGGAAAGAAGGCTTATTTATTTATCTAATTGATTGTTGTTGCCGTTGGCTGTCTGGGGAATTCTGGGTGCTGAAGTCCACACATCTTAAAGTTACTGAGGTTAAGAAACACTGGACTACTGAGTTTGTATTACAAGAGTTTTGAATTTTTACAACTTTTACAAAGCACGATGAATCCTATTTTACAGAAAGGAAAGATGTCAGAGACCTGGAAAGAGGCTAATATAACAATAATACCTAAAGAAGATCAAGATTGACTTTAGGAAGAAATTACAAACCAGTATCATTACTGAATAATGACTACAGTTGTTCACAACAATCCTAGCTGATAAGAAAATAATTTTGCAGAATTTATTCATGAGGACCAGTGTGGATTTTTACCTAAAAGACAGCTAAAGGGCAATGTTAGAATTGTGTTGAATATTCTGGTACAATTAAATCCAGAGGTTTCCTTTGAAGTCATAGAACTTTGTTTTTGTATATGACAGCTTCAGTGAGACTATTCTATGCTGAAAAATGGAAAGGTTCAATATCCCCCACAATGAAGGAACGGTTGGTGAAGATGATGGAACTTCTGGAGGTGGCTAAATTTAGCCTCTTTGATTAGACAAAAAAACAATATATTTATGGCTGACTGGAAATCCCTTACAGACCTTTTGCATGAAAGAGGGGGGGAAAGCACTTATGACTTGTGGTTTAGAGAAAAAAATAGACAATAGAAAAAAGTGACCTTTTTATTGAAATCGTACAGAAAGAGATAGCTTTCTAACCATGCTTGTATTTGCTGCAAGGGAAATCAGAAGCTTTCTGGGTTTTTTCCCCCTGCACTTTTGCCTTTTCTTCTTTATCCTGTCTTATTTTTGTTAGTTTTATGTGCTTTTTTAAAGCTTTTATATCTTAAAAAAGAAAATGTTCTCTTGCCTCATTTCAGTTTCATAGGTTATATGCTTCCAACGTCTACATTTCAGTCACCCTTGGATGTTGTCAGTTTCAAACTGGACTTGATCACGAGACTCATTAATCTTCTGCATCAGGGTGAAAGATTTGCTACCTGAAAGGGCCGACTACACAGCAATCGGTGTCATTGGCCACGGACTGCATGGTGTTCTTGCTAGGCGGTCCTTTGTTGTTCATATCCTGAGGATTAGCAGAGGAATGTGCTGGGATATTTAAGGGGACCGAAAAGCAAGGCCTCTGAGGAACAGTTCCACCATTAGGCAATTAATCTTGTCTAGCTTATGAAAAAAAAAATCATAGAAATATATACTTTAAAAGGTCGTCAGGTGCAAGAGGGGTGAACTTGTCTCTGTTGAAAACAAGGGCAGGACAAGGACCAGCAGGTTATAATTAAAAAAGAGCCAAGTTGAACATCTGGAGGAATTTTCTCCGGTGTTAAACAGTGAAGCAGTTAACCCATAACAGGCGAGGTGTTCAAATAAAGGCTGGACGGCCACCTGGGATGGGTTGGTGGGTTCCTGCACTAAACATGTGTTTCCATTACAGATTGCTTAATTTTGGTTGTTTATCTAAAAAGGTTCCTGCAGGTAACAAAGAACACTGAAGAAGACCTTCATGGTCAAAATAACTAGATATTTATTTTCCACTTTTCTTCTGTTTGGGCTGCTTTCCTCGCTGACAACAGCATCTAGAGCAGACATGTCAAACTCGCAATGTCACGTGACGTCGCGCGACGTATCGGAGCTTTTTCTCCATTGCCGGCAATGGGGTGGGCACTGTTTCCTGGTGATGCGTCCGGCCTGCGGGCCGGCAGTTTGACACCCCTGATCTAGAGGATCAATGCATTTAAAAAGGCCTTGCCTGCTAACAGCCTATTTTTATTAGCTTGGTTGAGAATCCTCTTTCACTATTGCTGCTTAACAGGTATTATTTAATCATGACTAACTATAAGGAAGATGACTTTGATGGAGATATGCAGGAACCATTGCCTAGCCCTCAACAAAAGGCAGAAGCATTTCTGAGGGCATCCAGATAACGTCAGGCAGAAGCTTCACTGAGCTGCAGAAGGAAGAGGCAGTAGGGTACAACCAGACTCACAAGAACCTGCTATTATAGACTTTTATCTCAATAAAAGTAGTTTTAGCCTTCCTGGGGAGTTGATTTCCTAGTCCAGTTGACCACCTAGTGGGGCTAATACTATGCTTCAGGAGTAAGAAATCTAGTATTACAAAGGCCAGATTCAAAGCTTCATAAAAATAATGGGATCGATAAAAAGTTTGTAAAGCTTGGAGTCTAGGTCAAAGCTACCCTTGTTGCTCATGTGGAAAAGCAGACCAACCGCCTAGAGGTGACCATGACTTCAGCCAGCAGGTTTCCATCTGCAGCACAACGCTGGCTTTTCTGCAGTCTTGAAGGTACTAATCCTGATCATGCACAGACAACCAAATTAACACTGCCCCCACTTCTTGCTGTGCAGGCCTTTCTTTCTTTCAAGCCCTGGAGCCCTGAGAACCCTCAAGAGCTTCCTCATTTGACCTGGACTCCAAGCTTCTCAACCTGATAACCAGCAACCCCAAGTCCTTGTGTGGCCTCTGTAGCTGGGATTTATTAGTTAGGCTAAGAGTGGAAGAACGAATAAAAAGATGATGATAATAATAATAATAATAATAATAATAAAAAAAAAGTTGGAAGGGACCTTGGAGGTCATCAAGTCCAGCCCCCTGCTCAGGCAGGTAGCCCTATACCATTTCAGACAAATGGCTGTCCAGTCTCTTCTTAAAAACTTCCAGTGTTGGAGCATTCACCGCTTCTGGAGGCAGGTTGTTCCACTGGTTAATTGTTCTAACTGTCAGGAAGTTTCTCCTTAGTTCTAGGTTGCTTCTCTCCTTGATTAGTTTCCATCCGTTGCTTCTTGTTCTGCCCTCAGGCGCTTTGGAGAATAGCTTGACTCCCCCTTCTTTGTGGTAGCCCGAGATATTGGAACACTGCTATCATGTCCTCCCTCATCCTTCTCTTCATTAAACTAAACATACCCAATTCCAGCAACCGTTCCTTATATGTTTTAGCCTCCAGTCCCCTAATCATCTTTGTTGCTCTTCTCTGTACTCTTTCTAGAGTCTCAACATCTTTTTTACATTGTGGTGACCAAAACTGGATGCAGTATTCCAAGTGTGGCCTTACCAAGGCATTGTAAAGTGGTATTAATACTTCATGTGATCTTGATTCTATCTGTCTGTTAATGCAGCCTAGCACTGTGTTGGCTTTTTTGGCAGCTGCAGCACACTGCTGGCTCATATTTAAATGATTGTCCACTAGGACTCCGAGATCCCTCTCACAGTTACTACTATTGAGGCAAGGTACTCCCTATACTATACCTGTACATTTGGTTTTCCTTGCCTAAATGTAGAACCTTACTTTTTTCACCATTGAATTTCATTTTGTTAAGATAGCGCCCAGTGTTCAAGTCTGTCCAGATCCTCCTGTATCCTAAGCCTGTCTTCTGGAGTGTTGGCTATTCCTGCCAGCTTGGTGTCGTCTGCAAGTTTGATGAGTTCCCCATCTATCCCCTTGTCCAAATCGTTGATGAAGATGTTGAAGAGCACTGGCACAGAACAGAGCCCTGGGGCACCCCACTACACACTTCCCTCCATGTAGGTGCAGTTCCATTGAGGACCACACGCTGAGTACGGCCGGTCAGCCAGCTACGAATCCATCTGGTGGTGATGCTGTCTAACCCACATTTTTCTATCTTATCAAGTAGTAGGTTGTGATCTACTTTTTCAAATACCTTACTGAAGTCCAAGTAAATTATATCCACAGCATTCCTCTGGTCCACTAATTTTGTCACTTGGTCAAAGAATGCAATAAGATTTGTCTGGCATGATCTGTTTTTGACAAACCCATGTTGGCTTTTAGTAATGACTTTGTTTGCCTCTAGGTGTTTGCTGATTTGTTGTTTGATTATCTTTTCCAGAATCTTCCCAGGTATTGAGGTCAGGCTGATAGGTCTGTAATTTCCTGGATCCGTTTTTTTTCCTTTTTTGAAGATGGGAACTACATCAGCTCTTTTCCAGTCCTCTGGTAGTTCCCCAGTGCTCCAGGATCTTTGAAAAATATAGTGCAGTGGTTCTGAGATCACATCTGCCAGTTCCTTGAGAACCTTGGGGTGTAATCCATCTGGTCCTGGTGATTTGAACTCGTCTAGGCTGGACAGGTGCTCACTCACCATTTTCTTGCCTATCTTAACTTGTGTTTCTATTCTGTTTTTTATGGCACAGAAACAGAAACAGAGTTGCTGTGAATGGATTATACTTCTGTGTGCAATATAAGAACTTTGGTAGAATTTGCAGTGCAAACTGCCTAACTAACCCATCGAACAGGCACATGCCTGCGCAGCAAGAGTGATGGGAACGGAATCTGCATATGTATTCAAAGGAATCCTTGCTTTTTAGCACTCAATCTCAAATGAATGCTCCTCAAATGTACTGCCACTAAGTGATGTGGTCATGTGACATCACACTTTATGACTGAATCCATTAGTGCAGGCAGTTTAGTGAGGACTGTGTGGGTCATTAAACAAGGATCACAACTTCCAATTTCCTGCCAGCTTTCCCGTTGGATTTTCTTCTGGGAAACCAACAGGGAATGTTGGATATGATGTGACCGCAGGGATGCTGCAACAGCCAGAACTCCAAAGAGTGGCTGTAAGTCTCCCTCTCTCAGCACCGCTGCGAGTCCGAATGGTTACTGAATGAGTGGTTGTAACCTGAGGATCACTTTTGTAAAAGAGTAAACTTTTAAGCCCTCCAGATCATCTCTGGAAAGGACCACAGCTGCTTTATCTACTCAAAGAAATGGGCTTTCAGTGGGTTCCGCAGGCCAAAACATCTGGTAGCCAACAGTACCCTTCACTTCATAGAGGATTCCCCAGTCCAGCCAGACTGGCTTCCTCCATCTCATGCTGCCTCCTGCATTTTCTTTCTCTAATTATCTTTGGTAAGAAACTGATCTAACACAGCTATACAAAAAATGAATGAATTAAAACAGCAAGGTATTGGCCCTGCTTATTCTAATGATTTAATCTCCACCTGGTTCTCTATCCCAGAAGTTCTTGCTTCTACTTGACAGGCACCTTTTTATTATGTTGGAAACATTCACCTTGCCATCTCCTCCTAGCATAAGAAAGGACTACCCTTCAACACTATCCTGAAACGAGCGGCAGCAACAGCCTGGTCAAAGGTGGAGAGAGCCGGTCAGCGAGAAGAACCGAGGGACGACAGGAGTTCACTTTGGCGCAGCTCCCCTCTCATCCAGCATGTAGGGCAACTGCATTGCTAACGCCTGAAGGGAGAGGCTGGCATGCGCCAACCGCTCAGCAGAGACAGCCCCGCAGTCCTGACCTTCTGCTCAAGCAAGGAGTCACTTTGCCTGGAGACCAGCAGCTCCACACTGTAATATGTCAATGAAGACTCACATCATCCAGGCCAAAAGTATTAAAAAAGTTAAATCAGGGCAACTGGACCAAAGTATATATTTTGATCCAGTTGCCTTAACTTTTTAAATAGCTCCACATTGCTACCATTAGAGCACGCTTCACGGCAGGCTTGCAAAAAAGAGCAAGGGAATGATAACCGATTGAGAATTATGGCCTTGATTAAAGTTGTGAAAAAGCATTAAAAAGTGTGAAAAAAGACTTGCTGGAGAAGAAGTTCTGACAGTAATCCAACTAAAACCGGAGGGGGGTGGGGACTTGGAGAACACAGCTAAATGTTTTACATTTGTTTTTTTCTTTGGACAGTAACGTTTATTTACCAGAAGCTTTTCTACAAGATCTTTTGCCTTGGGGAAGAACTTCTCTGGGAATTCATATTCCAATTTGATTATCTTTTGAAATATGAGATATTCATTTCTGGAAAAAAAAAGCGGCACATTAATATAAAATCCTAGGTAACAAAGGAAAAAAACACATATCACACAAGGGGGGAGAACTACTTCTACATCAGCAAGGAAATATACCCTGCTGGAAAGTGGGGTGGGTGGGAGGAATTATAGCGCAGTGACCAGGCCAAGCCAAACATTCTGCTTAAGCCATGGGTGAATCATGTTTGTCTCCAGAAGTTGACCCGTATCAAGTTGCGCCTTGTGGCTTATTGTAATATATCAAAACCATTGTGATCCAAAAACTATAGTTTGCGTCTTAAAATTGTATGGAACCAACAGCTGTAGCATTCAACAAATCAGTGAGCAGTTATCAAGCCTTAAACAATGATTAGCCAAAGTCAAACAAATTGGCAGGAGGAAGAGCAAAGCAGCTTCAGCTGCAATTACGGAAAGTCTGGCTAGAACCCGGGTGTTAAACTTGCCGTGTCATGTGACGTGTCGCGACATATCGTGACTTTTTTCGCATTGCCGGAGCTGGGGTGGGCACAGCCTCCGCATGATGCAACCGGCCCACAAGCCAGCAGTTTAACACCCCTGGGCTAGAGTATCTTTCCATGAGAAAGTTCCCTCCCCCCCCCCCCCATTCAATGTCTCTTAAGGGAATCAGACCAGAGAGGCAAAAGCAAGGAATCTAGCTAGGGAGCATTATTAAGCAGAGACCCGGCACTCTTTCCAGAGTCAGAAATTCCAACCCTCCCTCTTTCTCCTTCCCACTGCACGAGCCTTCTCTTTCAAATCATGAAAGGAGGATACTCGGGAAAGCTTTCTAAAAACTGGGAACTTGGTACAATTCAAGACATTGGCTTACCCAGCTCGGAACGGTGGTAACCCTGCTACAAGCTGGTACACGATGCAGCCCAAAGCCCAGAGATCAGAGCTTCATCAGCAAGATGGACGAAGGGAAGAAACAAAGCACAGGAATTAATATTGCATGAGCTGCTTATTGTCACGTCTGCTTTCAACAGCCAAAATAACCAGATGTAGGAAAGAATTCTGCAGAGCTTCACCTTGTATTCGAGGCATTCCTGGCGAAGGGTCTTTGACAACCCTTAGGCAAAACCAAGTCTTCGGGGCCTTGCGAAAAAGTGTCAAACTGGGGGCCAATTTTATCTCTGCAGGATGATGTTCCATAGGGAGGGAGCCACCACAGAGAAGGCCCTTTTTCTTGGTCCCACCAGATGAACTTCCTTAGGACAAGGGACCCGCAGCATTCGGTCTCCTGGTCCCAAGCCATGTAGGGCTTTAAAGGTGACAACCAGCACTTTGAATTAGACCCACAAGCAAATTGGCAGTCAATGCAGCTCCCACAGGAGAGAGGACACATGTACACATCTAGGCCAGCACAAAATGATGTAGGCCACTGCATTCTGAACCAACTGAAGCTGCCCGATACTTTTCAAGGGCAGCCCCATGTACAGTGCATTGTAAGACGCGTGGTGACCAGGGTGTGAAGACGGTGAGCAGAGATTGTTGGTTCAGGAAAGGGCGTAACTGATGTGCAAGCTGCATTATGCAAAGGTTCTACTGGCCATGACTGCCACCTGCTCCTCAGACAGGAGTCACGAGACCAGGAGAACCCCCAGGTTACGCACTGGGGCTATCTGGGGCTATGCCAACTGATCCAAGACCAAAGACGGCAATTCTCCATGGGCCAAAGAAACCAGAGCCATTCCATCACACCAGGGTTCCACTTTAGCCCATTGCTCCCCATCCAGCCCTTAACAGCCTTCAAGCACTGGGAGAGGGAGGTCACAGCATCACGTAACCTACCACAGGCTGAGACATATACCATGTTTCCTCCAAAATAAGACCCACCCAGAAAATAAGCCCCAGCATGATTTTTAATGGGTGTCTAATATAAGCCCTACCCCAAAAATAAACCCTAGTTAAGAGCCCGGCCATTCTGTCCGTCTGGTTGCTCGCGGCCACAGCAGGGCAGGAGGCCGCATGGGGTGCCTGTGCCACTGCCATGAGTTGAGGTGAGGTGGGGGGCTGGAGCTGCCCCACAGGCCCTGCGCACGCTTACCTCAGGGCCCCCGCAGGCAGGCCGCTCCCTGCTCAGCAACCTCCCCCTGCCCGTTCAATGGCCCAGCTGCCCGCCCGCCTCTTCCCTTTCTCTCCCTTCCCGAGCTGGACTGCCATGCTACGGAGGATGGCCGGGGGAGGCTCAGCTGCCTTACCCGGTCCCCCTCCGCCATTTTGGAGCCAGGGGGGATTGATGGCGAAAGGCCTCCACCGCCACTGGAGGGGCTTTCTTTGGTCCCCACTGCCCTCTCCCCACGGATCACCTGCCCACTGCCAGCAGCCGCCTCCTCCGCCAGCCACTGGGGTCCTGCAGTGCTACATCATGCTGCCTGCTGTCCGTTTGCCGCCTGTATTGTATGGCTTCAGTGGCGGCAGCTCTGGTGGTAGGCTCTCTGCATCGTCCCTGGGCTGGCGGTTTCAGCCAGCGGCCCCCTTCACGGCTCTGTCCACACAGCCATGGGAGAGTTATACCAGGGATGGCAGCGGGGGTGCTCTCTCATTGGCTGTGTGGGCAGAGCTGCGAAGGGAGGCGGTGGCCAAAACCGCCAGCCCAGGGACGATGCAGAGAGACTACCACCCGCCTCAAGAGCTGCTGCCATTGAAACCATACAAAATACAGGCAGTGAATGGGGAGCAGCCAGAGCACCGCAGCCCCACAGGACCCAAGTGGCAGGTGGAGGAAGAGCAGGTGATCTGTGGGGTGAGAGGCCGGCAGGGACCAAAGAAAGCCCCTCCAGCGGCGGACATGGCTGTTGCGCAACGGCGGTGGAGGTCTTTCGCCGTCACTCCCCCTTGGCTCTGAAACATCGGAGGGGGACCAGCTAACGCGACCAAGCCTCCCCAGCCCATCCTCCGTAGCAGGGTAGTCCGGCTCAGGAGGGGAGTGAAAGGGAAGAGGCGGGCAGGCAACTGGGTCATTGAACGGGAGGGGGGAAGGTCACCGAGCAGGGAATTGCCTGGCTGCGGGGGCCCTGAGGTAAGCGGATGCGGGGCACATGGGGTAGCTCCATTCCCCACCTGCCTCATCTCACCCCATGGTAGTGACACCGGTGCGACGCGTGCTCTCCTGCCCCATTGTGACTACGAGCAATCAGACGGTGGGATGGAGTGGGCGAGCGGCCGGCCACAAAATAAGACATCCCTGAAAATAAGCCCTAATGGGTCTTTTGGTCCCCCCCAAAAATATAAGACCCAGTCTTATTTTCGGGGGAAACACGGTAACTGGGTGTCATCAGCATATTGATATCTCAGCCCATGATGGCGGATGATCTCACCCAGCAGCTTTAATTAAATAAAAACAAAAGTGGAGGAAGAACTGATCTTAAACAAAAGTGGAGGAAGAACTGAGCAGTGAGCGAGGGCTGGATCTCTCGCCTCCTATTAACACCGACTGAGAGTGGCCACAGAGGAAGGAAGTGAACCAGGATAGCTCAAAGCCCCCCACTCCCAGCCCTCTAAGTCGCTCCAGAAGGATACCATGGTCGACGGTATCGAAAGCCACTGAGAGGTCAAACAAAGCCAGGATGGATGCGCTACCTCATCCCGCTCCCACC
The DNA here is from genome assembly GCA_023970755.1 of Azemiops feae. NCBI lineage: Eukaryota > Metazoa > Chordata > Lepidosauria > Squamata > Viperidae > Azemiops > Azemiops feae. The sequence continues at coordinate 27,921 of JALGBA010000607.1, forward strand.
AGAGACCATCCAAAAGTGTGACCAATGCCGTTTCTGTCCCATATCCAGGCCTCTATCCTGACTGGTAGGGGTCTAGATAATCCGTTTCATCCAGGAATCTTTGGAGCTGTATATGAGTTCTTCCAAAGCATAGTTTTCTCAAAGTAGATTACAACACTGTAAGGTTATCATTTAAATTTTAAACTAAAAACAGCAGCTAATAGAAAACATATATGTAGAAAAAATTACTGACAAAAGGCTCCCAGTTCTTTCCAAATAAGTTCAGTTTAGAAGAGATATAAGTTAGTAAGAAGATGAAGAATATTTTAGGTATAAATTTTAAGAAACTTAGTTTAATTTAGCTGTGCTTTGAAATATATTATTCATCTTTTATTGAGACTCACTAAAAATGTTTCCTTAAGAATCCCTCACAATAAATATGAATAAGTAGGGTAAGCCTACTGGGAAAAAAGAAGAAATAATTCTCGTCTCATATCTGGGCAGAGCAAATGTTGTGTTGGAATGTTCTATTGAACAAATGTTTATGAGTTTAAGAACTCTCAATAAATTTGAGAGTTTTTAGGATCCTTTTTCATCTGCTGGAAACCTCCCCCCCCCCCCCGATCCAAATTTCAACAAAGACAATGCAAAGTACTGAAAAAAGCTTGGAAAATAAGGTCAGAGCTCAAAGTCATCTTCTTAATACAGCTCAAAATAAAGCATGAAATTATTTCAACACACACACAGAGCTCACCTTTTGCAGGCAGATTTTTCTGTTAATAACTCTGGAGACACATACTGTGCTGTCCCTACAAAGGAGTTTGCCCGTGCTACAACAAGAAATAAAGAAGTAAGGGCACTTCTCAAGGCAGTGCAAGTGTTTCATGAAATGAAAGATAAATTATACACACCTTGTTTACTATCTGCAGACAATATTTTTGCTGTCCCAAAGTCCGTAATCTGAATATGCATCTCTCCATTTAACAAGATGTTCTCTGGCTTCAGATCCCTAGAAAAGGCAAAATGGTTATACCAACCATCACTTCCTCCTCAGGGAAATGTTTAGCTGCACACGCAATGCCCAGGGTTGAAAGTGACATCAAAACAGAAAGTGTTCTATACTGTTTCAGTAACATCAGGAAGATCACATTAGTAAGAAGCAAACCAGAAAAGAAAAGATTTAGTAGGCATTGAGGGCTAGGGCTCAGATGCTTTTAACAGTAAATTCCATTTTAAAAACTCGTACTGCAGGATAAAAAGAAACCAAACATTGGAAAAAGGTTCAGTTGTACATGTTTTGAAAATGACTTGAAGTATTATTTATTTATGATATGAAAAAGATGTTGCTGCTTTAAAGAATCCACTCATTAAACATAATGCAACTTTTCTTTTTATTCTGTTTGTGCCTTTTAGGCAGTGTTGCAGCCTGCACTGGTCCCTACCGTTTTCTTAGCAAAGTGGCTAAGAAAATCTCAACCTGAAATTAGTGAGATAAAGGATGCCAATGAATACATAGTAACTGATTCAAAGATCAAAATTGAAAGGTTATACTGAAATTCGATACAGTCAACAGTTAAGATACAGTACCTTACAAAATGGAAACTAACAAAGGAGAGAAGCAACCTAGAACTAAGGAGAAACTTCCTGACAGTTAGAACAATTAACCAGGGGAACTACTTGCCACCAGAAGCGGTGAATGCTCCAACACTGGAAGTTTTTAAGAAGAGACTGGACAGCCATTTGTCTGAAATGGTACAGGGTTTCCTGCCTGAGCAGGGGGTTGGACTAGATGACCTCTAAGGTCCCTTCCAACATCATCATCATCATCATTATAAATATTCCTTACTTACAAGAACCTTTATTAAAAGATGAAGTAAGAGTGGCATGCTACTCATTACCAAATTGGAAGATTATAGAAATTGGTGGGATATCTACAGAAATAGGGTGAGCAACAGAAGAATAGGTAAAGGTTCTAACTAGGCATAGCAGCAAACCAATTGGAAGAGGTCAATCTACATATCAAAGGAGATGTGACAGAACATGCAAATTACTGTATACCAGCCTTAATTTGACATGCTAGCAAAATAATATTTTAGATTGTCCAATGCAGATTAAATCCCTACATGGAGAGTCTTTAGAAAAAGCTATGGAAGCCTTGGAAAACATCTTCAGGGCTAGGATATGACAGTATCTCCAAAGATCAGAATTGTCCAAGCAATAGTTTTTCTGGGATACTACATGGAAGCAAAGTTGGATTTTGAAGAAGCTGAATAAAAGGGGCGTTGTCTTACCTGAACGCCTTTTCTCAGCATGATGATGGATAATCCACGAATGGGTTAACTCTGTCTTCCTGCCCAATTAGACTAAGTCAGTCAAACTTGCCACGCCTGTCCTTGACCAGGCCACTCCCCAGTCTTGACTAAGGCGAAGCTATTGACGACAGTCCGACGTAATGGCTCCCAGACCCCTGACACTGCACCTGACTGATCCTAAGGGGTGAGTGTGGATTATCCATCATCATGCTGAGAAAAGGCATTCAGGTAAGACAACGCCCCTTCTCCAGCATGATAGATGGATAATCCACGAATGGGACATACCAAAGCCGCACTGTCCCTAAGGGAGGGAAACAGTCTGGGCCTGTGTCACTACCTGCTGTAGCACTCTCCGGCCAAAAGAGGCGTCTGCAGAGGCAAACTTATCCAGTTTGTAATGCCTCACAAAAGGGGAAGGCGAAGACCATGTCGCCGCCCTGCAAATGTCTTCGACAGACGCCTGAGTTGCCCATGCTACTGAGGTCGCAGCACTGCAAGTGGAATGAGCAGTAACATGACGTGGAACTGAGAGGGAATGCGATTGATACGCCCCTGCAATGCAAGCCCTGATCCACCTGCCTATGGTAGAGGCAGACACCTTCTTCCCCATAGAGGAAGGTTGAAAGGAAACAAAGAGGGCTTCTGATTTTCGAAAGGCCGCCGTCCACTTGATGTAATAGCGTAATGCGTGCCATTGCCATTCCAGGTCACGAGACGGATTAGGGCAAAAATCTGGCAATACAATTTCCTGCGTCCTGTGGAACAAGGTGTTAACCTTGGGAATAAAGGACGGATCCAAGCGAAGGACCACTCTGTCCTGATGAAAGACACACAGGTAGAGAGAGCTGCCAGTTCAGAAATACCTCTAGCCGACGTAATGGCGATCAGGAAGGCGACCTTGAGAGACAAGGACCGCAAAGAACAGGTTCTAATTGGTTCGAAAGGCGGCTTGGTAAGGGCCTGCAAGACCCGCGGCAACTCCCAAGAGGGATACCTATGAACCACGGGCGGTTTGGTGTTGGTGGCCCCCTTGATAAAGGAGCATACCATGGGGTGCTGAGCCAATGGCTCTGAGTTGTCACAAGTAAGCACCGTGGAGAGAGCCGCTACCTGTCTGCGGATAGTGTTAGGCGCCAAGCCCTTGTTGAGGCCTTCCAATAAATAATCCAAGATTCTTGGAATAGTCACATCCGATAGCGCCAGGTGGTTCTTTTCACACCAATGGCTGAAGTTTTTCCAAGTTGAGTCATAGATGCGATTTGTCGCCGGCCGTCGGGAGGCCTGAATCATTGAAATCACACCCGACGAGTAGGACTCTTGAGTCAGAATCTGGTGTTCAAGTGCCAGGCGGTTAACTGGAGCCACTGGGGTTCTGGATGTTGCAGAGCTCCCTGGCTGAGTGAAATGCGATCCTCTGCCCAGTTGACCAGCCGGCACTGGTTCTACGGCTCTTATGTCCAAGAGGTGCCGAATGGCTTGGTGCATGAGATTTTTCTTGACCTGATTTTTTAACAGAGGACAAGAAATGAAACGCCCTGGTGGATGAGACACAAATTCCAGGGACAGGCCGCACCTGATGGTGTTGAGAACCCAGGAATCTGTGGTGGTGGCTTCCCACTGGTGGGCAAAAAGAGCCAGTCTGCCCCCTATGGGAGGAGCCTCCATGGAGTCACTTGGATCTCCTGAAGGGACGACCTCCTGCGCCCCAAAAAGGACGTTTGCCCTGATACTGCTGCCTGGGTCTGTCCCTGGTGCCAGATCTCTCAGACTGGCGATCCTGCCTGGCAGTGAGGAAACGGGAGGGCTGAGCAGGATCAGATCCTGCCCCCGACCAAAAGGACTGCCGGCGAGCATACGGGTAAGGGCGTCTGTCTACTCGTCTGGTGAGGTGAGCCATCACCTTCCTCTTATCCTTAATTCTCCACCAAATAAGGTGCTAGAGCCTCTCCAAATAGCAGGCCACCGATACGGGGCCGCGGCCAAACGCCACTTAGATTTGGCATCAGCACGCCAGTGTTTGAGCCACAAAAGCCGTCGAGCCGTGACATTAGAAGCCATGGCCCTAGAGGAAAATCTGGCGGCGTGTAAAGGCACATCAGCCATGTATTCCGAGGCTGCCACCAGTTTGCTCAGGTCTTGGTGCATGCGAACCTGTTCCGGAGGTACTTTGGCCTGGAGCTGACGCAGCCAAAGGAGAGAACTTCTGGCGAAGAAAGATGTGCAAGTAGCGGCTTTCACCGCCCAAGCCGCTGCCTGGTGAGTCCTGCGAATAGACAATTCCGACTTCCTGTCCTCGGCCTTCAAGGTTTCGGCCATATCCCCAGACACCGTGGATGAAGACAACAGAGGGGTCAAAGGTTCATCTACTACTGGCACCTCGAGAGCGTCAGCCAAGGCTGGCGCTGCACTGAATAATTTCCTGTCCGTCCCGCCCAGGGAAGGAAAGATGCCAGGTGCAGACCACTGTTTCCGAACGGTGTTCAAGAACAAAGGGGGACAGGGAACATGTTGGTGAGGCACCACGTGCTCAGAAAAGACCGGGTTGGAAACCGAGCCGGATGGAGAACTAGGTTGCGGAATTTGGTCAGGACCTACGTTTGCGGTGATGCTGGCCTTGTGCAGCAAAGATTTGAAAAGGGCCGGATTGAAGAGGCCCACAAAAGGAGGAGGATCCTGTGAAGGCTCCTCATCCTCTGACAATGGCATCTCCAATTGGTCATACTCTGCAGAGAATGACGCTCTGCTGTGAGAGGACCTGGATGGCGAAGCTGAGCCAAGGAACTCGGGTGCTCCTGACTGGGAAACATATGATGGAGCCATGGAGACCACCGATTCGGGCCTAGACCTGTGATAAGATCTGGCAGCAAATTCCTGGGTGAAGTTTGAGCGATGAGTGCCTGAATCTGTTCAGGAGAAAGCGCTCCTTGGGGCTCAACCGCCCTGAGCGCAGCTGCTGTGGGCATAAAGGTGGCCTCTGGGCCTGATTGTTGGGGTCTGGAAACCAGAGGTGCCTGCTGTGAGACTGATTCCTCGCTGAGAGGGAAAACTTGTCATTGCTCGGCATGGATGAGAGGAAGTGACCGGGGATCCCCTCTTGGGACCAAACCCCTTGAGGAGAGGAAGAGGGACACAAGTGGAAGGTCAAAGACCGAAGCCTCGGTATCCTCTGTTTCCATCAAGGCCTGTTTCTGTGCTTTGGAGAATTGTTTCTCCAATGCCTGATGCCTTCCACTGGCCTGTTTTTCCGCCGTCTTGGAAGGTGTCTTCCCCAAGATGGCTTTGGCCTTGGCCTTGATTTTGCCTGCAGCCTCCTGCTTGGAGGACTTACGCTCCTTTTGGCCAGTGGAGGGAGAAGTGACACCTTGTGCAGGTTGAGGATTGTCCGCCATCATAAACGAGATATCTCAGTGTGTGTGCTGAGAGGGATCTCAATCAACAGGGAGCAGAGTACTACCTGTGGCTGAGCCACGTGCTGGGATCAGGTAAGTACTTTAGATAATGGTGGCTGCAGGACCAATTTAATGGACTCAGGCACACCAACACTGCTCCAGATGGCTAAAAGACCGGTTAGATGCGCTGATAGCGCCCGGTCAGATCTACGGCAGCGGCTAGATCACCTGGGTGACAATGGCTCGCTCGTGCATAGAATTAAGTGGCGACAAAGCCAGCAGTTGGCGACAGTCAGCACACTAGCGTGATAGGTCAGGCTTTTGGGGCGGCAAAGTCACGTCAGTAATGACAGCCTGCCCACTTAGGTCACTTGGCTGTGACCAAATCACGTGTAAATAGCCTCTGTTGGACCAGCACGCTGATTATCTGTGACGGCCAGACCAGATACGGAATAATCAGGCTGTATTTGCACAGGTAAAGGAGGCACCAGGGTTGAGGCCAGCCTCAGGTGAAACTGCTGGGTCGCCTGATAGGCGCTGCCTCCGCCTGAAGCGTGTTGCGCTGTTACGACCATGAAGAGCAAGCAATAGGCCTGATTGCTTGTTTATTTTAAGGCAACCTCACAGCGTAGGCTCAGGCACACCTTTGGTCTTAACAACCTGGTGTTGTTATGCCGATTGAGAATGGAGGATAAGCTAATCACTCTGATGTCCTGATTAGGGCAAGCAGTTAATGCCTTGGGAGTACTGCTCTCCCCCCTCTCTCCGTCCGGAGAGATCGGCAAGAAAGAAACGGCCTCTGGCTATTGCAATCTGTGCAGTATCAGAAAGGCACAGAAAACCCCCGAAACAAGCAAGCGGTAATAATGAAAACGGTCCGCCACGCGGCGTCCAAAATGGCGGCCGCAACGATCGGCCACCCGATAGAAAAACGAAAGTTCCCTGACTGAAAGAAACCTCTAGGGAAAAAAACTCTTGAGCCTGTAGAAAGGCAATCTGAGGCAGCGCTGATCCCAGCGCTGCTAGAGAACAGCAAGGAAAGAAAATCCACGAATGGGAATAACTCTTGTTTATACAACCTGCTGCTAAATCTGGGAGCCAATTTGGTCACGTCCGAATGGGCTGGAGACTAAGTCAAGACTGGGGAGTGGCCTGGTCAAGGACAGGCGTGGCAAGTTTGACTGACTTAGTCTAATTGGGCAGGAAGACAGACTTAACCCATTCGTGGATTATCCATCTATCATGCTGGAGAAAAGAGCGTTCTCACTTGAGGGATAAATGGGCATGCTCACATTATCCTACTTTGACACATTATGTGAAGACCCAGCTCTTTGGAAAAAGCTCTCATGTTAAGAAAAGGAAAGGAAGGAAAAAGAAGGATGGATAGACTCAACTACCGTGGTGGTAGGTGTACCATTATTTATTTATGTATGTATTTATCAATCAATTATATTTCTTAACTGTCCATCTCCTGTGGAGAGGAGCTCTGGGCAGTGTACAATATTATCAATAAAATTAAACACTAATAATTTAGGATTACAAGTTTTAAAATTATATAAACAACATTATAAAAATTTCGGTGCCAAGCTACGAAGATTGCTTGCGCGAAGACAGCCATGCCGCTTCTAGCTTGCCAACAGTTACAAGGGGGGAGGGGATCGTACGGAATGCACAGCTGGTTTCTCTCTGCATGGGAAGCAAGGTCGCAGAAGAGATGTTATGGCGAGCATTCGCATGACAAGTGCCTGAAGAATAATTGGACAATGTGACCTGAACTGTCGGAGAGGGGAGGGAAGGTTTCACTCTTTTAATTATCTTTCTGGCGCCAATTTGCCAGAGCTGGTCTTCTATTCATTAGTGCCGATATGCTGTGCTCAATAAAGTTTTGCATTAGAGATCGGAATCTCTCAGGTGTGCTTACTTCGTTGCGATCATCAGCCGGAACCTTGACATTCGGAAGGTGAAGAATTCCAAGAAGTGGGTTTGGGGTTGTTAGTACAGGTGTGTGTGAGAGGTTCTCATGGGACCAGCCAGCCCCACAGTTGTGTGGGCCTCTATGTTCCCCCACGCAAGACTACACAACCCAGTTTTGACCCCTTTGTGGAAAGCCAAGGCTTTCTTTACCTCTGGAGGCAAGATGTTCCACAATGCGGGGACAGCGGCAGAGAAGGCCCTCTACCTAGACCCCAACAGGAAAATTCCTTGACTGACGGAGTCTGTAGCAGGCCTTCCCTGCCTGGACAAGTGGGAAGCATGGATATGATGGGGCGAAGGGACCCAGAAGCAAACTGGCACCCAGGGCAGTTCATGGAGCAGAGGTATTATATCTGCCTTTCTTTGGCACCTAGTATGGCTTGCATGACTGCATTCTGCACAAGCTGAAGCTTCCGGGTACTTTTCAAGGGTAGCCTCATGTAGAGTGCATTGCAATAGTCCAATCCATTAGTAGATCTTTTATTGCCCAGAGTTACCAAAAGATGGGCAGTTCTATAAATGTTTTAAATAAATAAAATCTGAAGGAGCAGGCTGGGCAGAGACCACCCTGCAGAAAATCCATCCATGTGACAAGGACCGTGTATAATTATCAATTATCATGAACTTTAGATTTAGCAAAAGCTCTACTTATTTCCAGGCTCACAAGAAATCCTGGGGAAAAAATCAAATGTTTTAAACATCCACAGAAAGAGGCTTTTCTCACCCAAGGTCAAAAACATTTTGAAAAAGACCAAATCCTACAAAAAAGGCAAGATTTAAAAAAAACGAACCAGTACACCTAAAAACATATTTAAAGGGAAAGTATTTTAAACATCTATTTAATACTTTTGTCCAAAATGGCAATTTATATCTGTGAAAAAGCTATCCATCTTTTCTAATTTTTTACAATCTTTTCTAAATTTTTACAAATAATTTATTTATTTACCGTCCCTATTATGAACCACAATCCTGGGTGGCCCACAAAATAGTACAATTAAAAAAAAAAAATCCCCAGACACTCAGGGCCATGTTCTCCCTGGCCTCCAGGCTCAGCCTCACCCAAGACTTCTGAAAAGGGGTAACTCCTCAAAGCCTTCCTCTTCCTCTGAAGGATTTTGTAGGGCAGGAATAATTAAGGTGAAGGAGGGATGCTTCCCACTTCCCACCAGAGGCCAGCATGTGACGGAAGGTATCTGAGCCGATGGGACAGGCAGATCCCTCAGGGAGAGGCAGCCCTGCAAGCAACCAGCACCTTGAGCTGCACCCAGGAAAAAAATGGAAACCAGGGCAGCTCATGGAGCAGTGGGTGGCAAACAAATTAATTATTTTAATTAATAAATAAATAAGGGCCATCTGTGGAGCACCCAGAATAGCACGTGCCACCCCATTCTGGACCAGTTGTAGTTTCTGGATGGGGGGGGGAATCCTTGGTGCTCTATGAGCTTGGTTGTTTTCCTGCAGATGTTAAATTACCCAAACTAGCATCATCAGGGCTAGTGCTAATTTCTGGATGGTTTTCAAGGGCAGCCCCATGTCAAGAAAGTTGCAGTAATCCATCTAGTAGCGCTGAATCATAGCTTCATGAAGTTCACGTGTCTTACAGAAATACGTGAAATTTGAATTAACATATAACCTCAGGTTTTTTTATTGTTTCATTTATTTCATAGACCAACTCATCCATCAGAGAATTTGGGGAGCAGGAAAGAGTTATTAGGAGATGGCAGAAGGAAGGGAGGGAGGGAGGGAGGGAGGGAGAAGTTAAGAGAAAAAACCTGAACTGTGAATGTGGCCAATGAGCTGTGTGTCCTTGTTTGCCGTATCATTTGCAATGCCTGAACAAGCTCTGTAATTCAGGACGGAGCTCCCCAGAGGACTAAGGGTGCAGGGATAAACCCAGCATCCTGCAACCACCACTCTGACTGCAGCCACACAAGCACTCTAGGCGTGGGACAAAAAAAAGTGAGACAAACCCTTTCCTTTCTTGTAGTAGGCGAGCAGAAAAGGTCAAAGAGATCAATCTTCAAGAAAGCAAAGGCAGTGCAGAGACACTTCCAATATTTTTGCCCCACTCAGCTTCAAAAGCATAGATGTTCCTGTTGGCCAATGTCACACTGAACCGGAAGAGAAAGTTCAAAGTCTCAACCAGCAGCTGCTGGGAAAACGGCTCCCAAAGGCCTTCTGCTTATACAGTCACACGAGAGAGAGATAAACAAGGACAGCTAAATGAATCAGGAGGTGCATAAATTCAAAATACATTACCTATGGATAATTCCCTTTCCATGCAAGTACTCTAATGCAGCCACAATTTCAGCGGTATAAAACCTTGTACATGTCTCATCAAAGGAACCGATCTTTCGGATGTATTTTAGAAGCTCTCCATTTTTAGCGTAACTAAGACCAAAATCTGAACGGCAAGTTAAGAATTATTTCTCTTGGGCGATCCAGACAACACAGGCATGTATTGGAGACGGTGCTAAAGAGAAGCCATGAGACTGGAGAGAAGACAGCCAAGGAGGCCCAACTGGTGGAGGGGAAGGATTTTTACTGGTCTGTCAGGCTCTTTCCTGGACTTGGCGGGGGGGGGGGGGGGGGTTACTAAACTAGCTATTAATTAGAGCTATTCCTCGTTTTAGGACCATAACTGGGACTGGAATTTCCATTGCGGTCATAAATCAAGTCAGATCCAAATTGTAGGACAACTTTTACATGGTTGTTATGCAAATGATGCAATCATTAAGGAAATCATGTGTTCACCAAGCAAACCCAGCTTCCCCAATAGGCATTTTTTATGGAAATCAGCAAAAAAGGTCACAAATAGCAATCAGGTGACCAGTTGAAAATATGAGCTGCTTGCCTGGTGGTTGAATGGCAATCCCCCGAGTTGGTTTGAGAGTGTGCAAGTCACTCTTTCCAAGGCTTTTGTAACTTTGAACCATGGTTGCACGGTCATAAGTTGAACTGCCTGTGGAGCATATATTTTAGTTTTTTACTATTTCCCATGACAGAAATGGTGCCCTTCGTTTTCTGCAACTCAGTCGGAGGTGGCTCTGAAATCTTAGGATGCCCCTTCTGGCCTCAAAGCCATCGAGAAGCTCATGAGATTCAGCATTCAGCACACACAGTCGGAATTCCAGTTCCATTTCAACTACCGTCGCAAAAGACACCCTTCCATTTTTGCCCACAATACTGCCATTCCAACACAGGAAAGGATACAGAGCTTTTCTTCATCTTGAAATGTGAAGTAGAGCTTCACAAAGAAAGGGTGATCCAGGCGGGACATCACATCTCTCTCCCTGGTCACGTAGGGGACCTTATTCTCTTTGATGATATGCCGCTTCTCTAGAATTTTAACTTTTAAACAACAGACAAGTTACTAGACATTTATCAATGAATCCCACACTCTGCTTTGACCAAGTGCAATTGTCACACCTCGTAGCAATATCAGATGTGATTTAGAGGGTCATCAACAAACTACAACCAAAGAAGCAAGTGATACTCACTAGCATATTCTCGGGAGGAAGTCAATTCTCTGGCCAGGACAACCTGTTTTTAAGGGAAAGAGAAACCTGGTTACATTTGGAGCATGTGACAAGCACTTGGATGCAAAACTGGGATATTCTGTACGTTCTTATGCAGCCAGGTGCTCTTTATCTGGAGGCTGTCGTAATCAGGGCCGACAAAGGGGTTAAGCACACGAAGGCCTTGCTGAAGTTTGCTTGGCGAGGTTTAGTATCTAGAGGGCATCAGGAGTGCAAGTCTAACACACCATGCTTACAAAATGAGGATGGAAAAATATCAGGTTAATTCAGCCAGTTGCTCTCCATTGTGAGTCCTACCCAGACTGTTCAGCCGGTCTTACTTACACGGTGTTTCTCAGAGTGTTTTGCATGCGCAGAGCAGACAGATCCAAAATCTTACAGGGATTCATAGAAATCAGGCATCTGAAGAAAATGCAACACTTTGGGGAGGAAAAATAGGAATGGGAAGCAAGGGAGAAAAGCAAAGTCTGTCTAAGGGACACGTTCTGAAGATCAGGCATTCAGTGACCTAGGCAGACTTGTCACCAAGAGCAAAGGCCAGGAGAAAAGCAGCAACAGCAGCACACCTGATCTGGCCTCCTGCAGATAAAAGTCAATGACTCTGCATTAGCATTCCGGGTACAAAGACAAGCAGCTGCCACAGATACTCACTGTGGAAAAAGATCCTTCCCCAAGAATCTTCCCAAACTTAAAGTCCTCTGGGCGTTTCTTTCGAGGCTGTGGAGGTTGTTGCAAGGTGCTCTCCATATTCAATTCCTGTCTGCTGCCACAGGCAGCAGCAACAGGTTGAAGGCTGGAATCCACCTGGTTCCTCACCATTGATGGAGATGAACAGGAACATAAAACCACACTGGACTGGATAGGAACAGCATCATACTGCAAAGTAGAAAGTACACCCAATGTTGTGGCCCTCAATCTATCAATGGTCACAAGACAAAAACTGCCAAATCACAAAGTGCTGTAAGAAACCTTGCAGGCACTGGCTGTCGTGTCACCCAAGCTCACTTGGCCTAAATGTCCACAACCCAAGTCGGAGGTGACCTCATAGCAGCCTGCCTAGTTTTGGGCCCTAAAAGGTCCTTCTCTTGCTTAGGGTTCAAGCGAGGCACCCGGTGTTCTCCCTCTTCTTCATCCCTTTCTTTTATTCTCTGCCAACTGAAACTCTGCTGAGCAGGCTCGGTCCTCTGTGTTGACTAGACAGTTTGTGTTGCACCAGACCAGAAAATCAGTGCTTCACTTTTCAGCAGTCATATTTGAGTCCCAACCCTGCCTATACCGAACGTCTAAATTTCCTGCTAAAAGGAATGATCGGCTAAAAGTTTCTGCAACATCAACAGCTTAGGGTGCTGGGCAGTTTGGCTGACTCCAAGAGGCTTCCAAGACATGGAATTGCAAACTCAAGTAGTAGCAGCAGTAGCAGTAGCAAAGTGTGTGTGTGTGTGTGTGTAAACCTGAGGTGAGCTACAGATCAGGGCATTTGCTAGCTCCTCTCATGACCCACTAATCTTGGAGATAAAAGCTCTAAGGAACAGTATTAAGTGCAAAGTATTATTTTTTAATAACTTTAAGCACTACAGTACTTTTAAACAGTTTTGTTCTACAATTCACTTCCTTCCAAATACTTTCATACTTCTCTTGCTTCCGTAAGAATTTCAAGATTTAGCATGATGAATTATTTCTAGCCCCAGACTTTCCTCTCAATCCTCTGAAATCTTTAAGAGTTCAGTTATTTTTAATATTTTTAAAGAGAAGCAGACGGATGCCCTCATGGAGCAGCGTTTGAAAGGCTGCTGGGACAAGAAGCCCCAAAAGATTCCCCTCAAAGAATAACCACCACCACTCAGGAATTCTCTCAGGAAACGTCCAGCGCAGTTTGCTAAAAATGGCTGCTACTCACTTCCAAAAGATCAGCCTGCAAGCCTCCCAGCTTGGCAGACCAGAAAAAAGCCAAAATTGCTTCCTGTCAGCTTGAAAGATTTGTGAGCAGGCCCAGCAGTGATCAGCACCTTCTTTCAGCTGCCAATGAGCAGCAAATGGGACAAATTAAATCTTCGTTCTCTCCTGGGTTTTGTTCTTATTTGGATCCTGGCAGAGTTATCTATCAACTAGTATTTGACTAGTACTAAGTACTAGTAGTACTCAACTAGTATTAAGTGTTGTACTAAGCCTGAAAGACTACTCTCCATTTAATACTGTACGTTCATATGTACATAGTATATATTTGTATAGAGAGAGGTAACTCGATACTCATCGTTAATTGGTTCCTGGAGTTGTGATGAGTACCAAACAATTTTTTCCCTTAAGAAATAATGTAGTGAGTCACAAGACAGCCAACATCTACAAGTTCTAGCTTGTGTGCTGAGTACCAAAGGATGAATACCGACACAAAGTTTTTGCATCAAAATGCATTGTGTACCAAATTTGATGAGTTTCAAAGCAGCTGAGTACCAAAGTACGACTGTATATAAGCAATAATGCCTTATTTTTAAAATATTTTTTAAAAATACTCTTCCTTAATTCTACTGTGGAATTGCCATATATTTTTCTGATCTTCTTCTTTTCTGGGCTTTTACTTAATCCCTCAGAATTATTTACTAAATTTCAGCAAAAAGATGCCTTTTCCTGTCAAGACAAATCCAGAGAGCCTGGAAACCATAAAATCAGCCCAGAACCCCCATTATCTCACAGAATCTGCAGCACTTCAATCAGAGAAGCAGAAAGCCGCAGCTAAAACACAACATTGACCTCAGCCCACAGGAAAGACTTCAGAATTTGATGGGTCTTGGATTTTTCAGGAGAAGGGCAATCGGGATGCTTCTAAAGCTCTCCGGCAAGTCTCACAGCTGCTTTCTTCCTGTCCCCCTGCAGTGGAATCACATTTGCAATAGCTTGGTTCAGCCCTGCAGGGCAGGCCAGGTCATTCAGCCTCCTCCTGCGGCTTCACAAAGTGTGCGAGCCAGAAGGCTCACAGAGATGTCTGCAAAGACCAAGACGTAAAAATGAGCCCAGCGCACGGGGCTGCATGCACAGGCCCTGAAGCCCAAAGCAGGAGAAAGACCTCTAGGACTCCAATACAGGAGAGCAATTAACCAAAGGGGGGCAAGAACAGCTCCTCAAACACTCCAATTAGAAATCTGCCATTGCCAGAATGCAACATGCCGACACCGGTATTTATAATAGCCCCAAGTAGGATGACCAGGGACGGGACTTTCCGTCTGCCCAGACCCCTGAGGGTTCCACCACCCGAATGACTCCGTTTTGCCACAGGTAGCTTTCCACACTCAGACGGTTCATCAAAGCCTCACTTTCCATTTTTGCTTGGCAAACCCTGGTTTAGTCTGCTCTCAATGAAAGCTTCTTCCTCAAAATGCAGCCACTTTGTTTCTATAATACTTTCTTCTAGACTGGCTCAGACTGGATCTTAGGACTTATTAGAAAAAAACTATCTGATTCGGAGCCACATTTATATGTGGCTCCGAATCAGGTATGACAGGTATGACAGATACACATCCATTTGCTTTTAAGAAGAGAAGCAACGTCAAGTAAGTTGGCTCATTTAATCTTCTGGACCACTATTGCCCATTACCATAATGGGTTCCAGAAATTAGAAAAGGTCGTGCACGAGAGGGTTTTCTCCATCACCTCTTGATAACCAACTAGAAATGTTCCCAGGGATTTTGTGAAGTGCTCTGACAATTAAGTTACAATTCTTTTCTTGTTTTTCTGCAATTTAGTTGAGACCTTTGCTAAGTTAGAGTGGAGGTTTCTCAAATACATTTCTCTAGAAGTTACAAGAAAAAGTTCTTGTGTACTGAATAAAATCAAGGTGAATATGTATATTTGTGTATGATCCAATATCATCTATGCCCCTCTTTCAGTGAAAGTATACATTGCCCAATATACAAACACTCAAAACAAAAATGGGCTGGGGACAAAAAAGGCTTCCCAGAATAGACTTAACATTTTTCATACATACTGTAAAGAAGAAGCCTGAATTAACTCCCAAGCAAGGAAACCAAAGGTGATTTTTGGGGGGGGGGGAGAGACTTCCCTCCTTTTGCACCATCGTTTCTTGACCCTGTGGCCCATAGTTACCAAAAGTTCACCATTCCTAGCCTTGAATATTGTTCCTACAGCATCCTAGATACTTTTTGTAGCTAGATGGCAGGCAATGCTAAGATTTGTTTATTTAGGCTTCTATGTCACTCCAGTCAATCAGATTCTGGATGGCTTACAATTCCTACATACAGAATTTCAGGTTAAGGGAACATCAACACATATGCCATTAAAAACAACTCATAAAATAATACAAATCAGAAACCCTAGTTCCTCTTCCCCACTCTGAATATCCAGGCACCTCTTCCCTTGATACAATCACAATTCTATCCCACCCCAAAAAGCCCTGCTGTAGAAGACCCAGGTGCCAGACATTAACAGGGAAGGGGCTGCCCTAATCTCCAGGCTGTTCCAGAGGAGAGACTGCCATCCACAGGACTCCATCTTGGGATTCCTTACATCGGTGTTCCATCAGCAGGGAGAGGTGTATCACCTTCCCTCGAGCACCTCGATAGACAGACAAAATCCATCCAAAACACTGATCTGAGACACCCATGTCCTACCATCATGTATGGTTCTCATTTTTTTTAAAATCACTTTGATCTTTACTATACTGAATTAAACTCATATTACCACCCAAAGCACTGCATTTTGAAACATCTGGAGTTTCTTAATAGTCTTCAAGGGGTGCTCCACATAGATCATGTTGTCTAAACAGGCAGTGACGACCGCATGAGTGAATTCCCACTCCAGGAAGGCCACTACTGGCACTGAAGATGGCATTATGTCAAGGTTCTCAAGGCCTTTACCTACCTTCCTCCAGAATCAGTCAATAACTCTCACTAACATTCAATCTGTGTATTTCTCCCCATGCAAACTAAATCAATCTCCAGACACTTCTGGACACAATTTTGCCCACATTTCCTGATCAGGCCAAGATGAAAATGTATTAACTGAGAATGATCAAAATACTGACATTACCTTACTGCATATTACCTCCCCGAGAAGCTTCCTATAGAAATTCAGTATTAAAGGGCCAGGCTCTGCAGCACCCCACATCAGAGCACTTGGGGACTTGATCTTCCCAACCACAAAAAGAAAAACAATTACAACACAGGACCCTCGGGCCTGAACTCTCCCAGCTGGCTCAGAAGGACTTTATGGTTGACAGCAACAAGGGCTGCTGAGAGATCGGCAAGACTAGGCAGTTGTATTCCCCTAATTCAATCTCAGCACAGGTCATCCATAAGAGCAACCAATGTAATTTCTGCCCAATCCTGAGCTTTGAATCAGTGGAAAGGGGCCCAAAGAAACTGTTTCATCCACAGCTCTCTTCTGCTGCAAACCTCACCATCTATTCAACAACCTTCTTTAAAAAGGCTGGTGACAGGCTGATAGTTGTCTAAAACAATTAAGTCAAGTGATGGCTTCTTCAGGAGGCACATCCCCACTACCACCTTCAGGGCAGCTAGCATTATACTCTTTCTCAACAATGCATTAACCATTGCTTGAATCCAGCCTGTCACCTCAATAGCTTTCACCAAGGTCAGGCAGGAATTCAATTCACAGGAGGTTAAGCTAATATCACAGAATTCTCTATTAACTTTATTAGGATCAACAGACTCAAACTATTCCCAAATATGATGATGCCCCTATAATCCTGATTAACCTTGTTCAGCCAACATCCAACTCCACATGAGCATGATTTTATCCTCCAGATCAGGGGTGTCAAACTCGCAACATCACGTGATGTGTCGCAACGTATCATGATTTTTTTTCCATTGCCGGCAATGGGATGGGCGCAGTTTCGCCATGACGCATGGCGTCATGGGCCGGCTGTTTGACACCCCTGTTCCAGATGATTACACATTTATCAAAAGGATCCAGCATTATTCCCAAAAAGAGTATGTATGGATTATCCTAAATAATACTGCCAGCTTGCCATCTTTGTAGGAGGTAAGTGCAGATAAGGACTGACACTTCACCCCTCTTACCTCAAAGCACAGACTTGAACTTTAGTTCATGCTAAATGAGCTACTTCTAATTCCTCCTTCAGGGAAGAAAACTGAAGTCTCCAAGGACAAAGAATCTAGGCAATTCCAGCACAAACTCTGAAGTAGGGAAAGGTGCGACAATACAGCAATAATCAAAGGACCAGCGAGTAGACTGGTCTCATGGAACCTCTCAGGATAGGGAGAGGATGGGAGATTGCCCACTTGTGCTCAGACAGCTGCTCCTCACATGGATACCACAGGATAGTAGTTTCATAGAACATAGAAGGGATGGAAGGGATCTTGGAGGTCTTCTAGTCCAACTTTGAGTCCCTGCTCAAGGAGACCCTATCCCATTCTAGACAGAGTTGTCCAACTTCTTCTTAAAAACCTTCAATGATGAAGCACCCACAATTTCTGGAGGGAAGCGGTTCCACAATTAATTGTTCCCACTGTTATGTTAATTTCTTCTTAGTTCTTGGTTGCATCTCTCTTTGATGATCTCCACCCATTACTTTTGGTCCTGCCCTCTGGTGCTTTGGAGAATAGGTCATCCCCTCTTCTTTGTGACAGCCCTTCAAGTACTGGAAGTTATTTCACTACTAATCCTTTCCTTTGAAAGGTTAGACATGCCTAATTCCCTTAATCATTTATCATACAGTTTAGCCTCCCTCCTCTACCTTTTGGGAGACAAATTGTCTGCTAGATTTGTCAGGAATCTATTGGATATCCCACTTGGTGTAGTTTGTCTCCCAGTTGATATCAGGGTAATTAAAGTCTTCCATTACTACTGTGGTGTGTTTCCTGCATATCTTATCTAATTGATTACTAAAAAGTTCACCTATTTCCTCTACTTAGTTGGATGGCTGTAGTTGTAGTATATACCTATGGCACTGTCATTCCTCTTTCCTTTTATATTTAACCCAAATGCATTCAAGGTTTTTATTCTTGGTTTTGTATATTTCTGTAGAGTTGCAGTTGTTTCTTACATATAATGCAACTCCACCTCCTTTTTTGGTAGGTCTGTTTCTTTTGAACAATTTAAACCCTTCTAGCAGTACATTCTAGTCATGGGTTTTGGTTCCCAGCAGGTTACGGTAACGATAGCAGTGTCGCACCTGCCCTCGTGTATTAGGACTTCAAGTTTGTCCTGTTTGTTCCTCATACTTTGAGCAATAAGCATCTGAATCCTTTATGACTGACCCTGTGTTTGCTTCCTACGATGTTTTACATCCAAGTTCTCCTTTTTTCTCACCTTTCCTTATCTCATTGTTTGATCAGTTATCTTGAGATTTAAGCTTGGAATTAAGTCTTAAAAACTGGTCTCCCTCCCCTTTCATTTAAAGTAAAAGCTCTTCAGATATGTCGAGCCAGTTGTTTTCCAAACACATTTCTCCTGATTTTTGTGAGGTGTAGCCCATCCCCTGCCAGAAGCCCTTCATGTAGGTAATGCAGACTACAGTCTAAGAATCCAAAATTCTCTCAACAGCACCATCCCTTATGTCAATCCCCCGTTCCCTCACTGGATGTTGATTTTCCGTTGGAAGTACAGATGAAAACACTGCCTGTGCTCCTCTCTCTTTTGCTTTCATGTTTAGCTGCTCAGTCTCTTGATATTGTTTTCAGGCTCTTTGTTGTATAATTCGTCCCCATATGAAAAAGAAAGGGATAATAACATGTGGGCTTAATTATTTTAGTAAGCCTCTCATCTTTGATCCTTGCTTCTGGGAGACAGCATAATTCCCTTGATACAAACTGCTGAGTCCTTTCCTCTGAGAAAGTAATCACCGACACACTTTTTTTTCCCTTGGGGAAGTCTCATCTACTTTTTTTCCTGTCACCGGTATACTCAATAATGTCCCTTCTCCAGATGTCTGCGTGTTTTCTTCCAGGGGAGGATATGAAATCGATTCGTCAGCTCCAGTGGGGATGGATTGGGCTGGACTGCAGGGGGATGGTTCTCAGGGGTTTGTTTTTCATTTGGGTCTTCAGAAGGCATGAATACATACATGGCACACATACATACATATCACAACAGTCTTTCTGTGACCATGTGGTTTTCCCTGCTATTTGCAAATGCTCTGAGTAGTTCCAAGGCAGGGAGCCTTATTTCTTTAAAAATCTGATTTAATGAAGACTTTTATTTTTAGCAGTATTTTCAACACTGTATCCTTTGGTTTTCAAAATTGGTCTTTGTGATTAATGTTGAAATAAAAGTTAAATGTTAGTCTTTTGCTCCCTCTTGTGGCTAGTGTTGAAGTAAATTTTAAACACATTTTTAACACATCAAAGGCAAATCAGATTGCCTTCAAGATATAGTTGTAATCCAGAGAGGGAGAAAGCAAAAAGGAATAGAAAGGGGGGGGGGGAGTCACTCAGCTCAAAGTTATTGTAACAGTATATAAAAATGGTAAATTCTCAATTGCTCCCAGGCAAGGTCTTGTTTTTTAGTAGTGTTGCTAATTTTGTCTACTTTGCAAGCCTTTGGGTTCTGTCTTTATTTTAAAAACCTTGAATATTTATAAATTTATAAATTTTAATTTCTTAAAAAATGGCTTTATTTTAAAACAATAAATTGGACTATTTTTTTTAGTCTTTGGGTCCCCTTTTTTAAAAATACTTTTAAAATTCTAAAAATTGAAAAACCCGATTATTTAAAAAATAATTAAAAACTTAACAAAAATTATTTTTCTTTTTAAAAATTATGCAGGTTTTTATTTTTTTAACAATCTTTGAATCCCTTCCTTTTTTTTTTTTTTTTTTTTTTGGTAAATTGGCCTTTTCTCCCATCTTGAGGTGTGGCTGGTGGTGGTGATCACAGCTCTGCTCAGCTGTCCTTCTCCCCTTCTTCATCTCTCAGGCGCCTCACCCACTTATTTCAGCTTCCGCGCTGCACCACCACATTTGGGCACCAGCCCTTCCTGCTGCCCTGCTGCGGCCGTCACCCTTCTCAGCCACAGAGCTGCACGTCCCACCAAGACCTTTCCTTCTCCCTCTCCACGTCTCTCTCTGGGCTTTGTTTCTATAATTTTTTTTTTTTAAAGTTTACTTTTTCTCTCTCCTTTCTTCTCCTCTTTCTGAGCTCTTCACAAGTTGTTGCACCCGCTGCCGCTACAGGTTGCATGCACATTGTCACCTGTTGTGATGCACCAATCTCACCCGCTGCCGTTTGCAACTAGTTGCAAAGCCACCAGTTTTACCTGCTGCTGCTGGTTCCACCTTTCCCCTCCTCCTTCTTTTTCCTTCTCATGTCCTTTCCCCCCTTTCTCCTTCCTTCTCTTCTTTTAACTTTTACTTAAGTTTGCTTTAACTTTACTTCTCCTTCTCTTCCTCCTTCTGAAGTACCGCACCACACCACAACATTGATTCCCCTGTGCCTTTCCTTCTTCTCCCTTTCCTTCATTTCCTTTAATTTTGCTTAATATTGCTTGAACTTTTCTTCTCCTTCTCCAACTTTTTCTCCCACACTGCACAGCTGTTTTTATCTGCTACAACGCATGGCAGCCGCTGCCACTGCCACTATCTTGAAGAGGGTTTGCGCGCCGGGGGGAAATGGAACCCACCATGCTCTCAACCATGGTGGCACCATTTAAAGGGCACTGGGTTGGCTACCTCTCTTTTAAAAAAAAAATAATTTTTTTTTTATTAAGTATTACAATTACCAATCATAAAAAGTAATACAAACTACAAAAAATATAAAAAGAGAAAGAAAATAAAGTATAGAAAAGGGGAATTAAATTAAGAAGGGAAAAAGAAAGTATATAAAGAAGTAACTTCACCCCTCATCATAAGTACAAACGATTTTGGTAACTTACTGCCTTCTCTTCAAATGCAACAATTACTCTCTTCATCCCATATCTTATCTCTTAACTATAAATAAAATCCAAAAGCCTTGTCATTCATTCATTCATTCAACAAAAGTCGATTAAGAAACAACTACATACCTATTTTAACTTTGATCAAATAAGCCAATTCCATATCCCAAAGGTGTTTTTTCAAAAGGCAACTGGATTTCCTTTGTTTTTATTTGAAGACGTTTCACTTCTCAACCAAGAAGCTGAAGAAACTTCTTGGATGAGAAGCGAAACATCTTCAAGGAAAAACCAAGCAAGTCCAGTTACCTTTTGAAAAAGCACCATTGGGACAACCATGACCTGGATGACTGAGAAGGGGCGTTGTCTTACCTGAACGCCTTTTCTCAGCATGATGAATGGAGAATCCACGAATGGGTTAACTCTGTCTTCCTGCCCAATTAGACCAAGTCAGTCAAAGTTGCCACGCCTGTCCGGGCCAGGTCACGTCCCCAGTTTCGAAGAGGGCGAAGCTAATGACTGTACGACGTGTTGGCTCCCAGATCCCTGACACTGGGCCTGACTGTGTATAAGGGATGGGTGTGGATTCTCCATTCATCATGCTGAGAAAAGGCGTTCAGGTAAGACAACGCCCCTTCTCCAGCATGAAGAATGGAGAATCCACAAATGGGACATACCAAAGCCCTTCAGTCCCTATGGGTGGGGAGCAGACTGGGCCTGTGTCCTAGCCGCCAGCATTATCTGCTGTAGCACCCTGCGGCCAAAGGAGGCCTCCGCCGAGGCAAACTTATCAAGTTTGTAATGTCACACAAAAGGGGAAGGCGAAGACCACATCGCCGCCCTGCAAATGTCAACTATGGTTGCCTGAGCAGCCCATGCCGCAGAGGTAGCAGCACTTCGGGTGGAATGCGCCGTCACATGACTAGGAACTGATAAAGAGCGCGCCTGATACGCCTCTGAGATACAGGCCCTGATCCACCTGCCAACGGCAGAAGAAGACACTTCCTGACCCTTAGAGGCAGGTTGGAATGAAACAAAAAGGGCCTCAGACCAGCGAAAGGCAGCTGTCCGCTTGATGTAATAGCGCAATGCCCTGCGGACGTCCAAAGTGTGCCATTGTCACTCCAAGTCATGTGACGGGTTAGGACAGAAGTCCGGCAACACGATCTCTTGCGCTCTCGTGAAACATGGTGTTAATCTTGGAGAAAGACGCTTAAGTGCTCTCTGATAGAAAGAGCTGTCAGCTCCGAGATGCGTCTAGCCGAGGTAACTGCAACCAAGAAGGCAACCTTAAGAGACAAGGACCGCAGGTTACAGGTCCCGATGGGCTCAAAGGGTGACCCGGTAAGGGCCTATAGGACCCGCGGTAACTCCCAAGTGGGATACCTATGAACCACGGGCGGTTTGCTGTTGGTGACCCCCTTTGATAAAGGAGCGGACCCTGGGGTGTTGAGCCAATGGGTCTGAGTTATCACAGGTAAACACCATGGATAGAGCCGCCACCTGTCTGCGGATAGTGTTGGACGCCAAGCCAACTTACTAACACCTTCCAACAAATAATCCAAGAACCTTGGAATGGTCACATCCGAAAGAGCCAAGTAATTCCTTTCGCACCATTGGCAGAAATTTCTCCATGTGGAGTCGGAAATACGATTGGTTGCCGGCCTCTGGGAGGCCTGAATCATGGAAATCACTCCTGATGAGTAGGATTCCTGAGTCAAGATCCGGCGTTCAAGTGCCAGGCGGTTAACTGGAGCCACTGGGGCTCTGGTTTAGTGTTGTTAGTTGCAATAGTCGGCACGTTCACAATCCTGACAGCGGCTGTGAACCAATCAAATGGAAATAGCCAACACACTTAAGTTTAATAGTGGCTGCAAGGCCAGCTTAATGGTAGAGTCAGCGCACTACACTGCTCTAGATGGCAGCAAAACCAGCAATGGCACGGCCAGTGCCCTGGCAAACCACACAGAGGTGGCAAGACCAAATGTTAACGACCATCACACATGCAATCCACTTGGGGCAGCAATGCCAACTCAATGGTCACAGCCAGGCCACATGCAGGCCACTTAGCGTACACGTGTAATCCACTTAGTGGTTGTAAAGCCTACCTAATGATAACGGCCCGCATGACGGTAACAAATTGTAAACAGAGGAGGCATAGGCGATCAAGGCTGTGAGTCGTAGTCCTTGTGTAAGAGCTGGAATGGCACCACTGAGGAGGGCCCAGTTACCCTCTGAATCATTGGTAGTTGCTCCTGATAATGCCTCCTGCTGGACTGTTTCTCCTCCGGTTTGGCGGATTCTTGCCCCCTCCTGAATGGAGGATTTTGGACTTCTTGCACCTAGGAGTGCTGCTCACTTCAAGGGGCCTGAGGTGCTGCATTGTCTACCATTGCGATCAGAGACATCTCAGTGGAGTGCTGAGAGGGATCTCAAGAGTTTTGCATCGGTCTCTGCCATCGTAATTAGAGATATCTCATTGGTGTGCTGAGAGGTATCTCTGCTGAGAGGAATCTCAACAGTAAGGAGCAGAGTACTGATAGTGGCAGGGCCACTCAAGGTAAGAAACAGTTGGCCTTGGGTTAAAGTGGCTGCAGGACCAAATTAATGGTACTGCCCTTACACAGGTAATTCTCCTGATGGCAACAGGACCAATAAGGGCACAGTCAGTGCTCTGGACAGTTCAACTGCGGCAGCAAGACCAACTGAATGGTAGCGGCCAGCTCACATGTTGTTCACTTAGTGATGGCGAGACCAACTGAATGGTAACAGCCAACTCACATGTAGTTCACTTAGTGGCGGCAAGACCAACTCAATGGTAACAGCCCACTCACATGTAGTTCACTTAGTGATGGCCAGACCAACTCAATGGTAGCAGCCAACTCACACGTAGTTCACTTACTGGTGGCAAGACCAGCTCAGTGGCAACAGCCAACTCACATATAGTTCACTTAGTGACGGCAAGACCAGCTCAGTGGTAACAGCCAACTCACATGTAGTTCACTTAGTGACGGCAAGGCCAACTCGATGGTAGCAGTCAACTCACATGTAGTTCACTTAGTGAGGGCAAGGACCACTCAAAGGTAACAGCCAGCACAATAGTAGCGATTGCCGATGGCAAGACCAATTTAATGGTACGGCTAGCACACCTTCACAACCGTATTCAGGCCTTCTGTGAGGCCAAGCTGGCGGCTTGCCTCTGAAGAGGGCTTCGGAATGTAGAGAAATAATTCTCCAAGGCACAAAAGCGGCAGGGTGTGGTTGCCTCTGGGCTGGTGTCTCCTGCTGGCCTCTTTCTCTGCCGTTTTGGAGGGCCTTTTGCCAGAAACGGTCTTGGCCTTGGCCTTACGTTTTTCAGCAGCCTCTAGCTTGGAGGACTTATGCTGCTTTTGGCCAGTAGGGCTGGTAGTGGCACCGTGTGCCGTGTTGTCTGCCATCACAACAAAAGGTGAGATGTCTCAGTGGTGAGCTGAGAGGGATCCCAATAACGAGGAGCAGAGTACTGTTTGTGGCTGTGTGCCACGGCCCTGGGATCAGATAAGTACTCTTGGCTAATGGTGGCTACCGACCAACTTAATGGACGCTGGCACACCTGCAATGCTCCTGATGGCGACAGGACCAGTGACTGCCCCCTCAGTGCAGTCGGTCTACGGTGGTGGCAAGATCACCTCAGTGATAACAGCCAGCTCACACGTAGTTCGCTTAGTGGCAGTCAGACCAACAAGTGGTAACAGCCAGCGCACTAGCCCTAGTTTGTCCCGAGGCTGGATCCGGTCCCGACCGAAAGGGATGACGGCGGGCATACAGGAAGAGCGGTCGGCCCGAACCTCCTGGAAAGGTGGGAAAGCACCCTCTGTTTCTCCCTGTTTTCCATTAGAAGGGAGTAAGGGCCTCCCCAAAGAGACACCCGCCCCGTACGGGGTGGGTACGGGGCGGCAGCCACACGTCATTTTGTGTTTGGTATCAGCTCTCCAATTCCTGAGCCACAGCAACCTTCGTGCGGCGACGTTGGAGGCTATGGCACGAGCCGAGAACCTGGCAGCATGTAGAGACACGGCTGCCATATACTCCGAGGCCGCCATTAACTTGGTTAAGACCTGATGGACTCTTACCTCCTCAGGAGGAATCCTGGCCTGGAGTTGATGGAGCCAGATTAGAGAGATACCGCTCCCAAATGAGTGAGGGGGCGAAGCGGAATCCGGGTAATGAGGAACACCGGATCGCGAGAGGTCTGGCGATGCCATGGAGGTCAATGGAGCGAAGACCGCCTGTGGGCGCCCTGTGGATGCCATAGCCTGAGCAACTGCCTGGGAAACCATGGCCTGCAGTTGATCCGTGAAAGATGGATCCTCTAGATATCGAAGCCCCGCTGCGGTGGGGGTAAACGTGGCTGTTGGAGCCTGTATTTGACCCGCGAAGGACGGTCCCTCAAGAGGCCGAAGCCACGCTGCAGTTGGGGTAAAAGTAGCCTCTGGTGCTTGAGAGGGTCCCTGAGGCCTTGGTTCCTCTTCAAAGAGGGAAAGGACCGGTTGAAAAACCCTGGTCGGAGTCCCATTCCGGGGACCAGGCTCAAGGCGTGGGCCACAAGGCAGCATCGCCATTGTGATAGGGGGCGGGTTGACCGTCTCCCCTACAGCCAGTTTTTGTGCACGTGAGAATTGTTTCTCCAAGGCACGATGTCTGCGGCTGGCCTGTTTGTCGGTCGCTTTGGAGGCTCGCTTGTCAAAGCCGGCCTTAGTTTTGGCCTTGATTTTAGCAGCTGCCTTCTGGCTAGAGGACTTACACTTTGTATGTCCACCCGAAGTGGAAGCCTGTGGCTCGGTGTTATCTGCCATTATAAAGCGAGTTTTCAGTGGGGTGCTGAAGCGTCTCGGTCTGCAAGAGATGCGGCTGTTAACCACCAAGGTGGGACTGGCCTGCACGTGCATCTGTGATAGTCCGGCCCACCGGCAAGCACGGAGTCACACTTAGCGACGGATGTCGCGCGTCACTTAGCATTGATGAAACTGAGCATGAGAGACCTACCGTTGAGGTCAAGTTCGTGTTTAGTGACGGGATCACACGTGTCTCACTTAGTGACGGCAAGCTCAGTATTGGCCGATTCACTAGATGCAGACTATGGCAACAGGCTATAACTGGCAAGGCCCAAATTGTTTGTTTTGAAGCGATGATTGTCAGATGAGAGAGTAACTGACACTGGGTCTAAATCTTATTAGGCCTGGTGAACGAGGCTAGTGGTGTTGTACAAAATAATAATAATAATAATAATAATAATAATAAAATAATAATAAAATAATAATAAAATAATAATAATAATAATAAAAAAATAATAATAATAATAATAATGTTGGAAGGGACCTTGGAGGTAATAATAATAATAAAGATGGAAGGGACCTTGGAGGTCATCAAGTCCAACCCCCTGCTCAGGCAGGTAGCCCTATACCATTTCAGACAAATGGCTGTCCAGTTTCTTCTTAAAAACTTCCAGTGTTGGAGCATTCACCGCTTCTGGAGGCAGGTTGTTCCACTGGTTAATTGTTCTAACTGTCAGGGAGTTTCTCCTTAATCAGTTTCCATCCGTTGCTTCTTGTCCTGCCTTCAGGCGCTTTGAAAAATAGCTTGACTCCCTCTTCTTTGTGGCAGCCCCTGAATACAAGGGACCACTCTATCCTGAGGCCAGGCAGAGCCCTCACGGCCTGTAGCTGTTAAGGCTTGAAAGGCAATCACCAAAATGCTTTAATTAGACTGCTGCTTGATGACTCAAACAGAAGGAAATGCGGCTGTGTGGCCTTTGGATCGCTCGGCTCGCCTCCCCTGTTCCGTCTGGAGTTCAGGGCTTTGACTGCTTACTGCAGTCGAAAATGGCGGCTGCAAGTAATTCGGGCCAGGGGAAAATGGAAGTAAGTTGTAATAATTCGTTTCTTCTAAGAAAACACCGTTTTCCTTGATTGCTGGCTTAACCGGGCTGCAAGCCCCTTTTATTCCCCTGGTAAAAGGAATTTCCAGTCAAAATAAGCCAAGGAGTAAATGACAAGGCGAGAGCAGCCAAGATAACAGGGAGCACTTTTGTGCAAAAGGCTCCCTGTGAGAGAAATAATCAGTTAGAAGAAAGAAGGAGCCGTAAATCAGGGCTTTTCAACCGGTGGTATGCGAGCACATGGCTGGTGGTACGCGTAGGACGGGTTGAAAAAACATGTAAAAAAAAAAATGTTAAAAAAAAATTAAAAAAAATATTTTTGAAATTTTTTTTTTTTTTTTAAAAAGTGTAAAAGTGGATGAGGTGAAGCGGCAGCAGCGCCGCAGAGGCTTGTGGCAAAGTCAGCTGGAACTGCACGTTGCCTGGGTCCTACTGAGCGCCCAGGAGGAGCTGCGCAAAGCAGGCAGAGGGGAGGCCGGGCAGATTGTGGGCGCTGGCAAGCGAGCAAACTGGGCAGGGGCGCGGAATCGGCGTTCCTGAGCACACGCCAATTTGCGCCCCTGCCCATCTGGCTTGCTGGCCGGAGTGAAGGGGAAGCTTCTGCGCGGCGGCCGCTTCCGAGCGGCGGCCGCGCGGGGCTTCCCAGCGGCGGCCGTGCCACGCGGGGCTTCCGAGGGCGGCCGCGCGGGGCTTCCGAGGGCGGCCACGCGGGGCTTCCGAGGGCGGCCACGCGGGGATTCCCAGCGGCTGCTGAGCGCAGGTGGCTCAGCTGTAGCTGCACACACCGAGCCTGGCATATTCTCACCACACGGAGCGGCTGGCAAGGTGAACCAGCGACATCCAGGCCCTGCCTGCGCACGCGCAGAGGCTGAGGTGCATGCGCTCTCCTCTGCCTCTGCGCACGCACAGGCAGGGCCGTGATGTTGCCGGTTCACCTCACCGGCCGCTCCGTGTGGTGAGAATGCACCGCTGCCTGCCAAAACCAGGCTGGGATCTGGACGGTGTATCGAAGGACAATGGAAGGGAGGAAGGAAGGAAGGAAGGAAGGAGGGGAAGGACAATGAGAGGGAGGGAAGGAAGGAAGGAAGGGACAAAGGGAAGGAAGGAAGGAAGGAAAGACCATGAGAGGGAAGGAAGGAAGGGACAAGGAAGGAAGGAAGGAAGGAAGGAAGGAAGGAAGGAAGGAAGGAAGGAAGGAAGGAAGGAAGGAAGAAGGAAGGAAGGAAGGAAGGAAGGAAGGAAGGAAGGAAGGAAAGGACAATGAAAGGGAGGGAGGGAAGGAAGGAAGGGACAAAGGGGGAAGGAAGGAGGGGAAGGACAGTGAGAGGGAGGGAGGGAAGGAAGGGACAAGAGAGGGAAGGAGGAAGGACAAAGGGAAGAAGGGAAGGAAGGAAAGGACAATGAGAGGGAGGGAGGGAGGAAGGAAGGAAGGAAGGACAATGAAAGGGAGGGAAGGAAGGAAGGGACAAAGGGAAGGAAGGAAGGAAGGAGGGGAAGGACAGTGAGAGGGAGGGAGAGAAGGAAGGGACAAAGAGGGAAGGAAGGAAGGAAGGAAGGAAGGAAGAAAGGACAATGAGAGGGAGGGAGGGAAGGAGAAAGGGACAAAGAGGGAGGGAAGGAAGGGACAATGGGAGAGAAGGAAGCCAGGTACCCACCCCAGTCCCATCCCCCTCCACCAGAGACCCACGGATTCCCCCCCACAGGCACCCTGCAACCTGGGTAATCAGCTGGCCACGCCCCCGGGCCATTGATCACATGACCCTGGGACTGTGAACGTCATAAGTATGAATCAGTTGCCAAGCATCCGAATGTAAATCACATGACCCTGGGGATGCTGCAACAGTCATAAGTGTGAAAAATGGTCATTTCGCTTTTTTCAGTGCTGTTGTAACTTCAAACAGTCACTAAGCGAATTGTTGTAAGTCGAGGACTACCTGTACTTTCTCATTTTTTCCTTTTTTTTTTTGGTCAAGTTTTTGATACCTTGCTGGGCGAGTGGTGGTACTCGGATATTGCCTTATCCGAAAAGTGGTACAATGGGTGAAAAGGTTGAAAAGCCCTGCCGTAAATCACAACACGAGAGCAGCCCAGATAGCAGGGAGCACTTTTGTGAAAAAAGGCTCCCTGTGATAGAGCCTGTGAGAGAGAAATAATCAGTTAAAAGAAAGAAGGAGCCGATTGCCACGCGGCGCCTAAAATCAGCTGAGTGGAGGGCTGCAGAAAACAAACAGAAACACTCTTTTTTTGAGAAATTTAGCAATCTGGGACAGCGCTGATGCCAGCTCTGACCAGATGATAACAGAAATAGAAAGAATCCACGAGTGGAATAAACTGAATATAACCTGCTTTCTTCAATTAGCTGGGAGCCAAATTTACCAGTCTGTCTGGGCTGAGACCAAGTCGAAACTGGGGGCGTGACCTGGCCCGGACGGGCGTGGCAACTTTGACTGACTTGGTCTAATTGGGCAGGAAGACAGAGTTAACCCATTCGTGGATTCTCCATTCTTCATGCTGGAGAATCTCCATAGACATTCCCTGTACTTTTATAATATTGCTTTTTGATCCCTTCAAATAATGTCCTAGAACTTGATTTATTTTTCATTTTTTGTCCCATCTTAGAGAATCCTTTAAGGACTTACAAATCTGTTTTGTACATCCAATAAGAACAGGTTATCCAAATCACTCTTCTAGGTTAATACTTATATGCTCCCTTTAAGTATTAAGGCTAACCAATTTCATTTACATGTCCAGTATATCATATTGTTCCACATCATTGTTGTTGTAAACTTCGTATTTAAATCACATTCAAATCAATTTTAGTCTTATCTGGTTTGTTCTGTGATATCATTAACACACCATCTATTATGGTATCAGACATTCTTAAAATTAATTTTTGAGACCATTGTTCAAAAAATATTCTTCAAAATATCCACTGTTAAAATATTTTGCTCCATTCTTTGTTAACAAGTCAAATTTAAGCATTTTTCTCCATTAACTATAAACTTTATTTTCTTCTAGTTCCCTCTAGTGTTCAACCTTCAAAGTCCCATGATAAGATGGGTTGTTTTTCTCCAAAGAATCCAAACAACCATTTTCCTAGGAAAAAATATAATTAATTTTCATTTTCCCCCCAAAGCCATCTAAACCACTTAGTTTGTTTTTAATCTATCCAAAATCAACACTCTAAGCACTCTTTCACTGTTTATTCCAAAAAAATAGTACTTTTTGCTACACAATTTTGGAAGTAATTATTAAATTAAATAGCACCTTCATGAGAAATAAATTGTTTAGTTGATGTTTAGTTAGTCATATCAGAAACTTGAGGGGACTAAAATTTTGAAGCATCAAAGGAAAATATATGTTTGCTTTTTGTCAGCATTGAGACAAAATGACACAAAATGGTATCACATTTGAAATATTTCAGAAGAAATCTGAAGAACTGGGACAGAAATTAGCAGCTCTAATGTCAGCAATGATGTCTGTTTCTACGGTTAGGGGAATAGAAATGACAAGTCAAGACAATGACTTGGAGAGTGACTATTTACTGGATTAACAAAAGAGGTTTGCTAAAGCCTCCAAGAAGGAATACAAAGTTGGCTTATTTGATCAAGGTTAAATTAAGACGTGTTTCTATAAGCTCTGGGAACCCTTTGTGATGTTTGTTGACAACAGAGCTGAAATGTTAATGATTTATGGGTTTGCTTATGAGTAAGGGATTAGTTATGGGAAGAAAAGCTATTACATAAAACTTTACACAACTTGAAGAATTATTTAAGCTTGTTTGTGCTTGTGATAAAAGATCAGAAGTTGCCTGCTTAAACGTTCCTTTTCTCTTTTTTTATTTTTCTTCTTTCCTTTCTCTCGCACTTTCTATTGTCTATTTTTCTTTTTCTTTCTGAGTTTAATTTAGTTTGTATTATCTTTTGTTAGAATCACAGGGCTAGAAGGGACCCTGGACACAAGGCAGGAGTTCTTATAAAATCCCAGACAGATGCTTGTCCAATCTTTTCTTAAAACCCTCCAGCAGCAGAGCACAAGTTGGGAAGGCAAATGTTCCATTGATTAATGCCACTTAATTAATCTCACTGTCACAAAGTGATTTTTTTCTTTAAAAAGCATGTGTTTTGTGTGTGTTTATGTGTGTGTAAATTTATATGGCCACCCAACTTACTTACACACAGGTGATTCTGGGCAGCTTACAACATTAAAAATCCATAATATAAAACCCCACCCCCATGGCAGCAACAACACAATCAAATTAATTACTTGATCGGCTCCATCTCCATTGACGGTCTCCAGGCCCACTGACAAAACCACATCTTCAGGGTCTTTTGGAAAAGCAATCGGGAGGGGGGGGGAATCGTACCTTGCAGGAAATAATATTCCTAGAGAGGGGCAACCACTGAGGCGGCTTTTTTTGGTGGTCGCATATCTCAAATAGATGGGACTGCAGCACATCCTGCCTTCCTGTCCTGGAAAGTTGGAGACAGGACTAAAGTTCTCCATCTGGGTGGCATCTAGTGATAGCCTCTTAAGAAGAGAGCTACCTTTGAAGGACTGAGGCACTATGCCCTCCCCCAGAGAATCACTTATCACTGCCAATAACCACTTGCTTGTCACCCACCAGGAGGCCTTAACCAGCCAGGGGAAACATGGATCTAAAATGACTGAGCTCAAATTCCCTAGGATCTTGTCCACCTCTTCAGGATCTACAGGGTCAAGCCATTCCCAGATAACTGAGCAACGACCTACCCTGAGCATCTCCACTGGGCCAGTAACCATGCCAATGTCTAACTCTGAATCTGAGTGACTTTATCTGTCAGAAAATCAACAGACGGCCCTCCAAGTCCTAGAAGTGACAGATATATATTCACCAGTAAAGCTCCACCAACAACACTAATAGCAATATATTCTTGTCACAGTTAACTGATTGATCAATTGCAATAGTTCAAGTTCCATTCAGCAGAACAACAACATTCTGTAATGACCCTCCAGATTCAAGCCATATGCTACAATAAGTGTACCAACACATCCTCCTTTCCATCATCTTTTTTAATTGTGCAATGGGACACAATCAGCTTCTACTGTTGTATTGGTTGTTTAAAACACACACAATAAAAGAACAATCACAACATTTGCTCAGAATGCTCAAGTTTTGGTCTGAACATGGAACAGAACATTTTGTTCTAGACTCAAAGCATGGTGGTTATTTCAAGTTCAGAATGCTGAGAATGTCAAACCGCAGGTATATTGTACAATATGATAAACCTTGATTAATAAGACACAAAGGCTGTATTCATTGTTATCATAGAATCATAGAAGATAAGGGTCAGATGCAACCTTGGAGATCTTCTAGTGGTCTAACCCCCTGCCCAGTATAGGAATCCACTGCTAACCCCTTGACAGCCATCCAGCCTCTACTTAAACACCTGCTGCAAAAGTCCATTGCCTCTTATAGGACCTATGTCATTCCTCAGAAGTTTTATTCTCAAGCTCTTATCATTTTGCTTCCTTTCCACTTGTTTGGCAATGTCTTTCCTAAAATGCAGTGCCCATATCCTAATCTTCTGGCAATGACTGCACTGGGCTTAAGGTGCTTACAGACCTCACAATAGAGCTCGCAACACATGGGCAGACTTAATCATATTTTCAACAGGAAACTATGAGCATCCCAGACCAAGCCAAATCCAAAACCACCAGGGAATCCCCGGAAGCTTAGCATTGAGACAAATCAGCCCTTAACATAGAGATAAATCATATTTACACAACATTCAAAAGAGGCAATTAAAAAAGCTAAGAAGGAAACAAAAAGGCCAGAACACATCCTCTCCAGCAGTCTACATCCAGACAAGTAGGGATTAACATCAGAAAAACAATCAGGCAGAATACTTACCCTAATTAAGAAACCACCAAGGAGAAAAACCACATCACCAACACTGGCAGGACAAGTGGCTACATATAAACAGGAAACAAACCCCACACTCACTAACAAGGATGATGTTACCTAGTTGGGTAATAAAATGTCTGCTAGCAAACAACCTACTCAGAGAGCATAAAGGACTCCACAATACACCAATTGCTCTCCCTAATATGGGATGGACTGGGAACAAGTTTTGACAAATCCTTAGACTTGTCAGAACCTGAACTGCAGGGTGAAAGGGGGCCTCTATTTCTCCTGTTTTACCAAGGAATTCTCCACTCACCCTCAAAGCAGATACAACCACTACATAGTCCCTGGATGAACTGCAAATTATTTTTCTTTCTCACTGCTCTTGTGTCCCCCTCTCTTGATCTGTCCCTCTCACAGTCTAATTCCTTACCTCCACCACCAGCACTGCAACCAAGGGCTGCAGGCTGGTTCAGGGAACACAGAAGAATCTGCTTTATTCCAATTCATGAGTTTAAAACACGGGAAGGAAAGGCATAACTTTGTACCGAGAGGCCTCTTTTTCTTAAAGGCAGTCACCAAGTTACTTGGCATTTATGCTACAGCTAAGTATAGCCAATAGGAGCTGTGGAGGTAGCGGCCCCTGAATGCATCTTCCCATTTGCTACCGAAGCACCACAAATCCTATGCCTAGGAGAAGATCAGAAGCACCACTTTAACTTGGATCAGATAAATGGTAAAGTGGTTTCAGTAGTGGGCCAAGAATGACAAAAAGGCTGCATCATGAGGGCAGTCCTCAAAGAAAAGGCAAGGACGCATCTTTGAGGTGCTCCTAAGGGATAAGCAGATACGCCCTTAGGCTACATCAAATGAGGTATATTTAATGCAAGAACCCCCTGAATTAAATTGAAATCCATCCTGTTCTGTAACACAACAGGATGACCAAAGGATTGAAATGAAGTTTTACAAAAAAAACAACAAATCAAGGTAGCTGGGTGCATTTGCCAGAGATGAGCTGAAATATGACAGCTTTGTCTCAACAGCCTCTCCCCCTTTTAGATCCTGGGCCAAACTAGTAAGCTGAAGCCTAGTTAGCCACCAGAACCCGACGGCCACCATTCCCACGTTAATGTCCCAGGCATTTATTAAACAGCAATGGAAAGCAATCTCTTTTAGAGCAGCAAGCCTACCTAGAGCCGGGCTTTTCAACCTTTTCACCGATTGTACCACTTTTAGGATATGGCAATATCCAAGTACCGCCAGTCGCCTAGCAAGGTGTCAAAAACTTGATGACCAAAAAAAAAAAAACCCCAGGAAAAAAGTGAAAGTACAGGTAGTCCTTGACTTACAACACTTCGCTTAGTGACTGTTCAAAGTTACAACGGCACTGAAAGAAGTGACTTATGACCATTTTTCACACTTCTGACCGTTGCAGCATCCCCAGGGTCACGTGATTTACATTTGGATGCTTGGCGACTGATTCATATTTATGATGGTCCCAGGATCATGTGATCCCCTTTTGCAACCTTCTGACAAGCAAATCAATGGGGAAATCAGATTCACTTAAGAACTGTGTTACAAGAAAAGTCATAAAATGGGACAAAACTCATTTAACAAATTTCTCACTTAGCAACGTAAATTTTGGGCTCAATTGTGGTCGTAGGTTGATGACTATCTATACACCCACTTACCACACTTTTAATGGGAAACGTGTGCCTGTTTCTCTGACATCAATCTTTGCACTGTTCTATCCCCTTCTCTCCCTCTGCTTGCCTCCTCTTCTCCGTCTCTTTCCCCGTTGTCTTGTTTTTCTCTCCCTTTCCCTCCAAAACCTCCTCCTTTTATATCCTCTCCTCTCTCCCCCTCCTCCTCTTCTCTTCGGTGCAGCTGCAGCTGACTCCTCTCTCACAGGCTGTGCGCTGCTCCTGGAAGCACCAATCAACTGGAGCTGCACGCCAATCCTGGGCACTCAGCAGAACCCCGGCCACACCAAAGCTCCAGCTGTCTCTCCCACAGGCCTGTGCAGTGCTGCCACCGCTTCAACTCATCCCCGCTACACTTCCCCCTCTTTTTTAACACTTTTCTTACAGTGCTTTTCAACCCGTGGTACGCGTTATCACCTGCCAGGTGCCGAAGTACCAGCAGTGGTACACGAACCATGGGTTGAAAAGCACTGACCTAAAGGAACCTGAGAAATGCAAAGCAAAGAGGTACCCCCCGCTGCATGCTGCAACACAGGAAAGCAGGCAGAGGCTTTCTGAAGATGGCCTTCCTTCTCCTCTTGATCTGAGCAGAGCTGGGCTTGCAGACTCACCCACTTTTGAGTGGCTGGGGGAGGAGGGAGAATTTGTGGCACAAAGTGTCTGCCCACCCCTCCTTGGAAGTGATGGAGCAACAGTTTACATAGCATTGGCCCATAATAAGGAGCTGGTAACCAGATGAGGAGAAAGCAGGGAGAGGAACAGGTTGGCTCTATCTGTGGTGCTCTCTGGCAAGTCCTCTTCCCATCTGGAACCAAAGATCACATTGACAGCAATTTGGGGTGGTGGTGGCAGAGGCATCTGCAAGAGTCCAGCAGCTTTCCTTGCCTCCTTTTCCTCAGAAGTAAGGCATGTAAGTGGACCTCCAATCTTCCCTTCCATTGAAATGGCATTTCGTCTAAAGAGGTGGTGCCTGAACATGCTTAGAAGTTATTAGTTCTCCAGCATAGCCTAGGGTTGGGGAGAGAGGCAATTTTCCACTAGAGCCAATCTAGCAGGTCCATCCATCGTCCCTTAGCCACCAGGCGAAGCAGCATCCCAGATGGGACTATTGTTGTCTTGTCCAAATAGCTGTTGGTCTATGGCAGGGCTTTTCAACCTGTGGTACGCGTACCACTTGTGGTACATTAACAAGTGGCAGGTGGTACGCAGCCCTGCCTAGCCAAGTGTAGTGGGGGAGGGAAAGAGCCAGCTCAGGCAAGGACTTACAGTGAGAGAGTCCTCTGGAGCTGCAGAGTGGGTGGAGCGAGACAAAGGCCCCAGGCTCACTTCTGGCTCACCCTCCCCCATGAGAAAGGAGGAGGAGGGTATAAAAGGAGGCAGTTTGGGCGGGAGAGGGAGAGAGAGAAAAAGAAGCAGCCTTGGGAGGAGGCCGAGTCAGCTCTAGCTGCACCAAAGGAGGAGGGTGGGGGGGGAGAGGAGAGGAGATCAAATCAAGCAGGCCGCCATGAGCTGATTTGCAACTGCTGTGGCAGCCACCTGTGCTGGCAGCAGCAAACAGGCAAGAAATTCAGTGGGGGAGGGGTCGCCCTCCAAGAGGAATGAAAAAAGGTAGGATTGGCTGGAGGTGAGGCACGGGGGAGGGAGGGAGGGAGATGGAGAGTGGAAGGATTTTTATGTGCTTTTGTGACTTTGAAGTTCTGGGATTTGTGCAATGTGGGCTTTATGTTCTTAAGGAGTGTTTCGCAATTTCTATTTGGCTGATGGCTGATGGCTGGTGTTAGCTTCTATTGCTCTGCTATTGTTAGCTGTAAGTTTTGCTGCAAGGGATTTTGAAGTATTTTTCTCCTGAATGGATTTTGCCTGTAGATTCCTTTACTTATGAATGGAGGCATTTGGGGAGGCTGCCTTAGCCGGCAGCCAATACTTACTACATTTTTTTTCTTCCTTACTTTCCTTTCTAGCCAGTAGCTAATTCTTAAAGGGAAATGTGCCTTTTTAAGCTAGTTCACTCAGCAGTTTGTCTTTTCTGTTTCTGGAGGCTTTTCCTTGTTTGATGAATATATGGAAGAGAAAAAATATGGGGAGGGTTTTTTTTTTCAAATTCTTCCTTCAGAAGGAGGTGGGCATGAGAAAGAGGGAGGCAGTCCTTCCCGCCTTAGCACTTGGCCATCAGTCCCGCCTTAGCACTTGGCCATCAGCAGCCCTGCCATTGACTTTACTTGTCAAAAGGTTGCAAAAGGGGATCACATGACGCTGGGACACTGTGACCATCATAAATATGAATCAGTTGCCAGGCATCCAAATATAAATCACATGACCCTGGGCATGCTGTAATGGTCATAAGTGTGAAAATGGTCATAAGTCATTTCAGTGCAATTGCAACTTTGAACAGGGTTTTTTTTTTGGTCATCAAGTTTTTGACACCTTGCTAGGTGGTACTCGAATATTGCTATATCCTAAAAGTGGTACAATCGGTGAAAAGGTTGAAAAGCCCTGGTCTAAGGCAAATCAGAGCATGCTTAGGCCTGGTGAATGCACCTGTCCATCATATTCCCCTCCTTTAGTGCTTGATCTCATTTGCTGGGGAGAGGACTACCCCCTCCAAGAATGGGTTGTGAAGCCATGCAGATATGCAGTGGAAAGAGGTGCCTTAAAGCTGCCATTCAGCATCCTTTAAAACAAAAGTGTTAAGGGGAAATAAGTCCTTCACAACTCCGTTGGCAAGCGGACAGTTGAGGGGTTTAAGAAAGCTTTTTCTTGGGAGGGACAAGTCAAGAAGAAGACAGCTCTCCAATAGGGAAAATGGAGGCACAGATGTTCCAGAGACTTTTTATCTCAGCATTTTAATAAAAGGTAATTAAGAAGCTAGCAAAAGCCTTGCATCTGGATACCTGGAATGCTACTATCAACACCAAAAATCAGAGACCAACAACAATTGTCCAAGGGAGACCAGAAATTGTCTGATTTCCCGCCCCTGAATAATCAATTAATAGAATCATCTGTTTAAAAACCTCAAACTGTCAACCTTCACCAGACACTGGATGTCAGGATGGAGATTTTGAAAG
This sequence comes from Azemiops feae, assembly GCA_023970755.1. Taxonomy (NCBI): domain Eukaryota; kingdom Metazoa; phylum Chordata; class Lepidosauria; order Squamata; family Viperidae; genus Azemiops; species Azemiops feae. Next base: position 65,545 of record JALGBA010000607.1, read on the forward strand.
TCACAGAACAGTCCACCAGGCAAAAATACCAGAGATTCTTCAGGTTTCCATATGGAACTACAGGTTCACAGTTCACCCCCTCAGAACCCATGGTTTTTACCAGCCAGATGGCAGTTCTGACAGAGCACATGAGGACTCAGAGGGCCCATGTCTACATTTGTGTGGGTAATTTGGTTATCAAAATCCCCTCAAGGCAATGGGCAATGTTAGCTTGGCACTCCAATTGATGTCATAATTACGTAAAAATTTTGCACTTGCAAATGATGACCCGTACTGAACTGGGCAATCTCCTATCCCAGCAATGACAGTTCAAGTTGCAAAGTGCAGCAAGAGAGACTTCAGCTTTCAGGATACAATCTTCCTTGGCACCAGCAGGACTGGAGAGGATGATGATGGCTACCGTGAACTTCAGTGATTCTTGCACTCATTCTAAGAACAAACAGTATGCAGGCCTTAGCTATACCCGATAGCCCCATAATAGACCATTGCTATGGTGGCTAGAACTGCTGGACGTCATTCAGAGAACTGATGTGGAGCAGCCCTACCACAGAAGCCAGCCTAATAAGGTGCAAACAATCAATTTCAGCCTTAGGGCTACGGTCCCTATCATTACTACCACAGAATGACTTCTAACAGAGTACAGCACATTTAATATTGTACGCTATATAACAAAGGGAGCCTCTGATGGGAGAGGGACAAATATTCTGGTAAGAATGGACAATATAACAACAAAGGCCTACATCAACAACCTTCACAACGCCATTGGCAAGTGGATAGTTGAGGGGTTCAGGAAAGAGATCAGAAGGTCAAAGACTGACCTCTTAATGGCTTGCAGAAAAGCTTCTAATCTCTATAGCAGCAATATACATAAAAAGGTTGCTGAACACAAACAGCGGATTAGTTCAGCTGTCAACATGATTTGCTAAAATAGGCTCTATGCGGAGAGATCTTCTGGAAAACTAGAAAGATGAGAAGTCTCATTAGGCTGTTTGTAATAGCAAATGACAACCAACCTGGTTCCAGAGTGGTATGCAATATAACTTTCTCAGGTGCAATCACCCCATTCTGTTCCAGAAGTTTCTGGTTTGCAGTATTAATCAAAGTGAGCAAAGACTTCCATAATACCTGCCAACACAAACCAGTTTGCTGAGCCAGAGACTACCAGAGTCAATGGTAGAGACCATCTTGACATCTTAGGCACAAGGAAGACAGAGCATTTGACATGATGAAAGTTTGAACTATGGTGGAGAAGGAATCTTATGGCAGCACAAGAGTACAAGAACTTCTTGGATTCCAGTAAGTGAGGACGAGGGCCCGATAGTGAAAGCCCACCTAGGCAGGGCATTACCTCTGTATGGTGTCACTCTCTTTCAGGCATCCTTGTGTGTGCCATTCAGGAGTATGCCTCTTATTTCCCCTCTGGCATTCTCTATTTGCTTTCATGAGATTCACATGCACTGACAATAGTTCCTTTGGAGTTAAGCAGATTCCAATCAATACTCTCTCTTGTAAACAGCTTTCCTAGTGATGCTAACCTCAGCCATGAGTTGTCAAATTAGTGTTCCTATTGATAAGAGATGGTCTGGCCTTTCACCATGATACATTGATGTTAATGCCAGACCCTTATTTTATTCTTAAATTGAACCCCACGTTTCATAAGGCACAGGAGATAGTACTTTTAAATTTCTGTTTCATCCTTTACTATCCAACACAGCATAACTGATATAAGCTAGATATATCCAGGAGCTTAAGAACCAAGTGTATCCATTGGGACAGGAACATGGAAAGTTTGCATGTTACCTATAGATGATTTAGGGCAGGGCTTTTCAACCGGTGGTACGCGTACCACCAGTGGTACACGAGCACCTGGCTGGTGGTACGCGTAGGACGGGTTGAAAAAAAATGTTTAAAAAAAGTGTAAAAGTGGATGAGATGAAGCGGCAGCAGCGCCGCAGAGGCTTGTGGCCAAGTCAGCTGGAACTGCACGTTGCCTGGGTCCTACTGAGCGCCCAGGATCAAAGCGCGCAGCTCCAGCTGATTGGCGGCCGCCTTGGGGGCGGCAGGCAGCCTCACGCAGTCTTCGGGTGGAGATTCCGCTGGAGCTGCGCGATGCATTGCCTGGGTCCCCCCCGCCCCCATCCAGATGCCCTCACCTCCCCCAAGCGTTTTTTTTACTCACCTGCTTTCAGCAGCATTCCCTTTCTCCTGTCCTTCTCGGCCTTTGCCATGAGTTTGTGAGACAAAAAAAAAAGTTCCATGAGACTTTCTAACTTCTCGCGAGAAGTTAGAAAGTCTCATGGAACTTTTTTTTCTTTTTTACCCACAAACACGTGGCGAAGGCAGAGAAGCAAAAGGAGAAAGGGAGTGCAGCTGAAAGCAGGTAAGAAAATGCTTGGGGGAGGCAAGGGCATCTGGGCGGGGGCGCCAACCTTACCCTGCATGGTGGCGGGAGGGTTAATGGCAGGCGCGGGGGGCCCAGGAGGAGCTGCGCAAAGCAGGCAGAGGGGAGGCCGGGCAGATTGTGGGCGACGGCAAGCAACCAAGGGCGCGAATCGGCGTGTGCTCAGAAATGCCGATCTCGTGCTCCTGCTCATCTCACTTGCTTGCAGAAAGCTGTAAACTCCAACTGCCTCCTCCGGGCTCTTTTATGCCCTCCCCGCTCCTGTAGCGCTGGACAATGGGAGGGAGGGAGGGAAGGAGGAAGGGACAAAGAGGGAGGGAAGGAAGGAAGGGACAAAGAGGGAGGGAGGGAAGGAAGGAAGGAAGGAAGGAAGGAAGGAAGGAAGGAAGGAAGGAAGGAAGGAAGGAAGGAAGGAAGGAAGGAAGGAAGGGACAATGGGAGGGAGAGAGGGAGGAAAGGAAGGTGCCCATGCCTGTCCCACCCCCTCCACCAGAGACTCACAGATCCCCCCCACATCCCCGCCCGCACCCCCCACAGGCACCCCGCAACCTGAGTGATGAGCTGGCCACGCCCCCCCGGCCATTGACTTTGCTTGTCAAAAAGTTGCAAAAGGTGATCACATGACCCTGGGACACTGTGACCGTCATAAGTATGAATCAGTTGCCAAGCATCCGAATGTAAATCACATGACCCTGAGGATGCTGCAACAGCATTAAGTGTGAAAAATGGTCATAATTTGCTTTTTTCAGTGCCGTTGTAACTTCAAACAGTCACTAAGCGAATTGTAAGTCGAGGACTACCTGTACTTTATCATTTTTTCCTTTTTTGGGGGGGGGTCAAGTTTTTGACACCTTGCTGGGCGACTGGTGGTACTCGGATATTGCCTTATCCTAAAAGTGGTACAATCGGTGAAAAGGTTGAAAAGCCCTGATCTAGGGAGATATGTAATGTCTTCCTCTATTAGATGGGTCAGGGAATGCATTACAGTGGCTATAACTAAGCAATTATTTGGGAGAATTACTGTCTATTCCATCAAGGAAGGCCTGTCATCTGGGATTACCTGATAGACATTTGTACAGGGGCAAAGTAGTCAGAATTATTTACTTCCATTAAACATGATTGGAAACACATGTCTGCATCTGCAAAGGTGGCCTTCAGTTGCTCTATGCTGACAGCATGCTGTAACCCTCACCCTAATACATTCCTTTTTGGCCAAAACCTTTCAGGTAACCAAGAATGAAACTTGAACTTAAAATGACAGGTTCTGATTTTTTAAAATAGTCTAACCACGGAAAGTCTTTCTAAGAGTTGTGTTTTGTAATTAATGCTAAGCTATTATCTACTACAGCACTGTCAATTGTATGAATAACTAGATTCAATTATTTTTCAGCTAAAGATAATACATGCAACTAAGGAGCTAGCCCTCACCAAATGACAAAAAGTTTAAGCCCTGCTTTCTAGCCAGAGGAAAGAGCCCTTCCTTGTTGCCCGCCCCCCTTCAGTCACCTGATGATATGTCTAAGTGAAAGTCAGTACAGAAACAATGGTTTTTGGCTTCCTAAGAATCACAGTCTCCTTCATGGATTACTGCCTTGTTGTGGCAAAGGGGCTTGCGTAACTCAATGAAGCTATGAGCTATGCCATGCAGGGCCACCCAAGACGGACAGGTCATAGCAGAGAGTTCTGACAAAATGTGATCCACTGGAGAAGGAAATGGCAACCCACTCCAGTATCTTTGCCATGAAAACCCCATGGACAGTACTAAAAGGCAAAAAGATATGACGCTGGAAGATGAGCCCCTCAGGTCGTAAGGTGTCCAATATGCTACTGGGGAAGAGCAGACGGCTAGTACTAGTAGCGCCAGAAAGAGTGAAGCGACTGGGCCAAAGCCGAAAGGACGCTCAGCTGTGGATGCATCTGGTGGTGAAAGGAAAGTCCGATGCTGTAAAGATTTTTTCTCCATAGGAACCTGGAACGTAAGATTCATGAATCAAGGCAAACTGGACGTGGTCAAACAAGAGATGACAAGACTGAACATCAACATCTTAGGAATCAGCGAACTAAAATGGACAGGAATGGGTGAATTTAATTCAGAGGACCATCAAGTATACTACTGCGGGCAAGAATCCCTCAGAAGAAATGGAGTAGCCTTCATAGTCAATAAAAGAGTAGGAAAAGCAATACTGGGATACAACCCCCAAAATGACAGAATGATCTCAGTGCGAATCCAAGGCAAGCCATTCAATATCACAGTAATCCAAGTCTATGCCCCAACCACTGGTGCTGAAGACGATGAAATTGACCGCTTCTATGAAGCCCTACAGCACCTTATAGAATCAACACCAAAAAATGATGTCCTTACCATCATGGGGGATTGGAATGGTAAAGTAGGAAGCCAAAAGATAACCGGAAAAACAGGCAAGTTTGGCCTTGGAGTACAAAATGAAGCAGGGCACAGGCTGATAGAATTTTGTCAAGAGAATACGATGGTCATAGCAAACACTCTTTTCCAACAATCCAAGAAACGGCTCTACACATGGACATCACGAGATGGTCAACACAGAAATCAGACTGACCATGTGCTCTGCAGCCAAAGATGGAGAAGCTCTATACAGTCAGTAAAAACAAGACCAGGAGCTGACTGTGGCTGATGAATATACAGTAGAGGTGACAAATAGATTTAAGGAATTAGATCTGATAGACAGAGTGCCTGAAGAACTATGGACGGAGGTTCGCAACATTGTACAAGAAGTAGCAACTAAAACCATCCCAAAGAAAAAGAAATGCAAGAAAGCAAAATGGCTGTCTGAGGAAGCTTTGCAAATAGCTGAGGAAAGAAGGGAAGCGAAAGGCAAGGGAGAAAGAGAAAGATACACCCAATTGAATGCAGAAGTTCCAGAGAATAGCTAGAAGAGATAAGAATGCCTTCTTAAATGAACAGTGTAAAGAAATAGAAGAAAACAATAGAATAGGGAGGACCAGAGATCTCTTCAAGAAAATTGGAGATATGAAGGAAACGTTTCATGGAAAGATGGGCATGATAAAGGACCAAAATGGCAGGGATCTATCAGAGGCAGAAGAGATTAAGAAGAGGTGGCAAAACTACACAGAAGAACTATACAAGAATGAGCTTAACATCCCAGATAACCACGATGGAGTGGTCACTGACCTCGAGCCAGACATCCTAGAATGTGAAGTGAAATGGGCCTTAGGAAATCTGAGCAACAACAAAGCTAGTGGAGGTGACAGTATTCCAGCTGAGCTATTCAAAATCTTAAAAGACGATGCAGTAAAAGTGCTACACTCAATTTGCCAGCAAATTTGGAAAACTCAACAGTGGCCACAGGATTGGAAAAGGTCAGTTTACATTCCAATTCCAAAGAAAGGCAATGCCAAAGAATGTTCAAACTATCGCACCATTGCACTCATTTCACATGCAAGTAAAGTTATGCTTAAAATCCTACAAGCTAGACTCCAGCAGTATGTGGATCGAGAACTTCCAGAAGTACAGGCAGGATTTCGAAGAGGCAGAGGAACTAGAGATCAAATTGCCAACATACGCTGGATCATGGAGAAAGCTAGGGAGTTCCAGAAAAACATCTACTTCTGCTATGCTATGCTATGCTAAAGCCTTTGATTGTGTGGATCACAATAAATTGTGGCAAGTTCTTAAAGAGATGGGAGTACCAGACCATCTTATTTATCTCTTGAGAAACCTATATGCGGGTCAAGAAGCAACAGTGAGAACTGGACACGGAACCACTGATTGGTTCAAAATTGGGAAAAGAGTCCGGCAAGGCTGTATTCTGTCGCCCTGCCTATTTAACTTATATGCAGAGCACATCACGAGAAAGGCAGGGCTAGATGAATCAAAAGTTGGAATTAAGATTGCTGGGAGAAATATCAACAACCTAAGATATGCAGATGATACCACTCTAATGGCAGAAAGTGAAGAGGAACTAAAGAGCCTCTTGATGCGGGTGAAGAAGGAGAGTGCAAAAGTTGGCTTGAAACTCAACATTAAGAAAACCAAGATCATGGCATCCGGCCCTCTCAATTCCTGGCAAATAGATTGGGAAGAAATGGAGGTAGTGACAGATTTTATCTTCCTGGGCTCCAAGATCACCACAGATGGGGCTGCAGCCAAGAAATTAAAAGACGCTTGTTCCTGGGGAGGAAAGCTATGGCAAATCTAGACAGCATACTAAAAAGCAGCGACATCACCCTGCCGACAAATACATATAGTCAAGGCCATGGTTTTCCCAGTTGCAATGTATGACTGTGAAAGTTGGACCATAAGAAAGGCTGAGCACAAAAGAATTGAGGCCTTTGAACTATGGTGCTGGAGAAGACTCCTGCGAGTCCCTTGGACTGCAAGGCGATCAAACTGGTCAATCCTAGAGGAGATCAACCCTGACTGCTCCTTAGAAGGCCAGATCCTGAAGTTGAAACTCAAGTACTTTGGCCACCTAATGAGAAGGAAGGACTCACTGGAGAAGAGCCTAATGCTGGGAAAGATTGAGGGCAATAGAAGAAGGGGAAGACAGAGAATGAGGTGGCTGGATGGAGTCCCTGAAGCAGTAGGCGTGAGCTTAAATGGACTCCAGAAGATGGTAGAGGACAGGAAGGCCTGGAGGAATGTGGTCCACGACTTCGCAACTAACAACAAAGAATCACAGTACTGTATTTTAAAAGCTTTCTGTCCCAAATGAGGTTGCTTAAAAGTAATGATCATGAAAAATCAGGAGTGATCATATCTGTATCAAACAGACAACCACTGACTTATTGGGTCATCATTTCATAGACATTTCCTTACTTGTGCATTTTGCCCAACCCTCACTCCCCCACCACACTCCAGAGCACCCTCTTGCACCACAAAACTGGGTTGTCATCCACCTTTGTTGTGTGATCATTTTCTTACCTAAACAGAAAACAGAACGATCACGGGGAGGGGGGGATGGCAAAAGAGTGGGGGGAGCAGGATGATTTCTGACCGGCTTCCCCAATGACACTCCTTGCAAGAAGCATGGGAAATGACGACAATGTGAACACGGTCACCCGGCAGTGCAGCAGCACTAAAGAGGCCATAGCTTTGCCAAAGTTCAGTGCCACAGGAACCACAGGACTAAGCCTGTGAGTTTAGTTCGGACTCCTGGACTAAATGTGAGCTCAAAACATCTTTCTCTGAACTTCTTTGCAGACGGCTGTCCTCCGGAGCACCGTCTTATACCCGACTCGTGGTTCTAGTCCTCAGACTTCTAGGTTTATTTATTTATTTATTTGAAAGAAGAGAGGCTACAAATCCGAGACCTGCCTACCATCAAACCCCAAAATAAAGCCACCGATCTCACGCGGCATCTAGACTCCGCGCAGGGCAGGCGGAGAGGGCAGGCCGGGCAGCCGCTCCTCCCTCTTACGACCGGCTGGCTGGACCAAAAAAGTTCTGAGCAGGAGACCTGGAAGACGACCCGACTCCCGCCTTGCTGCGGAGGCCCCGTCCCATCCTCCCTGCCCGCAAGGCGCGGATACCAGGCCCCTCCGAGCAGGGCGGGCGGCCGAGGGCCAAAGGCGCCGGCAGGCCGAGGGCCGCGGGGCAGGGCCAGGCAAGCAGAGCCGCGCGCCCAAGGCGGTCGCCACTCGGGACACGGGCGAGCCGGCGGGCGCCGCGCACCCCCGCTCCTACCCACCCTCACGGAAGCAGCTCCCGCTCGAGGTGCGGCTCCGCCGGCCAGCCGGCCGGGCCCTTGCTCCGCCCTGCGCACCCCGGGCGGGGCCGGTGGAACAGCCGCCAGCCGTGCCGCCGCCACACCAACCGGGCTCCGTCGCCGCGAGGCCTACCAGGGGGCTGCCAGCGCTGGCCATGGGCCCGCCGGCCCTCCGCCGCCTCCGCCGCGCCGCCACAGGAGCGCGACCCAACGGGACGCCCGCGTCCTCCGCGAGTGACGTCAGCCACAACAATGCCCGCTTCCGCTCGGGGAGGCGGGACTTCCCCCCGCGCGCTTCCAGACTGGCTGTCCCGAGGCGCGGGAGCCCCGTCCGCTGCTCTCGCGAGACTCTCTGCGCGCCACCCCTCCTCCGGATTGACGCAGCCGCCCTTCGCGAGGCCCGCTGGGTAGGAGGCCCGGATGCAGGGGGCGGGGCAAGGGGCTGGTGAGGCTTCGGGGCTTTTCGAGCGAGCCCGGACCGAGCGGATGTGGTCGGCGTCCTGCCCGCGCAGCTCCCTGCCCTGCGGGCCGCGAGTAGAAGCGCGGAGGAGGGCTGGACCCTGCAGGGCTGGAGCGGACGAGCCCGAAGGCCGCTTCCCCCCATTCATTCCGCGGCGACTCCTCCCTCCCCCCAGTTTCTACCCCGTTGTGCTGCCCCCTGGTGGCCGACTGTGAGTCCTGCAGCGAAAGGACCACGAGCTGCTTAAAAGCGACTCTAAACGGAGCGTGGGAATCCGCTCGCTCCGCTCCGAGGACTGAAGCCGAGCGGGTCCTGCAGCTGGCCCAGCGCACGAGCCGGGCTTCCGCACTTCTGAACCAAGTCATTGAGGACTAGTCGGTGTTAGGCTTAACTGTCTTCTCGTAGCTTGGTCCGCTTTGCAAACCCTGTTTTACCTAGTCGGTTTATAATTTATCGAACTGTGTCAGCCCGGAAAATCAGTTAAGTCAGTAACTTGTGTCAAGTGTCAAACTAGCTCAGCTACTGAACAGTAAATATGCCACATTTTCTGGGAAGCTACAGTTGAAGCATCAAATCGGCACAGTAGGAAGACTTTAGACTGGGAACTCTGTCGTGCTTTTCAGGTTCCACCTCAAAATGCCACCCAAAATCATGCCTGAGTTAACAGGAAAAATACAGCAAAACGGATGTTCTGGTGACTTCTTAAAAGGAAATATATAGGATGTCATTTTACAATCACTGATCCTGCCAAACTGATGTGGCAGGTCTACCACCTTCCTAGGTCTCCATGCCTACTGGCAAAAAGCTGTTTTTAGGATCTTTCGAAAGGTCAGAGAACGGGGCCAATCTGATCTCTGGCAGGATGATATTCCACATCCACTAGATTCTCTTCCTAGTCCTAATAAAGGAGAACATTTGTAGCTCAGGGTTGAAATGAGGGGTCCTAGGTGCTCTCTGAGCTTGTTTTCTTGCAGACATTTCATTGCCAAACTAGGTAACATCATCAGTGCTACTACGGAATGGCAGGGCAAGACACTAGAGTATAAACTGAGAGTAAACCCCACTTCTTACTAGCACTGATACTGTTACCCATCTGCAAGAAAACCAAGCTCAGAGCAAGCACCAAGGACCCTTCCTAGCCCTGCCAGAGAAGTTTCCTTGGCTGATGGGCCTCTCCTGACTGCCCTGATGAAAAGGGGAGAAGCCTCAAATCACTCAGCCCTGGGCCATGGGGGGCTTTGTAGGTCATTGCCAGAATCTTGAACCTGGAAGCAACCTGGCTGCTGATACACCTCCTAGAACAGAGATGTAACATGCACAAAATTGTGGGCACACATAACTGCACACACAGCTGCATTTTGAACTAGTTGAAGCTTCTGAATATTCTTCAAGGGCAGCCCTGTGTAGAACACATTGCAGTAATCCATATAAGAGGTGATTAAAGCATAAATAATAGCTTATTGCACCATAATAATAATAAAGGCTCAGTGAACCTATCAGCACTCTGAGGATAGATTCACACTCTAGATTAGAGGAAAATTGGACAAGGCAGTTTACATTTGGTCTGTTAAGGGAAAACAGACAAGATGTCTGAACCAGGCCATTGCCCTAAGTTGTAATATAGTCTGCGAAGAGAACGTAATGTGTTCTGTGCACGCATTAATTGTGCTTTTCTAATCCAGTACTGTGTAAACAGCCTGGGAGTCTCCAATCCTGAAAAAGGGCCTGAAGGGCTACAAATTGCCCCCTCATAAATGGAGGAACCCTGTTTTAAGCTCATTGTCAGAGTAAGCTGTACATCGTTGATGGGGCTTGTTCACATGTCCACACTTATCTGCTGGGCCTCCAGATCAGTTCCCCAATCTGAGAGACGGTTTCCGTCGCTTACCAAAGCTGAAATCCGGAAGGATATTAATGTGGTGCAAGAGCTCGGTGTCTTTGGAGATCGCCTTCAGTCTGCTGGGCAAAGGGCATCTTCCTAAGCAGTGACAGAAGAGCTGAGGGTAAGGAAGCGCCCTTATTTCTCCCAGGGATTGCTCTGTGCAGGCATCAGAAAGAAATGCTGCTACTTGGCTCCTACCACCTCCCTCGGACTTGGTTAAAAGGCACACCTCTGCCTGCAGCTGGTCCTCATGAGGCTTTTTTCCCAAGTCCCAGAAGTCGTGGTCCTGCTTCCCTTTTCCTTCCTTCCTTCCTTCCTTCCTTCCTTCCTTCCTTCCTTCCTTCCTTCCTTCCTTCCTTCCTTCCTTCCTTCCTTCCTTCCTTCCTTCCTTCCTTTCCTTCCTTCCTTCCTTCCTTCCTTCCTTCCTTCCTTCTTTCACTTACTTACTTACTTACTTACTCCTCCTGATGGAAGTTCCTGGTTGGCTCCATGCACCATAGGCATCTGTCCCCAGAATCCCCCTGCGGGGGATTCAAGACTTGGTTTGGGGCTGAGTGAGTTCCCCCACTGAGAATCCCTCCCCAGCTAAGTCAGTGCCATGTCTGTGTTGCAGCCACGTTTGCATTCCAGGCATCCACAGACCATGGGAAAGGCCTCCTGTGGGACAGCTGCCTGCTTGATGCTCTGGGCTCGATTCTTCCTTCTCTTGGCAATGGAACAAACAGGTATGAGGTAGCAGCAAGAGCACCTGCTTATAATGGGATCTGTGACCCCAAACTGATGACGAGCCAGTGGAGATAGGTATCCAAATCTTCAAAGCCTGAATAGGCTCAAGGTCTAGGTGGGAGAATACTTCTACCACCCACCCACCCACCCCCACCAATTTGGAGAAAAGTTGGGCATAAAAGTGGGCAGCACACCTCTGTAGCTCCGGATGAGTGTAGAGGTATCTGCATTGCGGAGGGTGGGCTCATCTTTTGGCCAGAGCAGCAGTGCTGGATTAAAACAGCTGTACGAACCCTGCAGGGCTGGAAAGGCCCATGCCCACCACCCAGTTCCAGAATCCACTCCACTCAGAAGCCCTTAGCCGTCTCGTTTTCCGGGTCATGATGCGTTGTTATAGTCTTCTCTGGGGTGGCTACTGACTTTAGATGGGATACCAAATGAGGAGCCTATTGCTGGTCCAGGATTGAAGGAAGAGAAATACCGTGCCTTTTTTGCATACATCAGGTGGCCACTAGAGGGCAGCTAAGGGATACAGACCAGTCTTGTTCTTTGCTGCCCTCTAATGGTTCTCTGGATTTTGGTAGCCCAGAGATGGTTTCCCTAAGCAAGAAGCCTCTGCCGTGAAGGGATGTGTGTGGGGGACAAGACCGGGCAGGGGGAGGTGGGGAATTGTAATCCACAGTTGATTTCCTCTCTGTCTCTTAGCAGATGCTGCCAGCCGGGTACAGTGTCTCAACAATTACGGTTTTCAGCGACGCAGAGTGGACTGCCAATGGCACCGTCACCAGGCCTTGGAAGGAGCTCTATTCTACCTCAATTTCTCTGAGTAAGATCCAGGGTTTAATGGAGGGATATGGCCACTTGGAGAGCAGGGAGGCCATTTCACTGCATTTGTCTAATGGGGACTTGCCTGCCCATCTCCTTGGCCTTCTCAGGGCCCTGGAGAAAATGGCAGCTGCCTCTGGCAAGTGGTCCTCCTCCCACTTCACCCCAGACTACCTGCCAGGTGCATTGCTGTCCCAGCAGAAGCACAGACACCCCCCTCAAAAAACCCATTCCACCCAGGTCCTGGCTCTGTCCCTCCACTCCAAGTTGCAGGCACTCCCCGTCCTTTAATTGGACGAGCTCCTATCGTGGGAAAGGGTCCTCCTGCCTGGCTGCTCCCATGTAAGACTGAAGGTGGGATCTGACCAGTATAAAATAAATGGGACAATTAGCTTTCTCTAGATACAGCCCAAAATACCCTTTTGATCACTTTCCTGGCCAAACCCTGGACAGTGTCCCATTGCAGGGGAAAGCAGGAGGGGGATGTGCCGTGTGGCCCACTTTTGTGGAAAGCCTGAAAGCAGGTGGTGCGCCCAGCCGAAGGGCAGCAATGCCTGGGTCCGCCGGTCTGGGGAGAGGCTGCCAGGGAGCACAGGCAAGGCCTGGCCAGGGGGATCTTTATCTTCACCGATGAGCAGCTCATAAAAACCCTTGTAACAAACTTGGCAGTGGTTGTCCTCCCCAAGTAGAGTTTCTACAGATCATCATGTTCTTCTCATGAAATGGAGCCTTGAAAGCCCCCCTCCCTGTCCTTCAGTTGGCTGCCCCGCAGTTCAGGCTGCCCCCTGCTTTGTGCCATTCTGCGAGCGATGCTGATGGTCTTCCTTCTCTCAGTGCCCTCGGCCTCTCCAGTGACCTCCTCTGCCCGCTGTCTGCCTCCCCTGGCACCCCAGGTCATTTCAACTGCTCAGCACACAGCGAGGAAGGCGAGTTCACAGAAAACGATGAGTACAAAGTGGTCCTTCATACCAGCTCCTTGGGAGAAAACTACACCGACCTGATCTTCGTGCAGTATAAGCCCAGACTACACAGTGAGTGAACGTGAACTGGAGGGGGAGGATGACCTGTGTTCTCTTGGCCTGCTCCTGCCCCTGCTATTCTTCCCCACCTCCGCATATCCTCAGGATCCTCAGGAAGGGGGTCTCAGGTGGAGCTCGGGAATGTGAACCTTTGCATTCCTGAATCGTTTCTCCCTGCCCGTCTTCTCTTTCCAGTTGCGTGTGACCCACCCTTTGATCTCCAGAGCAAGTGCAGTGACAACAAATGCCGGGTCCACTGGAAGAGGCCAGAGGCCTATGAGGAGATTTTGGAGGACTGGCAGTGGGAACTGGCATTCAAGGCAGTTCAAGAACCCTGGGAGGTAGGAGAAGCCAAGGGAAGGAGGTGAGGTGCAAGGCCACCCTCTACGATCCTAGCGCTCCCCAAATCACCAGGCGTTGCCTCAGGTGACCAGAAAGGATGTTTTCAGGGACTGCCAGGCCTCCGCTTTGATCAGGACTGGGCCAACTCAGCAGAGGCAAGTTTTCATCCTGCCAAATGGCCGGTGCCCGTGGTGGTGGGGCTCATGGCTCATTTGGCCTGTCTCCGCCCGCCCTCCAGGATCCCCAAACCAATTTGTGATAGGTGCAAAATCGCTGTCTTACAGTGCAAGCTTTCCCAACTGAAAACTTCTGAAAAGAGAGAGAGAGAGAGAGGGAGGGAGGGTTTCTCAATAAGCCCGGTGCCTCTGCAGCTAGACCATTTTCTCCAATCTTGGGGGATTTCATTCATTCAGATACTTGATAGTTTCCTTCCCTCCCTCCCTTATCCTAGCAAGCACAGAGAAGGGTCTTCATCAGCTCGGAAACCTGGATGCACATAGAAGGCTTTGAGTTCAAGAGTGAGAGAGATTATGTTGCAAGAATGCGCTGCAAAACACCAGATGAGAATCATCACTATGGAAGCCACTGGAGTCCATGGAGTTCCTGTGTCACCTGGACAGCTCACACAGGTTGGCCTCCAGGATGCAACATTGTCCTGAGGTGGAATTGATGCAAATTTCCCCGGTACCTATTTTGGGGGATATTTTGATTTTTTTTACACCTTAGCATTAAAAAGCCGTTTTGCAAAATTTTGATAGAATTGTTTATACAGGTAATTCTCATTTAGCAACCACAGTTGAGACCAGCAACTTGTTGTTAAGCAAAGTGGTCACTATGCAAAACTGCAAGTGTGCTTATGACCTTTGAAGGTTGTAAAAGTGAAGTTTGGTCATAATGTTACATTTTCATCAGCACTGTAACTGTGAAGTCACTAAACAAGGCAGTCGCTAAATGAGATCTACCTGTACCAGTTTAAGTTATCATGGAGTTGAAAGGCACCTGAGCAAGCATCTTGTCTAAACTGAGGGTTGTAGGATCTTCTGCAATATCTTTGACAGGCTGCTTCCAGCCTTCGTTTGAAGAATTCCAAGGAGAGACCTCCTAGTCCCCTGGTTGACAGTTTGGACCATCAGGAAATTCCTCGTGATAGTTAATCTGTATCTACTTCCCGGCATTTTCGACCCAGGATGACACAGAACAAGCCCCCTCCCTCCTCTATAAGAGCACATCTTGACGGGGCTCTTTTATCTCCCCTCAGTCTCCTATTTTGCAGGAAGGACATACCCCACTTCCAGTGCCTGGCTGAGCTTCTGGTTATCCTTTTCTGAACTGGCTGTTCACACCATCCCAATGTCTAGAACAATTACCAGCTGCTGCAGTGCTGCGAAAAGGAGACGAATAGCAATGGCTCCTTCGCGTCCCTGCCTTGCACACCCCTCCCTGCCTTTTCTTACTGCCTTTCTCTCTTGCAAGGTTTCAGCACATTTCTTCCTCTCTTTTACTCTCCAACAAGAGGTAGAAAACAAATCAAATTAACCCTTCCATAATATCCCAACAGTAAAATTGAACATTAAAATTTTTGCCAAGAGGAAGAAAATGCATTTTGCTGTTCTTCAGAATAGCCTCCTTTCCTAAAGACGCATTTAAGATGTCCAGGTCTTAAATGCACAATCTTTTTCATTTATTTATTAAATTAATATTTAATTTCCTGGATTTTACAATTAAGGAGGCAAACACATCCAACTCGCTTTCCTCCTCCAATTTTCCCCACAACAGCCCAGTGAAGTGGGTTTGGCTGAGAGAGAGTGACTGGCCCTAAGTCACCTAGCTGGCTTTCGTGGTTAAGGTGGGACTTGAACTCACAGTCCCCTGCATTCTAGCCTGCTGTCTTAACCACTGGACCAGACTGGCTCTTGATATACTAATCTCAGTGTGAAAAGCGGCTCTGGGTGGCTGAGATACAATATTCAGAAACAGCTCAGGCAGATCCCCGCCTGATTTGCTGGTGGGCTATGTATGTGTGTCTCCAGCACAGGCAGATTTCCAGCCATTCTCAAGGCAGGCAGTTCTAATCTTCCTGTGGAGTTGATTTCTTAGCCAGGCCTACCTAGCCGAGCCGACGTAGACCAGGACTCAACCCAAGCCTTGTTAACTCAGTCTGGCTAGGTGCCGCTCTTTATGGCACGGAAGCTTTTTCTTGCCTTTGGCAGCAGTTAATGGACTTGAAGCCGAGCAGCAGCGGTTGGATGTCACCGGATCAGCCAGTGGTGGCCTTGGGCCGGCAGACTGGCAGTTC
The DNA here is from genome assembly GCA_023970755.1 of Azemiops feae. Lineage (NCBI taxonomy): Eukaryota > Metazoa > Chordata > Lepidosauria > Squamata > Viperidae > Azemiops > Azemiops feae. The sequence continues at coordinate 81,201 of JALGBA010000607.1, forward strand.
ACCCCTCACGCTACCTGAGCCAGCAGGTTCGAGTGAGCGTGCCTCTGTGGTGCCCAGATGTGTCCAGAGGAAACGGTGAGGCCGGGTCGGGGCCTTCAGAAGCATCTTTGCAATGCCTCCTGCAGGCCCAGGGTGGTCCTCCTTGTGCCCAGGGCTCCTGTTTCCCTCCACAGGTGACTGGCAGCAGCTTGATGCTCCCATCTACTGCCTGCTCTGCCTTGGCACGCTCCTGTTCCTGCTGGCGCTGGCCTTCGCCCTCTTTAAGAGGTACGTTACCTCTTTTCATGGCAGCTCCGCAAACTGTTTTTACACCTGGGAGTTGTGCCCGGCACCTCAGGGGGCCGCAAGTGGGGGTGCCCATTTTGCTCCCCCCCTTCAGCTGGGTCAAGCAGGAGGCTTTCCTGGGGGAGGTTTCTTTCCAGCAGTTGAGTCCCAGGCAGGGGGCAGGCGCGGGCCCGGCCAGGCTTAACTCAGAGGCCCCCCTTCTGCATGTCCCCCCAGGGCCACTTTGAGGGGGCGTCTGGGCTTCCCTCTTTGCTGGGCGGCCAGAAGCAGTGGTGGCTCTCCCGGGCTCTCCGGAAGTGGGAGCTGGGGGGCGGGTGGAGAGGGAGGGCAGCCGGGCTTGGCGCCCCGTGTGAGCTGGGGTGGGGGAGCGTGGGAAGCGAGCAGCGGCAGGACGGACGGGGCTTCTCTCCGCCACAGGGCGCAGAGCAGCTGCGCGGGCAGCATCCCCACGCCGGCCGCCTTCTTCCAGCCTCGGCACCTGGCTCGCCGCGGGGACATCAAGGTAAGGGCCGCCGTTCCCGCTCCCCAGGGCTGGGCACAGGAGTCCGCTGCCCCCGCCCGGCTGACGCTGTTGGCCTCTCCCGCAGGGCTGGGCCGGGCCGGCCCCGGCGGAGGCGGCGGCGGCGCTTTCTCCGCTCTCCTTCCTGCAACCGCCCCCTGGTGCCGGGTCGGGGCCAGCCAAATGGCGCGCATCCCCACCGGGTGGCGGCACGTGGGGCGAACAGTTCCGGGGTGCCCCGCAGGAGTCCGAGCGCCACTCCGGTGATTACTGCATCCTCGGCGGGGCGCGGGAAGGGGCGGTGCCAGTGCCCGCTGCCGCCCCCGGTGCCCGCTCGGGAGGTCCGCCCGGCTTGCTTCCCCTCTGCGGCCAAGGCCGAGCCGAGGAGCCGCCCGGGAGCCGGCCTGGCGCCCCTGCCGCCCTGGGCGGGCCGGGCCGGGCCTGCGCCCCGAGCGGGGAGGGCGACGAGTCACTGCCCCTCTTCGCTTGAGGCTCCAGAACAACGGGAAGCGCGAAATTGGAAAATCCGGCCCGTGAACGTCCATGGAAGACGATTTTGGCATCAGTGCATCACACGCATTTAGGACTTGGCTAACGGAAAAGTAGAATTGTTGTTAAATACACCTACATATTAGTGATCTAATCGTACAATTGACCAGCGTATATATTGTAAGAATAGTTTTGTTCAGTGCATTTGCTTTCTCCTTTGCTCTCTTTTTGCATATAATAAAATAAAAACATGGGGGGGGCATGATTGAGAGAAATTTCTTGACTGAGTAACTGGGCTGTGCAGCAGCGGGGAGCTGGCCCGCCTGCTGCCTTTGCCGGGTGAAGAAAAGGTAAGCCACCAAGAATCAGATGCTGCAGGAAGAAGCTGCCAGAAATCAAAAGAGTCGTAGCATCTTTGCAACTAACACCTTTGATTTAAAGGCAGAGCCTTTTGTCAGCCAGCCCACGAAGTGGCTAAAAGATGTAAACTGGGATAAGGTGGGAGTTGGAGATGAGGGATTTTGTCAAAGGTCATCAACAAACACGATGTGCTTAGGTAGGTCTGAAATCTGATTGAGGGAGGTCCAGCCAGTATTCTTCACATCTTCATAAATGGTCTAGATCAGCTGTCCCCAACCTTTTTGGGTCCATGGACCAATGCCGGCAGGGGGAGGGGGGGAGATGGTTTTGCACGCACAACCTAATTCTCCATATGCACCAATAAAGCTTCCTGCACTCACCTGCTACTTGCATGGCCCGGTTCCCAATGAGGGGTTGGGGACCCCTGTTCTAGGTTCTCACCTAGACCAGGGATCCCCAAAAGGGCAGGTGCATCAAATTTGCAAATGACACCAAGCTGAGGGAATTGCCAATACTTTGTAAGATAAGCTAAGATTCAGAAGGATCTTGACAGGCATGAGCATTGGGCCCTATCCAACAAGATGCAATTCAGCGGTGAGAAAAATAAGGTCCTGCACTTAACACAGGAAAAACCAAACACATAAATACAGAATAGGAGATACCTGGCTCAACAGTAGTAACTGAAAGGGTTCTAAGTATCCAACTGGACTATCTTAAGTATGAGCCAGCAGTTTGCTGCAGCAGCTTCCAAAACCGCCAGTGCAATTCTAAGCTGCATCAACAAAGAGATAGTAGCAAGATCACAGGAAGTGATAGTACTGCTCTATACTACTATACTCTACTTCCATATTTTATTCCCTATCCTATCCTATCCTAATAATCAGTTTCTTTCACCATCCTTTCCTAAAAAAGAAAAGGTTGAAAACCAAACCAAAATTGTGCAATACAATCAATTAAAAAGAATGAACAAATTGCAAAAAGCTAAAGGAATGGAAGAACTATAACGGAAGATACACTTTTCTAACGGAAAACATTTTGAGAATATGGAGCAAACCAAGGAAGTTTTTGGCATGCCAGCATAGAAAAGAAGAATGGAGATAGATAATATCCACAGTACAAGCAGTCCTCATTTAGCATCACAACTGAGGCTGACAACTCTATTGTTAAGCAAAGTGGTTGCTAAGTAAAAATCATGTGACTGTGGTTAGCACAACCACATTTTGCTTCAGCTTTCCTTCTCTTTCAGTGATCCGAAATGGCAGGGAAAGGTTTAGGAGCACAACTCGGGAAGCTGGGAAAGGGGAAACCTTCCAGCCCCTTCCCCCCTCCCCCCACTCTTTGGGAGGCTTGCCTCGATTCGGGACTAATCAGCAAATGGAAATTAATGTTTGTATTTACACTCATTGGAGAGGAAGAGATTACAAAGGAGAAAGTAGGCAAACAACAGATACAGATAATCCTCGATTTACAACAGTTCATTTAGTGACTGTTCAAAGTTACAACAGTACTGAAAAAAGGGACTTACCACCATTTTTCACACTTACAACCATTGCAGCATCTTCACGGTCACATAATCAAAATTCCGACACTTGGCAACTGGCATGTATTCATGTCGGTTGCAGTGTCCCAGGGACACCTGATCACCTTTTGTGACCTACTAAAAAGCAGTCCGTGGGAAAGCCAGGTTCACTAAACAACCATGATACTAACTTAAAAACTGTGGTGATTCACTTAACAACTGTGGCAAGAAAGGTTGTAAAATTTGCTTGACTCACTTAGCAACAGATATTTTGGGCTCAATTGTGGTTATAAGCCGAGGACTACCTGTACAACAGACAATACAAAACACACTTGGAATATTGCATCCATTTTTGGTCACAATATAAAAAAGATATCGAGACTCTGGAAAGAGTGCGGAGAAGAGCAACAAAGATGATCAGGGGACTGGAGGCTGAAACATAGGAAGAAGAACGGTTGCAGGATTTGGGTATGGCTAGTTTAATGAAGAGAAGGACTAGGGGAGACATGATAGCAGCCTTCCAATATCTGAGGGGCTGCCACAAAGAAGAGGGGGCCAAAGCACCCGAAGGCAGGACAAGAACCAATGGAGAGGAACTAATCAAGGAGAGAAGCAACCTGGAACTAAGGAGAAATTTCTTAACAGTGAGAACATGGAAAGGAATGCACAAGCATCAGCGGTTTGCCTAGCAAGTCACTTAGGAAGCAAACAAAAGCCTTGAATGTGAAACTGATGATTAGGGTCTTATTGTCAGACAACAGCAAGAGCGGCCCTGGGTTCAAATTAAACGAAGGTAACAGAGCTGAGCTGGTTAACTTACAATTAGCACTTTTTAGAGGTGCTGCTGTGTAGAGAAAAGCAGCTTGGGAAGGGAGAGCTTGTTTAGGTGATCTCTCTGGGGGGGAGGGGGGAGGGGGAGAGAGAGAAAAATGGGGCAGGCACAGCAGAACACTACTAATCTGTGATCAAGTCACAGGTGGCCTTATCACAGGGCAGTTTAGCATTTAGCAGCAGCACCTGAAAGCAGGGACTTGAAGGGGCACTGAACAGGTACTGGGGTAGAGTTTGGGGGGCCAGAGTGCAAAATTGGAATGAGGTACCTAGGTGGTCTCCAAGAGCAGTTTGCCCCCATCTCTTGCCATCTCTCCTCATCCCCACCCCCACCAGGATTCTTTGTCTCGCCCCAACCCCTCCCCAGAGATCTCAACACACCCCACGCCCCATACTCCCCAGCACTCAAACTGCGGCATCGCCATTCCTGTGAACAGAATAACAAAGCTGGAAGGGACCTTGGAGGTCTTCTAGTCCAACCCCCTGCTTAAGCAGGAGGCCTTTTCACATGAGGTCTCTTAAAACCTCTTTCATAACTCCAGCCATCTTTAACTTGCAAATGTCACGCCAAAGAGCAAACCTGTGCTAGCATCCATCCACTCTCACCACCATCTTGTTCCCATTAGGTCAATATCAATATATATTAAGGTTAATATAGGGAGGACTCTGCACTCAATTTATTGAATAAAGTTGAATAAAGTTATAATTATTTAAGAAGCCAAAAAAGCAATAAATAAAGTTAGCTTGGGAAGGCACCGGGCCCACTTGGGCTCACTGGTGACTGTTCTCAAGAACCAGAGGATGAACTTCTGGAAGCCCTGACAAAAGAAGGATTAAATCAGGCAGTAAAGGCAAACATCTTTTACTTGGATTCATAAAGAAGGGAACAGCCTGGAGAACCTTAGTCATATAGACCGATTGTTTATTGAAGGTTGATTACAGAATTTCTGCTATAATGTTAGCTGAATTTTTAAAGATGTATGCTCCAGATGTCATACATATAGATCAAACAGATTATATTCCCATAAAAAACACCAAGGGCCACAGAAGGTTTGTAATAAATACCACATTTATAATAACAGAATAGAACAATAAGAAAGGAAACACTGAACAGTAACATAAATTTGGCAGAAAATCCTTTGACAATTTGGAATGACCATTTCTACTGCAGTATTTAATAAAATGAATTCAGAAATAGAATTTAATGCTTGAGTTAAAACCATTTATAAATCTCATGACTAATGGAACACTTTCTGCAGATTTTTCACTAACAGACAAAGCTGTTCATATTATTGGCAACCAAATATTAGTCAATAGAGTTTGAAAAGATAAGCAGATATTAGGCATTAAAATTCAAGGAGAGGAATAGAAAATATATGTGGATGATAATGATACTGACCATTAGGCAGTTGCAAAGTGCAGTATGACACCTGATGAAAAGAAATGTTTTAGTGAATTCTCAGGTGGTACAATTCACATACAGAAAAACAAAGAAAATTACAAGGCACTTACCTCAAGAAGAACACATTATGCAGAAAAAGTCAGGTTGTCAGTCAACAAAGAATGAAATGAAATATTTAACATTGCATTTGACAGAGATATATTTCAAAATAATTATACTAAATTATGGAGAAGTTGAAAGATGGAAAAAATAGCTTCTTAAGGGAATGAGAACATGGAAAAATGACCATTGCGCAACAGGTGCCTCTCGTCAACTGTGGTAGAAGAAAAATGGTCTTCAGGGCTCCCTGGAAGTCATCTATCTGAGCCCTGAAAACATCGTGGTTTTGCTGAGCTTTAATGTAGCCTTAGAGATCATCAGCCAGACTCCTTGGTCCCAGCCCTTCTGGCGGATGTGAGCCCTGAGAGGACTTGGAGTGGCCTGATTTCAGTAGGGTGGCTGAACAGGGGAGGTCACCCTCGGGCTTACAGATCTGGAAGTTTCTTCTGTCAGTCAGAAATACAGGAGATACAAAAATCCAAACAGAATCATGGAGTTGAAAAGACCTAAGAGATCATCAAGGAGAACTCCTTGCACACTGCAGGATTCACACTATCAGCCCCAAGAGATGACAGCCTCTGTTTGAAAACCTCCAGGGAAGGCGAAGAAGCTACTCCATGTAGTAACCCAATTCCATCGACTGACCACTCTGTCAAGAAGTTCTTCCTCAAGTGTAATCTGTATCTACATCCTTGAAGTTTCAGCCCTTTAGTAGAATCAAGATCACGCGAAATATTAGTACCGCTTTATAAAACCCTAGTAAGACCACACCTGGAATACTGCAGCCAATTTTGGTCACCATATCACAAAAAAAATGTTGAGAGTTTAGAAAAAATTCAGAGAAGAGCAACTAAGATGATCAAAGGCTGGAGACTAAAACATACGTAGAACGGCTGCGGGACTTGGGTTTGGCTAGTCTAAAGAAAAGAAGAAATAGGGGAGACATGATAGCAATGTTCCAGTATCTGAGGGGCTGCCACAAAGGGGGTCAGATTGTTCACCAGAGCACCAGAGGGAAGGATAAGAAACAATGGTTGGAAACCGACCAAAGAGAGAAGCAACCTGGAATTGAGGAGAAACTTCCTGACAGTGAGGACAATCAACCAGTGGAACAGCTTGCCTCCAGAAATCGTGGGTGCTCCATCACTGAAGATTTTCAAGAAGAGGCTACACAGTCACTTGTCTGAGATGGTATAGGTTCTCCTGCTCGAGAGGGGCTGGACTAGAAGACCTCCAAGGTCCCTTCCAGCTTCTATTCTATTCTATTCTATTCTATTCTATTCTATTCTATTCTATTCTATTCTATTTTATTCTATTCTATTCTTATCCTCTGGAGCAAATAAGTAAGTCCCAACTCTCTATAATGTGACAGCCCTTCAGGTATTTGAAAACTATTATATCCCCTTCTCAACTTTGCAAACTAAACATACCTAGATTGTTTCACTGTTTCTCAAAGGACTCTTCCTGATGGGGATCCAATAGACTTTAATGAGGCTAGAAGCCACTCTGCATTGTTCTATTCAAGGCTTTTAAACCCTCTGTTTCTCCATGCACCTTTACCCTACATTATAAATGCTTATCATGACTGCTTTGCTATTTACCTTGGCCCTCTTCATTCAGAATTTATTTTTGTGGTTCCTGGTCATGCATAGGGGGGGGGGGGAGGTTTTTTTTTAAGAATCTGCCCCGGCAGAGAAATGTTGTCCAAATCATTAGTTTCCTGATCACTTAGGAGGAAACTTACTTCTTTCCTCCCAGGCTATTTTTGTTATGTACCAAGAATTGTTGATGGCTTCCAGTGTGCAGAGGGCAAACTGAATAAAGATAAGGCTATTTTATCTTTTTCCCACTGTTACAAGATGCCTATCTGGGTAAGATTATTGCAACTTTTAAAAAAGGCAGTAATCGGATCAAAAAAGGAAGAGGTGACTCATCTTGCACAGAAAACTTTTTTGCATGTAACAGTGAAGAACTTATTTCACAACAAGACTCAGTTTTACTGAAGCTCTTTCATCCTGCATCATTCACATAAAAAGTTGTTGAGACTCTGGAAAGAGGGCAGAGAAGAGCAACAAAGTTGGTTAGAGGGCTGGAGGGTAAAACATATGAAGAATGGTTGCAGGAATTGGGTATGGCTAGTCTAATGACATGATAGCAGTGTTCCAGTATTTGAGAGGCTGCCACAAAAAAGAGGTGGTCAAACTATTCTCCAAAGCACCAGAGGGCAGGACAAGAAACAATGGATGGAAACTAACCAAGGAGAGAAGCAACCTACAATTAAAGAGCAAATTCCTAACGGTTAGGGCAGTCAACTAATGGAACAAATTGCCTTCCAAAGGTGTGGGTGCTCCATCACTGGAGGCTTTCAAAAAGAGATTGGACAACCATTTATCTGAAATGGTATAGGGTCTCCTGCTTGAACAGAGGGTTGGACTAGACCTCCAAGGTCCCTTCCAGCTTTGTTATTTTATGTTCTATGCTTCCAAGGTTCAGGGGAAGAAGAGAAAGGGGATTCCCTGTTTCCAGCCAGTGAGTGGGAGTCCAACCAAGCACCATCTCATTTTGCCTCATCTCTCTATTGATTGTTCCTCATATCTTTGCAGCCTTGGATGACCTCCTTCATCTGCAGTGACTGATGTTAGTCAGTTCTGTCCATGGTTTTTCTCAGTTCTTCCCACCTTCACCCTACCTCCCCAAAAATGATGTTTAGTCTTAACAGAGCTTGGGTGATTTTCTTACAGAAAGTGCCCAGAACCTCTGACAAGTGTGGCTAATCCTGACTTGCATCCCTCCAGCCATGGAGTGGTGCAAGCCCTTCTCCCTCCCCAAGCTCCAAACCTGGGATCCCTTGGATGCTGTGAGGGGACAGTGCGGCAGGTGTCTGCTTTCTATGGTCTCAACATCTTTTTTGTATTATGGTGACCAGAATTGGATGCAGTATTCCAAGTATGGCCTCATCCGTGCAATATATATCACTCCTTGTGATCTTAAAACTATCCCTCTGTTGCTGCAACTTAGGACTGTATTAGCATTTTTGGCAACTGCAGCACACTGCAGTAATTGTCCACTAGGACTCCTAGATCCCTCTCACAGTTGCTAATGTTGAGTCAGGTACCACCTGTTCTATACTTGTGTATTTGGTTTTCTTTGCCTCTATGTAGGATCTTACTTTTCTCACTGCTGAATTGCATTTTTTTGGATAGGACTCAGTGTTCAAGTCTGTCAAAATCCTTCTTCTAAAGAGTTATCAATTGCCCCCAGCTTGGTGTTATCTGCAAATTTGATGGGTTCCCTTCTATCCCCTCATCTAGATCATATATGAAGATGTTGAAGAGTGCTGGGCCTAAAACAGAACCTTGAGGCACCCCACTCCATGCTTTTCCTTCATGTAGATGTAGCTCTGTTGAGGACCAGATGCTGCGTGCAGTTGGTCAGCCAGCTGCAAATCCATCTGGTGGCAGTAATGTCTACCCCAATGTTGGTTGTGTTTAGTGTACCTGTCTGTGCAATGGGCTCAGGACTGGCTGCTAGACCATTCCAAGTCACATGACTGGATGGGAGGGGCTGAGAGTGGAGCAATTGCCAAAATGTTGAGACACTGCTTCTTCCATTGAGATGAGGTGTGTATGTGTGTTTCTGGATCATCTCTTCTTCAGCCCTTGGTTTGATTTGTCCCTTTTCAAACTCAGCTGTCCTTTACCACTTCTTCCTCCCCACCAACACTGGTCACCTTCTGTTTAGTATCCTCAGGGTGGTCCAAAGCCTTTCATGTCATTCTTTCCTAACATTCTGCTGAGTTGGAAAGAACAAGGCTGTTTACTTTAAAAAAAATCCAAGTTGTTCTTGTTGAATGATGCTTCTGTTCCAGTGTATGACACCAAGTGACCAAATCCTTGCATGAGGAAAACAGAGGTGTGTGCTGCAATGGTGTGGTTAAATGACAATCGCACAATGCATTGTGATCACTTCCTCCTCCTCCTCCTCCTCCATAGCCTGTGGCTATCCATTTCACTTTGTGAGCTTTAAGACCATCAGGAAGCAAGGACAACGATTCTTGAAGCTTTTATTTGTAATTAGTAGATGGTTGGTGTCCATCTGAGTGATCTAAGAAAGCATCAGCCTTGGCAGGAAGGGAATCCAGACCAGCCTCTCCCATGGCACAAGCCTCAATCCCAAGACATTCACACATGTAGGAATCCCTGATTCTTGTAGGCCAGCCTTACTCTTCAAGCACCTCTATCGACTAAACATTGTGTAGAAGCAAAAGGCCACTCTAACTGCAGCTTGCCCTAAAGGAGGGAAGAAGAACCAAGGCAGGACTGGCCCAATTCACCCCTGGGTGCAGGCCGGGATCCCTGGAGCTGAGCTCACTCCCTTTTCCATTTGTCTTTGATGCCCCAAGACCCACGTCCTCCATTCTAGCATTGCCTGGAGAGCGACACATCTTCACAAAAAGAAAGGTGGGCACCTTCTGGCATGGGTCAAAGAAAGAGAGAGAGCAGCATGGGTCTGGGCAGAAGAATCCTGCAAGGACTGGCAGAGACGTGTGGGATGCTCTTGGGCTGAGCTGGTCCTCAGATCCTGCCCAGCCAGCCTGAGCCCCTCAGTGCCATGGGGCTACACCCACTGCTTGACATATCTTGGCAGGAGAAAGTCCTCTTTTTCGGGTTCCCCCACAACAGGGCCAGGCTCAGACTGGCAACTGCAACCTGCCGGCATTGCTGCCAGCTCTCCATCATCAGGGCTCCTGCAGTCGCAGTCTGCGAAGCCACTGTCCATGGTGTCCAGATCCAGGCCGTTGACTGGATCGCTTTCCACATCCCAGTCGGGAGACGGGGGTCCCCTGCAGAAGAGGCCTTCCTCTGTGGCTGGGGCAGAGAGGCAGGGGCCAAGGAGCGAGGGGACAGGCAGCAGGCCAAAGAATCCCTCCAGGCCTCCTGGGGGAGAGCCAAAGGGGGGTTGGCTTGCCCAGGAGGCCGGCCCAGAGGGAAAGGAGTGCTGCAGGGGCATCTTGTTCCCCAGCAGCAAGCACCCAGAGCCCAGGCCAGAGCTGCTGCTGCCAAACTGCAGGCCATGGTAGGTCTCCTTCTCGCTTGTTTCTGTCTCCTTCTGGAACTCCTCCAGGGCCCAGCATGGGTGGGCGCTGCTGCACTGGGAGCAGTGGGTTGCAAGTTCCTCTGCCACCATGACTGTGTCAATGGAGAGGTGGCCATAGCCCTGCTCCCATGTGGCACTGCAGTCTTCAGCAGATGCCTGCAAGAGTTCTGGCAGGAGAGGGGCAGACATTGGAGGCTGCCCATTCTGGCCATCCTTCCAGTCTCCCTCGGCACAGCTCAGAAGAAGGCGCTTGTGTCCAATCCCAAATATCTCTGGCACAACTATGCCCCACTCAAAGGCATCTAGGGTTGTTCCAGAGCAAGGGGCACCCACCCATTTCTGTGGAGAGAAGAAGAGAAATGCATGTAGTTCAACATCTAGAGGAAGAAGGTAGGTGGTTAGTTGCTCCAGAGAATATTGCTGCTGGCACAAACCACCTGCCAAGATAACTTTGTTGTCAGTTCACCATCGTACTCTGGTGTCCTGCCATGGTGCTGAGGGGGGAGGGGGGATGGCACGCTTGTGATTTTTCTGCTTCTGCTATTCTCTTGGAACTTAGGGAGGGGACTAACTTTGGAGACAGGAGGGACTCCTTCGCAGCCAGTTTTTGCCAGGTTCCAAGACCCGTCGCACCCTGGGGATGACCTGCCTGGGGATGACCTGCCTAGCACCTCAGCATTCTCAAAAACATCTTCTTGGCATCACATTGGCCACCAGTGGACTGGTCTGGGAGGCTGGGATTGGGAAACTGAAAGAATTGCTTTGTGCTTTGCACGGGACCTTCAGATTCTGCCTTACTGCATCCAGTTTCTCTCAGTAAAAGTTCTTTTGATTCAACTCAATGGATTCAAGAGTCTTATTTTCCTGAGGGACTGGCTGGGGCAGGTCTGACATTAGGCGAAATCTGAAGGTACCACACAAAACATAAAGCAATTCTTTCAGTTTCTCAATCCCAACCCCTCTCCCAGAAAGCTCAGGAAATAAGGTTATATGGGTTATACTGATTTGTTTCCCAAGCAGGTACACTTTGTCTCATGCCAAAAAAATTCCCCTGGCATGTGCACTGGCCAAGCTTTTGTGCAGCATGTCTATCAACTGCATATGGAGCCCCGCAATGTATAATCTCCAATAGGGGGGTGCAATTCACTTCCAAGTTCCGGCAAGCATTTCTAAACCTTCTTGGAATGGATCAAGGGCTTACTTCCAATCACCACCCCCAAACTAATGGGAGGTGCGAACATACGAACTAAGTTTTGGAACAATATCTCAGGTGCTACATTAATTATCAACAGGACAACTGGACAGACCTCTTACCATTTGCAGAGGTGGCATACAATAATTCGGTACACAGTAGTACTGGGTTCACCCCTTTCACAGTGGCTAAGGGACAAGACTTCACTCCCATGCCTGAACTGCCTTTGAATGACCCCTCTGTACCTTCTTTAAAAGAATGGGTCTCCCAATTAAGAAATATTTGGCCGATTGTGAGGAAATCTCTTGCAGGTGCTAAGGAAGCATATAAAAAGCAAGCTGACAAGAAGTGTATAGAACCAAAAGCCTTTAATGTAGGTGATCGTGTTTACTTATCCACCCGATACCTACAATCTTGGCAACCATCAAAAAAGCTAGAACCCAAATATGTGAGCCTTTAATGATAGATGGGGAACAACACTTTGAAGTCAAAGACATTTTAGATTCATGCAAATATCAGGGAAAGGTTCAATATTTAATGGCGTGGAAAGATTTCCCCAAATCTCAGAATGAATGGGTTGATCAGCACCATGTTAAAGCTGCTAGGCTTCTTAAACATTTTCATAACCAGTATCCTGATAAACCTAAATAAGCTGTCACCTTAACCCTCTTTTCTTCTTGTTTATTGTGTTTTGTTTTGCAGGATTAACATTGCTGTGTCCTGCTTACTTTCTTACTTTGATGAGCCAGCTGGGTCAGGTCTGACATTTGTTATATTTAAATGATCAGTTCCTTAGTTCTCATCTACTCTGCCACTGTGCCAGCACTCGCTTGGAGCTGTACTAAACATCAGAGTTGCAGGTTAGCAGCATATCTAAGTCCCCAGATGGCTGGGGTGTTTGTGGAGATGCTGAACATCATAGGAAACAAGGTGGAATCCTGTGAAGCTCAAATCACAAATGCTTTGGAGGAGACAAATCCTCCAGCGTCCCTCTGAGTCAGCCCCCCCAAGAATGAGACTCCTACAAACAGCTCTGCCTGCTCTGAGCTGACGGAACTCTCAGCCCTTGAGAGCTCCAGACGTTGCAGGGTTGCACTTCTCTCCCTCTCTTCTGGCAATGGTCAGCCCACAGAAGGAAGGTGATTTCTGTGGCCCACTCAGGCCTAAATCTTGTTAGAAATGAATCTCAAAAAGCATAATTCTGATTAAACTTTAGGGGAAAAAGCTTCCTAATGGTAGGAAATTTGATGGTGGGTGGATGATGAGTCAGAGAGGGAAGGTCTTCTTTGGATGGGTCCCACTGGAGACCGCCTTCTGTTGGGGATAGTCGAATTTGGATTCCTGCACTGGGCTAGGGCAGTTGTGGGTGGGGAAGATTGTGGGTGACAGGGTTCACACTCCAATACAACACCAGCAAGAACAAGAAGATAAAGAGGACCACTGAGCAATAGCTCAGTCTCAGAGGAGGTCCACTGGAAGGCCTTAGTCCAAACAATGTCCATGGACATTGCCTATTCTCCTCAACCCCTCTCGAAGAGCGGAATGGGACAACTCACCACAGCCAACTTGCCATGGGACAACTTGTTGTGGGACAATTCAACAATTCAATTTAATTATTTAAAATATGTTTAAAAATTATTTTAATTTTTGTCATTCACATTTTATTTTGTACCTCCTTTGGCATCCTTTCTTTAAAGATTCGATTCCACTATTTCTTCAATATTAATGAAACTCTTGTCCCACAGCGAGTTGGCCATGGTGAGTGGTCCTGCAGCGAGTTAACTGCGGCAAGTTGGCTGTGGCAAGTTGGCCACAGTGACTTATCATAGACCCCCCCCCATGAGATGGGAGGATATGCTGGGGGAGCAGAGCTGGGAAAGTGTGATGTCTCTTTTGGACGACTCCCCAGACTCCTCCTCAGATGTCAGCTCAGTGGAGGATGATCCCATTCCTGGCATGTCAGGAGCTGAATGATTGATAGCTCTAAATGGCCATCCAGAAGAGATTTAGAGGAGGCTTCAGTTGGGAAAAGCTTGCAGTGGTAGAGGGCCAGCGAAGAGGAGGAGGAACTGCCTTCTGCACCTGATCCGAGAACAGGTAGGGCAGAGAAAAGGCAGGAGCAGTGGTCAGCCAGACTACTCGAGAGGAGAGGGCCCTGCCCATCTTGATGGGCTGCACCAGAAAGCTGGCTATTTATCACAGCAGACAGATGGAGGCGTTGCTGGGAACAACATGTTTGGTTTCTAGCTGTGTGGTTTTGGCCATCATGTTCCCTGCTTCACTCTGAATTGACACCGTGTTTGGAATTGATTTGTGCCTTGGAGACTCTGGACTTTTCTTGCCTTGAGAGCTCTCGTGTGTGGATTTAAGTTTGTCTGGTGGAGCTATTTTATTTGAGCAACTTTCAATTGCTTTGGGGACTATTGAGCCATTGCTCTGTGGACTAATTTTGGCCTGCTGGGCTTAATTGGGACAGTTCTGAGTTTTGGTGAAGGGAATTGCTGGGGAATATTAATAAACTCACTAAACCGCAGTTATGTGAGTATGTGAGTGAGAGGGGCAGCACAGAAAGGCAGGGTCATGTTCAGCTCAGGCCTAGGTGGACCTCTTGAGAAGAAGAATCTTGAAAGGCCACTGAAGGTAGCCCTGGTATTAAAGGGATCCCGGAACAGCCTAAAATTCCCCAAGCCTTTCCTAGGCCTGAGCCATTCCCCTCCCCCTGCTCCTTTATCCCTCAGTTCTCAAGAGCAGGGCATCCAGGAACGGTGGCCCAGACTGTTTTCTGTTCAAACGGAGGTTGCAGATTGCAGCTCAACAAGATGTAAGGTTACGTTATTGACTCAGTTTGCTAGCTGTAGAAGACTTGTGTTGGTGTCTAGCAAAGAAGGCAGAGACCTCTCGACTGTTTATATATGTCACATGTGTTTAGTTTGCTTATGTGGGACAGAGGAGCACCTGTACATTGCGCAGGCAATCGGGAGTTGGTAGTGACTGCAATGTGTGATGTAGGGGAAGAGGATGAGAACTGAGTGCACCTTTTGCTGGGATTCAGCTGGCTGCTCACACGGGGGGGGGGGAGCTGTCTTTGGACAGGAAATGGCTTCCCTTTTTCAGCCAAGAGGGCTGCCTACTTAGGCTTTCCTCTGCCCGCAGGAGGGTGATGGAGGAAACCATGGTGTGGCAGAGTAGGACAGGCTGCCAGGATAGGCTGGTGCAGGAAGGGGGAGAGAAATCAACCTGTGGTATTCCCTCATCCACTCTGAGCTGCCGCATGAGCTGCCCACAGTCTGCCCTCTTTGCCATGGGGAGCCCCTGCTGTGATGCCAGAAGCCGCCGGTGCTCCAGGCACCCCTTGCAACTGCAGTCCTCCTGTCAAAACTGACTTGGCTCCAACATTGCCTGCACCTGATTCCAGCTCACATTTTGCCAAACAGAAAAGGAATGGGGGTGAATTCCTAAGGAGGGGGGAGGCTATGGAAAGCATGAGTGCCTGCTGTTGCCGGTGAAATGTTATCCACTAAGGTCAAGTTATGACATATGTTGAGTGGCGCAGAACTGCTTTCCCACAACAAAAGAACTGAATTCAGTGGGTGAATTATGAGCTATGGGTGGCCCGGAGGGGGAAAAGGGGTTTTATCTATGGGAGTTTTCATGGGAAAATCCCAGAACTGACTTTGCTTGTGTTGTGCCTAGATGGATCTTTCAATAAAGCTTTAGTTCTAAAGTTCTAAAGAGCCGGGAGTTTCTTTTGTTGAATGTGCCAAATTGGACCGTTGAGACCTCCCCTCCCTGCAAATTACTTAGTAACTGGCAAGGAACCGGCTCTTACCTTGAAGTCTCCATTGTGGCTCAGGTAAAGGGGCTGGAAGAAGGGGGCTGGGCTGGGGGTGAAACAGTCCAGCTTCTTCCACAACCTGTGAAGGGAAAGACAGGCCGGTCACCAGATGTTGTCCCACCTGCTAATGGGCAAGTGCTAAGCAGGAGTCACATCCCTGAGTTGTGTAGCAACTTTTGTTTCTCAAGTCCCCCAACCCAGAAGGAGTCATGGGGTCTTTGCCCCACCCAGTGGTTGGTCTGCCTGGAAAGAGGGACGGTCGTTCTCCCAGTCCAACTTGGGACAACAAGGAGCTTATCTGTGCTCTGGGATACTCCTGATGATTCTCTGGTCCTGGCCTCTGCCATTGTCCCCTTGAGATGCTCGCAGAAGCAAAGCACACCAGCTCATACAGCTGATGGATGGTACTAGGTGAAAAACACACATTTTGGGGGGGGGGAAATCCCCTGCAGTGGAAGGAGATGTGGAAGAGCTTGCGGCTCCATGGCCTGGCTTCCCCGGCAATGTCACTCACCTCTGGTGCCACCCCAGGAAGGCCACGAGGGCAGCAATGGAGCTGATCACCAGCAAGACCACCTCCAGCCATTGGACTCTGCCATGCTCCGAGACTAAAGAAGGAAGAGGAAAGAGTCAGTTTGGTCACCCAATCTTGATCAGCCAGTACAGAAAGCCTGCTGCTGAGGAAGCCCCGGAAGCCGGGTTGGGGATCAGGATGTAGTTGTGGGGCAGGCCCTTCACTCTTCATAAATTAGGTTCCCAGGACTGTGAAGATAACTGGGTAACTCAGGAGAAGCCAGGCTGCCCTTGCTCGCAAAAGAGCTCAAAGAAGGTGCTTGGGGTCAGGAGGGCGTGCCTGGACTGCCGGTCCCCACCACCAACCTGGCTGTGGAGTGGTAGCGTGGAAGGCAGAGGAGGGTGTGGGGGCTCACCCTTGTGTGTGGTCTTGAGGGAGGCGAGGGGGCTCCAGTCACTCCACGTTCCCTGGTAAGAAGAGGACGGCTTTGACCGCACCTGGAACTCGTATTCGGTGTTCTGCTCCAACTCCTGGGGCAGAAGCTGCAAGCTGTGTAGGTCTTGCAGGAGGGATTTCTGGCTCTGCCCCTGCACAGGGGGAAAGGAAGAAGTCCTGGGGGGTGCGTCTCTATCCCAGCTGTCTGTTCTGAGGCCCCCCCAAAGACCTGCAGACTGGCAGTTGCCCATCTCTTCCAGCAAGCCAGTGAATAGCCCAGAATTGTCCTTGGAAAACAGTCTCTGGGGGAATTTCCCTTTCCCTGTGAGGGAGGGGGGGGAGTGGTGGTGGATACCCAACCATGCCAAAAATTGCCCAAGGAGATGTTCCAGATAACCCTGACTTTGATTAAGCCTCAGAGATTATTTCTTGAGTTTTTTAAAGCAGCCCCCCCAAACTAGTCTCCACCCACTCTGCCAAGGAGGTTAGGAAGATGCCAGCCAAGGTGGCTCCTCCTGAGCTACCATAAGATGATGGCTTGCTGGGGGGGGGGGCAGCAGAAATACTCAGCCTTGTTCTCGAATCTCAGTCCCCGCTCTGTTTTATTTGCCAGAATGGCGACAGGGCATTGATCCCAACTGGGGCCCCCATGTGGTGCGGCCAAGAAGGCGGCATTTCCTTTTGCATCGTGCCAGGGGAGGGCCATGGTTGGAGGAAACCCGGTTTTTAAAAAAGCTGCTTTTGATAGGAAGCCCAAAGCCCTTTTCCCAGCCTTGCAGACGAGGCAGGCTTACTTTCTTAAGTGAGCTTTATTTGCATTTTTAAAAAGTGGGAGTGTTAGTCAAAGAAAGGAGAAAAGGAGGGCAATTACAAAGGTCATCAGTCTTTTCCAAACACTAATTTCCCTAGTATGTCTCGGTTACACAGATAAAATAATGTGGGCCTCATCCTTAAACAAAGGTTTTCTGCTTTTCCAGGTTTTCCTCATTAAAAGGGGAGGGCGAGTGGAAGACTGTCTTTGCCCCCCCCCCCGCCTGGCTGGGGGCATCGGCTGGCTTGCTCTCCTCGGGTGCCGCTGAAGCCCAAAGCTGATCTGCTACCTTGCGAGGAGGCCAGGCCAGCCTTAGGTTACTCTGGATCGATCGGCTCGTCCTTGTGTCACTCCTCCCTGCTGATGACCTCTCGAGCCCCCATCCCTTTCCGCTCTGCCTCCTCACCTGCCAAGGGTGGCCTTTTTTCTTGTACTGCAACTCATATTGCAGGTTGCCGTTCAGGAAGTGGTACTCTTGGTCCAGGTACCTGGTCTCCCAAGAAAGGTTGTAGCCGGTAGAGGATGCAGCTGCAGCCAGATGGGTTGGTGGATATGGCTTAACTGGGAAGGGAAGGAGCCAGACTGGGATACCCTACAGGCGGAGGCAGCCCTCCCCCCCGCCGCACACCAGTGGACAGAATTAAGGTGGCCCAGAGAATTGAAGGGGTAACCCTTGGTGTAGCTTTCTCTCCAAAAAGCCCCCAAGTCCTTGGTTTGCTTTGTTCTGGAGCAGCAAGAGACAAACGTTGCTTCAGCATTTGTTCTTAGGCAGTTGTTGAAGCTGCTTTTTAGGGACACATTAAAGAAGAGTTTGTTTTCTGGTCTCTTCTTGCTCTTTACAGCCTTGTCTCTGCATGTGTTGTGTAGAAAACCTGTGTGTGGCCTTGAGGATCAGTGCTCAGCTTGTTCACTGCAAATGCCACCAAGTCCTGTGTTCCCTCCCTCCCTCCCAGCGAAAGGAAATCCGGGGAAAGCAAGGAGCATCTGGAGGCTCCCTGAAGCTCTGGGGAGGAAGGCATCATGGAGAAAAAAAGTATCCCAAGGAAAGCAGCACTGGACGATGCCCCTTGGGGTCTCTTTGTCCAGCTGTGACCAGCTGCTGAATCTCATGCCTGCCCGGGAGTTCTAGCACAGGTCTTTGGTTGTACTCACTGTGATTCTGGAACTGGAACGTCTTATTGCAGGCTTGGGGCAGCCCTGAAGGGTCCTGCACAAGAGTTGTGGCGATGCTGACTTCAAAGACGTTGGTGGCAAAGCACAGCTTCTGCTCTGAGAAGCAGGCATAGTGCGCATGGGTGGCGTTGCTGGCGGTAAGGCCGAAGGAGCAGCTCCCGCCATCTCCACAGTCCCTGGGAAAAGCAAACATCTCAGGAGGTCCAGCAAAGAGGTCGCTTCCCAGGGTCCGTGGAGGGGATGCAGAAGGGGAACGGGGAGTGAAGTGCCTGATCCCTCCCAGGAGGTTTTCTGGGCTTTCTTCTCTGCAGGCAGAGGGCTGAAGCGTTTGATTGCAACCCCCCCCCCCAACCTCCCCCTCGAAGAGCCTCCCTTGCAACAGGAGAGCGGCTTCACCTCCCCCCCCCCCTGAGCCTGCAGTTGGTGAGGCAGGATGGCTGTCCAAGCCGCCAGAGCCCGACTCGGAAGGGGTCCTGCTGAGGCTCCTGCTCCTTGTTCTGAATTGACAGAGAAGCCCGGGGCACCCGGGGGGGCTGGGGGTGTATGTGCAGCACCTCATACCTACCACTTTGCGGTGAGGTTGTAGAGGGCCCTGTGAGCTGGGCTGAGACTGCTGCCTCCCCACGTGCATTCCAGCCTCTGGATGTAGTCCGCGAAGCAGGTGAGCTCCTGGCACGCAGAAGCTGTGCAGAAGCAAGATGCTGCCACGTCAGTTGCGGTGCCCCACGTCTCCCAAAGGCCAAGAAGGCTCAGTCTGACCCCTCTCCCATCTCTGAGCCCGCCCACTCAGCAGCAGGTGGGTCTCCTGCTCTGTCCTGGAAGCCCTTTTTGTTCAGAATCAGGGAGCTGGGTGGGGCACCTGCAGAAAGGCCCCCAGGCCCCCCGTTTCCAACAATGAAAAGGTAGCATCCTGAGGGCCACAGAGGATGGACTTTGTAATACTTAAGACATTGTTTTTGTAGTACTATTGCACTAGCTAGCTAACTTGGGTTTTCTTGTATTTTAAATTTGCATTGTGAATAGTTTGCCATGAGCCTGAGCCTTCAAGTCAAAGCCTCTCTTTCAGAAACCAGGACTGGCCGGAGAGCATTGGATACATTGTGGATGGCAGTTTCAGTTTTTAGCTGTTCTCGCCTCCATGAACTAAGAAAATAGTCCTGCCCAACCTTGGGAAGCGCTGAGAATGTACCGTACCCATTTTGATCTTTTTCCTTTCCAAATGTTTCTTTTACTTCTATTCAGAATACCATGCTCTTTTCTATGGCTAATCTCACATATTATTGGATGTTTAATTCTTGTGATGTAATTGGACAGATGAATATTTCTAAACCAATTAGCTTTTGCTTTGAAGTCCTTTGTTGTGCTAACTACAAAAGTGAATATAATCCATTTTTCCCAGTTCCCCTTTTCCTAGGGAGATCCCACTTTATCAGAGTACTCTAATAATTTCTTTTAAATGATCTTCTGACTCGGTTGGTTATTGGAAAAGGTGAGCTGAGTCAGAACCTAAAGTCAGATTTGGCCAACAGTCCCCAGCGAGGTTGCAGGTGAGGTGGAGAAAAGGCAGGAAAGAGCGTCAGGCTTCCCTTTTTTCCCATTTGCACATCTGGGGGGGGGGGGAGATTGTTTGCCATGTCCTTCTGTCCCTTTGGGCAAATGGGTGCATGGCATCTGCCACAATTACACAGTAGCACCAGCTTTATGTTTTAATCAGTCTTAAATTACAACTGAAACACACCACTAGTGTGGCATCGGTGAAATGCTGATTAAAATAATTAAACTAATAAGCAAACATACTAACAAATGGCCTTTCTGGTCCCTACCATTTCAGAAACTTTCCCCTCACAATTTCCTTTGGCTTTCGCTCTGGACTGCACCAGGCTTTTGATTTGCAAATCGCACAGGGGAGCAGCAGAATGGAGAAGACAAAAATGGGGACAAAGATACACAAACCAGCAAAGATACAAAATATCATTTTTCTAGCACGCACATGCAGGGGTGGTTTGAAGCATCTTAGTGACTGGTGTTGTAACCTGCATGGGATTTGCTTGTGAGTACACAAAATTGTGCATCTGTCCACCCGTTGTAGGGCACTGGGGGAAGAGCTTTTCCCCACCTGTTGCATTGCAGATACCTCAGCACGCAAGTCCTCTGCTGGGCCCTGTGCTATGCAGTCAGGATGCTTTTGGGGGTGGAAGGAAGCGGGTGGACCCCGCAAAGCGAAATGCTGGGGCTGCTGGTTGTTTGGATAGAGCTAGACCCGTCCCTTTGGCCCACTAAGCCCGACCCTCGGTTCACCTTTGCTGCTGGTGGTGCACGGGGCGGCCAGGACAGCGTCTCTCTGGTTAGTTCTGAGGAGTCCCACGGCAACCGAGCCGCTTCCCAAGGCAAGGCTTCCTATGTGATGGTTGGCCTGACATGCAAGAGTCATTCCTAGTACCATATGGAAGAACACTTGCCCACCTGCCATGCCACTGTGATCAAACTCATCAGCAGTAATCAATGTGCATTAAGCCTGGTTTTGGAGCAGGTCAGACAGAAACATTTTGGACAGCTGTAGAGATGGGGGGAGAAATCCAGACCTCCTCCCCAAACGTAGACTTGGATCCTGGATATAAGGTGTTACCCTGAAGTGTGGCTCTGGGTTTTCAATTTGTGCTCAGCTGTGTGGCTCTGATAAATGAAACTGGGTATCCCAGACTCCTTGGGCAATGGGAGTTGTCTAGGCAGGTGTTTGTAGCTGTAGGTCACTCTGGATAACACAAGTGTGTTGCTAGAACATGCCCTCAAAATGTAGAGACAGATTACAAAGGCAACTTACTGTGCTGAAGGAGAAGCAACAACACAGCCATCTGGCCCAGCCGCATCTTTTTCTTCCTCCTATTAGCACTGGTTCACTGGCTTCTTCTGCGTCTTGGCCAAAAAACATTAGAGGTTAGTCGTGGTGGCAAGTCAGGAGGCAGGGCATGAACCTTATGGGCCCCCAGATGCAGGCCTCTCGATGGTCAGCAGAGGCTCTTGTATTTCAGGGAAAGAGCTATTTTCCAACTCAAAGCAGAGAACCAAGCTTGCAAGCATTTTCTTAGCCAGCCTGCCATCCCATCAACCTAGAGGAAGCCCAAGGCCTCAAAATCAGACAAAGTAAGTACAGCACATTACTGATCCTGGCCACCTATGCAGAATTTCAGATTCAGATTCAGTTTTACAGTGTTGATGGAACCCAATCCTTCTGTCCTAAGAGGATAGAATTTCATCCAGGACTATTTGGAATTTTCCATAATCTTCTTTTCGCTTGTTATTGTCAACTCTATAACAAATCTGGCTGCAGCCATCTTTGTCGTTCTAGGTTGCCACAAGAAAGGGAGGGGGGATGAGGTATTTCTGCTAGTCTAAACATGAACGGATCCCGTGGGAACCAAGGTCATTCCCACACCATGGTGGAGAAGGAAGGACATTCTGTTAGAAAGCTTGTCAAGTAGTTCTATTGGAGAATGTGATTTATAGCTAAATAGAAGGGAGGGAACTATTACATTGAATTACTCTGAACCTTTTGGGGGGGGGATTTTAGATTTGGTTTCACATTTGACCATGCTGACATTATGTGTCCAATAAACATGTTCTTTGAGGAAATCTCATGCTTCGGAGTTCTGATTCATTTGGTTCCATCAGTTGGAACCTTGACAGTTATCTTGTTGAACACCTAATTCCCACAATAGTATCTTATGTCTAAGTATATTTACCCATGTAGTATGTCTATTATTATTATCCTCCTCATCTGTTCCACTTTCTTCTCTTATTGTTATCATTATTATGATTATTATTACTTTGTTGTTTTGCATGTACACAGAGCTTATGCACGAGAGACAAATTCCTTGTGTGTCTAATCACACTTGACCAAATAAAGTATTCTGTTCTGTTCATCAGAGAGAATGCCTTGATTTTATTGTGACTAAGTTTCCCACCTTGCCTGCTCGGGCTTGACCTGTCCATCTTGTAGGATACTCCTGAGTTCCCCTTGAGCCCCAGGCTGCCGAACAAGATGATGGTGAGGACCCAGCAGTATTGCAGTAATGATTGTGGACTATTTCAGTTGTCGCTACATCACCTGGGAATCTAACTCTGCTAAGAGAGAAGTCTAGCCAATTTCTATTCTCTCTTGTGGACATTTTCATGTGTCAGAAGGTGGGAAAGGAAACAAGAATGCCTGCCCTAATCTTTAACAAGAGCCAAGTTGATTGAATGTAATTCAAATATTAGGAAAACATCCTCGAACTCATGATAACAAGGAAAGAAGGAACAGTCTTGAATATTGGATTTCAGAACAACAGATTTGATCAACTTTAATGAAGAAATGTCAGATCCAATGGTTTAAAATACTGAAAGAGAAAAAAGATGCCCAAGAAAAATGGGAAATGAAATATTGAAGGAGCAACTGCCTTATGTTCTAAGTGGGAGGCTAGTGTGACACACACAGGACTAGCTGCATACTGAAAAGGAAAAGGATATATATACAAATGTCCAAGGAGAGGAGGATCCGAGGCAGCAGTCAGAAACTCCAGGAATTATCAAAAAGGCTCCTGCACAGAATGAGCTGAGGCAAGAAATGTTCAAAGCAGGGGAAAAATAAAACGGAATTTTGGCATCTACCAGACATGAAAGAAAAGGCAAAGAGGCTGTCAGACTGTTATGAAGAGAAAAGTGAAATGGAAAGGGGTAAAAAACTTGTAAGAGTGAAAAGGCGGAAAGTTCAACTCATAGTTTACATTTCTTAGGAAGGAAGCGAAACTCCAGCTCTCCGTGGTTGTCCCACTAGTGGAAGGAGGATGTGGCAGGTATTGGTTGGACAAGGAGAGGGTAAAGGGCAGTTAGCTAACTCCCACAGGCTGGTTGGATACTGAAAAAAACAAGCAAAGGTGAGCTTTTGGTTATCTTTGAGAACTGCTGGAGGACTGGTGAGGTCCCGGAAGATGGGAGAAAACAGATATGGTTCCTTCCCATGAAGGAAAGAAGTCAATTCACTAAATGACCTGCAGTGACTTGCTGAATGACTGAATAGGAAAAGATATTGTGTGTCATGGTCACATGATTCGCTTAGGCCCTGTGGCACTTAGCAACAGAGCTTCTGGTCCCAATTGTTGGCGCTAAGTGAGGACTATTTGTATCTAAGAGGGAGAGTGATTTTGCAGTCTTAAAAATGGGGTTATAAAGGCTGAGTGTCAGAATCCAATTATATTTGATTTCTAGCTACCTACCCTGAGAAAAAACCAATTCTTACTCTCTTCTGGATTCTGTCATACTACCAAGGGGGAGGGGGGTTAAGCATGGGTGTTTATGACTGGCACTTCCTCTATTAACTACAAAGTAACAACCTCTGTGGATTCCCTTCGAGAGTACTAACCATAACAATACGGCCATTAGCCTTTCATCTCACTCCCTATGAAGCCTCCTTTTACCGGCAGCGAGGGAAAAGGGGGGGGAAGATTGCAACGCCTGGGATCTGATGGACTTAACACCCAAACATCTGCCAGATTGAATCGCCCGGAAGAAATGTGGAGTGGGACTGCTTGGGAACACTTTAAAACATTGAATGGTGGTGGGGACCCCTCAGATCCTGTCTAGCATGCCTTCAGTCAGCTTCTCTTAATAAAGACCCCTGTTGGAAAACCCATTCCAAGAGTTCTGTCTTCTTAAGATGTAAATTGAGGTGGGTCCTTACACTGAGAAAACACTGACTTTTGGCAATCGGAATGTGAAATACTGTGATTGCTGGGAAGAAACTTCTGTAGGTGAGCTCTTTGACCCTTGTGAATGGCCAGCCAGGAGAGTTGAAAACTTACAGTGAACAGCAGTCCCTCCCTGTGGATGGACGGAGCCTTTGCTGTGGAAAGCCTGTATTTGGCACTGCAATCTTCCCAGGGGATAAATGGAAAGTTAGTTGTTCTTAGAATTTCAGCGATATCCTCAGTGAAACCCTTGAATCTTCCAAGCCGTGAGAGGCAGGGAATGGTGTGGGAGATCGGAGGGGGGAATGGAGCAGCAAGAATTCTGGGTAATTCTGTGCCCTCTGGAACAGAGAAAATGATGGGTTGGTGTGGCCACTATGGAGTTATCGGGATGGGGATTGCCTCATCTTGTTGGGTTTGGGGAATTACTCTGTCGAGCCCAGGAATCAATGGCAGTAACTGCAGATGCAGGAGACCCTCCCCAAGAGAGGCTGCTCCTTTTTAGAGCAGCACAGAATGCAAGCTGACCACTCTCTGATGGCAAACAAATATTAGTTGTTTCCAGGGCTGGGAAAGCAGGCTCTTTGTCCAGTTGTGCCTCACGTATGATCACAGATGTTCAGCTGAGATGGTTCACTAATATAACGTCTATTTCAGTAAGTTGAATCATGGTAAGAAATAGACAGATCTGGGATTTTACGTCCCCTGGCTTGTTCAGATAAAAGAGGACTGTGGTCTTGTCAGTAGCTACTTGAACAATTGCATCAGAAAGTATACCTCAGCCATTTTGAGGGGTTTTCATGCTGTCGAGAGTTTGTTTACATTCAGTTGTAAGATGTAGAAGCATCTTTGCTGGATCACTGTAATCAGCCACCCAGATTGAGAGACATGCCTGCATGAGTTGTTTGCTGGGAACTCTGGAAGAGTAAAAGATGCTGTAGGGGAAGTTGGAATGAGTTTGTCTTCAAGAGAAAATCTAAAGTGAGACTAGGATGATGGTTGATCTTTTCTAAGGGGCAATGGGAACCTTGCTGCAACTGATACATTTGCATATGGGATAATTTACTAATATAGTTGTTACTAATGTACGTTTTAGTAACTGCTGAATGTCATATAATTTGGTAACACATCTGAAGCTGTTGTGCCAAGGTTGACAACTTAAGCATCATATACTTAAGTTAAAGCAGACCCAAGCTTCCTGGAGTTGTGATGCTCTGTCGCTAGAGGATCCCTGCCTTGGGGGGGGGGCTGGACTAGAAAACCTCCAAGTTAGGGACGATATTAACGAACCTACAGAACTGAAGTCAGAGGCATAGCCATGGGTTTCAGAGAGAAATGGGTAAGTCAATGTGGATTGCTTTGGGGGTTAGTTATACCATAGTTGCTAGGTGGGAGAATTGAAAGTGAGAACAATTAACCAGTGGAACAACTTGCCTCCAGAAGTTGTTGGTGCTCCATCACTGGAGATTTTTAAGAAGAGACTGGACAGCCATTTGTCTGAGATGGCCTGGGACAGTGGTTCTCAACTATGGTTCGTGAAGTACTGGGGAGGGGTCGCAATGTGGTCACAGAGGGTCCGCGAAGGCTTGAAGAAATGTTATGATTTAAATCTTGAGTTAAGTCTTGGTGGTCCATGGCCATGGTCTATGGGCACCAAAGTATTTAAAGGGGGTTCATGGTGAAAAAAAGGTTGAGAACCACTGGTCAAGGGTCTCCTGCTTAAGCAGGGGATGGGCTAAAACAGTGGCCCCCAACCTTTTGGGCACCAGGGACTGGTTCCACGGAGAGAGGTTTTTCCACGGACCGAAGGGGGCATGGTTTCGCATGCTGCCTGCATCTCGCGGATGCGGCTTTGCTTGTTTGCACGGCCCGGTTTTTGGCATGCCACGGCCTGGTGCCAGTCCATGGACCGGGGATTGGGGACCCCTGGGCTAAAAGACTTCCAAGGTCCCTTCCAACTTTTATTCTATTCTGTTCTGTTCAAATGAAGTAAGTTGGAGAGTCTTCTGGAAGAATACATTGAGGTGTAGAGTAAGCCTTATTACTGACTTTGTAAATAACATTAATCTTGACAGAGGTCAGATTCCATTAGTTCTTTGATGTGAACAAATAAGCAAGATTTTGAAAAGAGAGATGAAGGGTCAGGATTCAAGTCTTAGATATAAGCATAATCCAATAATTCTTATGTACTTCAATTAAGTTTAAAATTCCAAAACCAGTTGGAATTGTGACAGGGGAGGAATTAGTTGATGGAATGGAGGAATGTTTATGCATTATTCCCATTTGATAAGACATGAATCACAGCAAAACTGCCAAGTGGCTGGAGAAAAGAAAATGTGGCTCCGACTTTCAAAAGTGGGACAGGGAAAACCCACAAATTACCAGGCCACTCAATTTGAGTTAGTACTTGGCAATATTGTACAGCAGATCATGGAGGCTTGGACCTTAAGAAGCTTTAAAACCATGCAGTAATTACCAGAAATGAGCACACATTTATCAAAAACAAGACTTGCCAAACTAACATTATCTGACTGTTCAATCTGGTAACTTCCTTAGAATATCATATCTTGATTTTATCAAACCACTTGACAAAGAACATAACATTCTGATTAGTAAGCTAGTTAAAGGGTGAGCTGGCTGCCACGGCAATTAAATAAATGCTGATTTGGTTTGAAAATTGTACTTGGCTGGATCACTGGAGAAAGCAATTATGCTTGGAAGAGTTAGCAGTAAAAGGAAGGTAGGCAATCAAAAAACATGGTAGCTGGATACCATGAAGGCTGACACCGCCAAAGCATAGAAAAACTCAAAGAAATAGTGCAAGATCGGAAGACGCGGAGAGACCCGGCCCAGAAAATCACCAAGAGTCGGATTTGACTGAATGGATAACATCATCATCATCATCATCATCATCATCATCATCATCATCATCATCATCATCATCATCATCATCATCACTCAGCTGCAGAGTATCTAGTAAGGTCTTACCAGATCCAGTCTTGGGCCTTCTACTCTTTCATCCTTTAGGAAAAGAAATCAGATGACAGCTGGAAGATACCTAGCTTAGTCATAGGACTTAAACAGGACTTGAAATTGTAGCTGACAAAAAACAAATGACTCCTGTGTGAAAGCATAACTGTATTTATACAAAAGTACAAAGAAAAATACAAGGAAGCAGAATAGGGCAAAGGGGGGACTAAGGACAGTTAGAGCAGGGGTTCCCAACCCCTGATCCATGGACCAGCACCAGTCTACGGCATGCCAAAAACGGGACCGCACAAACAAGCAAGGCTCCATCCGAGGGATGCAGACAGCACGCGAAACAAGGCTCTCTCTGGTCCCGGTTCCTCTCTCCACGGAATTGGTCCTTGGTACCCAAAAGGTTGGGGGCTACTGAATTAGATGGCTGCCCCATTTGTACCCAGCCATGTCCTGAATATGCCTGGGAACCTCTTTTTTTTATCAGTCATGTCACCCTCACTTCATGACCAAATCATGACTGAATTTGCAATCCTTGGAAATCCTTGGATTTGGAAATCCTTATCTGTCTGTCTGTTTGATCTGACTTGGCACTGCCTAGTCCAGAGATTCTGGCTGGGTCAGAGTATGATCAACAGAATAAAAAACAGTGCAATAAAAACAAAACCATACAACCAAAGAAGTTGACCAGAGAAGAAAGAAAAGAACAAGATGGAGGTGAATTGAGCAGACCACGCAGAACACAGGCCACCAACATCCGGAGGTTGCTCCAGCCACCTTAGCCCAGGCCTGGGAGAACAGCCCACTCTTCTAGGGCACCGGCAGCCACCTGGACCTTAGGGGGAACTGCACTCCAAAGGGCAGGTGCCCTAACAAAGAAAGCCTGCTTCCAGGTCATGATTGATGACTCTGTTTAATCAAAGGAGCCCAGAGGACATTGCCCTGTCAGCATGTATCAGCTGAGCAGTCTCTATGAAAGCAGGCTGGCCCCCAAATGCCATGTAGGACTATATAGGTCTTAACCAGGAACCATACCTGGAAACCAACTGGGAAACATTGCAAGTCCCAAAGCAAAAGTGCCATATGCCGAGTGCCCATTAATGCTTGCGATGCTGCATTCTGCACTAGCTGAAGTTCTCAAGTGGCCTTCGAGAGCAGCACCATATAAAGTGCATGGCAAGAGTCAAGCTGTGAGGCAACCAGGACATGAATGACTATCTGAAGAACCTCCTGATCCAAGAAAGGGTACAACTGGCCCACTAGATATGCTGCACACAGGCCTTCCTGGCCACAACTGCTGCCTGCTCATTGAGCAGGAACCCTCCAAGGTTGCTCATCACTACTCAGGGGGGACGTGCAACCCTATCCATCTATGGCCACTGGGTCTTGGGAGGAGTGAGTCCTCCCCTTCAAACCCTACACAACCTCTAGGCACTGGGATAAAACTTCAGCAACCTCACAGATATACAGTCATTGGGGATCATCAGCATACTGATAATACCAAACCTTAAACACATGCATTAGTGCTACCTCAAGGGTATATGGTGCTACTAGGCCCCATTAACTGATGCTGCCATCTCCTGCCAATGAGAAGATTTGCATTTTTAGAATTATTTGGAATGAGACGCAACATTGGCATAGCCTCAGCTTTGGAGCCCTGGACCAGTGCTTACTGAGCTTAGCCTAAAGCTGAACGTGCTGAACAGGACCTCGCCTGGTTTCATGTAGATATTGGAACAAGAAGAAAGAGGAGACAGAGTTCTATGGTATCACCTCAAAGGTGGAACCTAGGGAGAGACTGGAGTTGGCCCCAAAGGAAAGAGAATTACTGTAGAATTGTGCCACCAACTCCAAATCCCCAGAGACAATCCAGATGGATATCATGGTAGATGGCATCAAAACCCATGGAGAGATCAAGGAGCACAAGCATGGATGGACAATCTCCAACCCAGATTCATCACAAGTGTGACAAGGCTGTCTCTGCACTGAGTTCTAGCCTTAAATCCAGTTCCTGAAGACTTCTCATCAACCTTCTCAACAACCTTCCCTACATGGTAGTCATCTAAAAAGTGTTAGGTCTAAGGACAGCCTCTTGAGGAGGTGCAGTACCATCTGTTCAAGGCTGAACAAAGAGGTCACCTTCACAACATGGATCCAACTATAACTCACCTCCCTGGCTGCCTTAACTAAACAGGAGGACCTGGGTTTAACAAACAGGTGGTCGAACTAAGAGCCCTGAAAACCCTGTCTGCTTCTTCAAGCATTACCAACTCATCCCAGACTACATCCCAAGATGGCACCCCAGGCATCTTGGACAGACCTGTCCAGACTGAATCTATACAATCTCTCTCACATGCCCTCCCCCCCCATCCACCCCCTTCTCTCCAAAACAACTATTAACTTACAGATTGCTGGGAAATTTTAGTTTTCTACTTCATTCATTCGTTCGTTCATTCATTCATTTTTATCCCACCTTTATTATTTTTACAAATAATTCAAAGCAACAAACATCCAACATATCTTCCTCTTTCCCCCCTATTTGCTAGAGAAATGGGTCTCGTATCAATTTTTTAAGAATATCAAATAAAACACTAATTCTAAAAATTTAATTTTTCTATAGTTTTTTTTATATGTTAATGTTTTATTGTACACCACCCAGAATCCCTAAGATGATGACTAGCAGCAGGTTGGATGGGCTCAGTTACCGTGGCCATCGGGGCACCATTAGGAGACTTGAAAGACTATGTTGGGGTCAGATCCTCCTGGAGAAAATATCTACCTGTAGGGTCAACTAAGAGCAGTCAATGGCAGTCAATCAATATCAATCCATATAAGCCTGAAAAAACCTTGCTGCTTTAAGTTTGCTGGAGAGGATAGCAGTGAAGTTATTCTGCCAAATTATTCCTGAAGCATCCACAGCCTCTCAAAGGCAGCCTTTTGCTATAAGCCACCACTCTGCAGATCAGCCTGAGGGGCCTTGCAGCCCATACGATGAATTTGGGAGAGGCTGACCTGCCTTTTCCCCCCTAACCCCCACCCCTAAGCACTCCTGCCTTGAGCTTTCACCCCATCGTTCCCTGTTAGGATATGGCAAGAGCTCAGCAAAATTCCCCAGATGCTCAACTCACCTGGCTTCACTAGCTGGAGGCTCACACTTCAAGGCTCTCAGATCCTGGCACAACTAGATCAAAATCTATTGCCTACTAAGATAACGCCAGAATAGGCTTCAATGATTGCCCTTCTCAACATGGAGATGCAAATCTCTCTCTCTAAGTAATTTAATTCTGACATTACTTTTTCCTGCATCCCTCTTCCATTAACAGCCATTTTGCTGTGCATTTCTTGGCCTTGAAATCGAGGAGTGGGGTTTTTTTTTGTCTGGCATCTCTTTCCAGAGAAACTCAAACTTGCGCACTGGCTCTCCCAGGGCTGGGGGTCAGCCTGGCCACTCACGTCTTCTGTTCCTCTTGAATACGGCAGTGGACAACAGGAGGCCAAAGAAGGCCAACCAGAGCCCCGGAGGTCTCCAAGAGAGGCCACTGCTTCCCATCAGCTGTGCCAGGCATTCACTGTCATGATGCCACTCTATCCGAAGAAGAACCCAATATAGAAGCCAAGAAGAAGGGCCTCCCTCCTCCCAGCCTCTCCCCAGGGCCCGGCATTACCGCTTGCCTTCTACTCAGGAGGCCATGTCTTCCAGTAAGTGCACGTAGCTTCCCCAAGAGCACCTCCTGAAGTCGGTGAGTCATTGCCAGTCACCAGAGCTGCACATTTACTGTACCGGAAAAGGAAGTGGGGAAGGTGGCGGGGGGGGGGGGGAGCGTCCAAGCCAGCTCACCTTGAAAGGCACACGCGGCCTCTACAAATACCAGCTGGCATCCCAGGACTGCTCAGAATAACTGCCTGCCCTCAGCTAAGCAGCACTGGGCTCACTTGGAAGGTGGGGGCTCTGGGACGCCAGCTGCACATGAATGGTGGCCACGGTTGCTACGTTCAGATGCATTAAGGAGGGCTTTGTGTGGAGGTAATGTCCCCCGTTCTGTGCTACTTGCAGACAGCCTACCTGCAACTAGTCTCTCTCTGTGGCTAGCATGGAGCTGGCCAGAAATGTCCTCTACATAGCCATCAACCGTAGGTCATGGGTCCAACAGAGGCAACAGGGTGTCCTTCCTATCTAGCACTGAAGGCTCAGCAAGGCCCCTCGCAACATTCATCAGGGGGCCTTGAGTGATCTTAAGCAACAGATTAAATGCAGGATTGGATCACTTATTCTCTGCAGAATTATGTGTCCAGTGTTTGTTTTAGGCAGCAAGGTCTTCAGTAAGTTCTGTGTTCTTGTTTCACAGACCGAGTTTGTATTATTGCCTACTCTCCAAGTACCAGGAAAATGAATGCAACCCTAATGTTAACCCTGCTGGGAAGCAGCCAGAGTTTAGCTCTCTCCCACCACAGCTGGGAAGATCCGTGGCTGCAAAGCTGTTGATGGAAAGGTCACAGTGTGCCCTGTGAGCATGTTTCTTACAGCAAAGCCTTTTCTCAGAAGTAGCTGGGGATTTCCGCCTCTGCTGGGGATTCAGCACTTGCAGCCAACACACTGTGAGACCCAGCATGAAGCGCAGAAGGGGCCTCCTCTGCTGCAGACAATCCCTTCAGCTAAGGGTTTGTGGCTGATCACAAGCTTATTTATGAGATTAAATGAGTCACAGTTGAGATGGATTCATATCTCCTCCTGTGAAATACCAATGTGCCAGGGAAAGGGAAAGGACATTTTCCTGGCCATTTGGGCCCGGGCTCTAGGATATGCAGCACGGCTGTACATAGTACCCTAACTCCAGGCATTATTGGTCCTGGTAGCTGGGGCTTCTAGCCCACATTTATTGTTATTTTGTTTATTATTAAATTTATATGCTGCCTATCTTAATGTACAAAGTGGGTGGCTTGCACTACAGTGCAACTAGAAATATAAAAACATTACAATTAACAGGAATTAGTTAAAGCTAGGAAAGAAATAGACAAGCGGTAGGAAGGTGGGGTCTTTTCTCTGAAGGCTGATTTAGTTGCCTGCAACTGCCTGCAGGCCGTCATTGCGAAGGGGTTGATGGGTAAGCAGAGTTGCAGATGGCCACAGGCAGGCTGATGTAAATACTTCCCAAATCCCAATAGTGCATTGTGCAAAGGTGCGCATCCTGTCTGCTGATTGGTTGATCCGACTTCCTGTTCTGTGATTTGCTGTTTGAGGGCCCCCTAGTTAGAATGTTACATTTGCAGAAATACAAATGGAGCACAGAATAACAGTTGGAAGGGACCTTGGAGATCTTCTAGTCCAACCTCCTGCTCAAGCAGGAAACCCTATATCATTTCAGATAAATGGCTATCCAATCTCTTCTTAAAAACCTCCAGTTCTCGAGCACTATTTTATACCAGTGCATTTGGTTTTTCTTGCCTAAGGGTAGAATCTTACTTTTCGCATCATTGAATTATATTTTGTTAGAGAGAGAACCCAGTGTGTCTGTCGAGATCCTTCTGGATCCTGAGCCTGTCTTCTGAGGTGCTGGCTATTCCCGCCAGCTTGGTGTTGTCTGCAAATTTGATGAATTCCCTTTCTATCCTCTCATCTAGACCTTTGATGAAGATGTTGAAGAGCCTACACCTTTGCCGCTGTCCCCCAATGACAGACTCAGACGCTCCCTGACGTGCAAGCTGGAGAATCTGCTCAACCCTTTGCCAGCCTCCTCCAGCACAAAGCGCCCCTGTAAGGACCAATCAGAGGGCTTGATTTTGAGGCTCTTCCAGAGGGCCAAGAGGGTGGGGGCAGATCCTCCAAAGGGGGGGCATGGCAGAAAAGGTCCTTCTCCCAGAGCCTGCCAGCTGGGAGTCCTTGCTTGACGGGGTCCATAGCATGCCCCTTCTGCTCTTTGGCTAACCTGCCCCATGCCAGGTACAGGTGGTCTTTGACTCAGGAGTGAGCGCTTAGCGACCATTCAGTTATAAAAGACCCCCAAAAAGCGACGTATGACCCAGATTCAAAGTTGCACTATCTGAGCGCCTTTTCCAGTCATGTGACCCTTTTAGACCCTCAGCAACCGGACTGCATTCATGGCCATTTGCAGTGTTCTGCAATAATGTGACCACAATTTTTGAGGTTTTTATTGGAAACTGGCATTTACTTCTAGTTTCCAGAGAAAAATGCCCCATAGTGAACAAGGGGTTCATTAAATGATCACTGTGCTTGTCTAATGACCAACACAAACAAGGTCATAAAATTCGGTGTGAACATTTGCTGACCTGCTTGATGACCATCATGACTCACAACTGAAATGGTGGGTTCGATCACTCAGCTGCCCTGCCGAGAGGATGGATTGCAAAGAAAGTGAAAATGCCTCTCGGCGGCCCACAATCCTGTCTGGGGAGAAGGGTTTCTCCTGAAACTAGTCAAGGTTACACCTTGTCGTAACACCTTTGCCTCGACTGACATGTTGAGTAACAGGTTATTTCAAGTTTTCACAAAATTCAATAGAAGCAGATGTCTTAAGTTGAATAATGGACTACCACAAGGATCAGTGGCATTTCCTGCTCTTCTTAACTTGCACATCCATGATTTACCTGAAACTCTTTCTCAGAAATTTATTTATGCTGATAATATCAATCTCGCAGCCCAAAGAACCAACTCCAGTGATTCAGAGGACATCCTCTCAAGATCTCCAGAAGCTGGATGACCACTTTAAAAAATGGTGCCTCCAACCAATCCTAACAAAAACAGAGGTATCCACATTCCAGCTCAGCAATAGTTATGCAAATTACAAGCTTTCCGTGAAGTTTCGGAACCGTATTTTACAATGTAATAACACTCTGAAGTCCCTGGGGATAACACTGGACAGATCACTAACTTTCCAACAGCACCTGGAAAAAAACAGCTGCAAAATTGAAAAGCTGCAATGATTTACTGAGCAGTGTAGCTGGAACATCCTAGGGTGCTGATGCCAACACCCTACGAACAACAGCCTTGGCTTTGGCTTATTCCACAGCTGGCTATTGTGCCAGCATGTGGCTTACCAGGGCCCAACTCAAATGGCCAATGCCAAACTCTGCCAGACAATGCGTAATCTCTGGCACATTGCAGTCCACTCCTTTGCACTGGTTACCAATACTTAGCAATTTCATAGTGCTCCACATTAGAAGACCACAAGCTCTCGTTCGGTTGTTGCTTCACAGTACACCTAACTTAACTGAATACACGAAAATCAAAACACCCAGGATTATGGATCTCATAAACCTCTGCTTAACTACATACTTCCAATCTGATGGCCAAATCTACCAACAAATTAAAGGAACACCTACGGGATCACCGCTTTCAGGACTTACAGCGGATGTCATCATGCAATGTCTAGAAGCCATAGCACTTCCACAAATACAACTGAAAATATGATCAGATATGTAGACGACACATTCACCATAATAAATAAGTACCAATTAAAGAACACCCACAGAACCATCAATAACATTTTTAAAGGAATCCAGTTTACTAGAGAAGAAAGAATGGGCTTCCCAATTACAAAATACCTGACCAATAGTAAGGAAAGCTCTTGCAGAGGCTATAGGCACAAGCTGACAAGAAGAGAACTGAGCAAAGTCTTTCAAAGTGGGAGACCGAGTTTATCTTTCCATATGTTGCTTACAGTCACTTCAACCCTCCAAGAAATTGGGACCTAACACATTATTAATCCAGTCACAGTGGAATTAGATTTGCCAAAGTCCCTCCACCCAGTCCATCTGGTCTTTCACTGCAGTTTACTAAAACCTGAGATTTCCTCACCCCTTAGACCAATTCCTTCCCCTGTACCTGAACCATTTTGAGGTGAAGGAGATCTTGGACTCCTGCATGCATAGAGGGAACCTCCAATATCTAGTGGCATGGAAGGATTTCCCCTCAGGCCAGAATGAATGGGTCAATCATTGGCATGTTAGACCCCCTAGATTAGTGAAACATTTTCACAATCAATATCCTGACAAACCTAAATGAGTGTTCTAATCTTGTTTTTCTCTCCCATTTTGTTATGTTTTGTTCTGCAAGTTTAATCCTTCTCTTTCAGGGTGGCAGCCTATCAGATTCCCTCTTTGGGTACCCTGCGATTCTGTTGGAGGGGGAGGAGGCGGCTCTGGGAGCATTCTTTGCATACTTTTGCTGTAACTGCATGAGAATTAGGGAGAAGGATCATCTTTGGAAATGGGATGGACTCCCTCTCAGCCGGTTCCAGCCTGATTCCAAGGTCGCTGCACCCTGAAGATGACTCATTATCAAGTCTGTACCTCAGTGCTCTCGAAACGACCTTGCGGCACTGAATTGGCTGCCGGTGGACTGGTCAGGGGGCTTGGGTTTCGGAATGGGAAGAATAGCTGGGTGCTTTGCACAGGACAGTTAGATTCCATCTGATTTTACTGCAACTGTTTCTCAGTAAAAGTTCTTTTGATTAACTTTGGTGTCAAGAGTCATGCTTTCCTGAGAGGACTAGCTGGGGCAGGTTGTTACAGCTATGCTCAAGGATGCTGAACAACACGGCCCTCCCTATCCACCAGGACCTGAATTCTCACTATTGTGGCATCAGTTTGGTACTGACGATCCTGAAAGACTCTCTCTGTAGTGCTCGCTTGTTCTTCTACCGTTTCCTTCATCTGGATCTGATTGATTTTTATCCGAAACAGCTTATGCCTGAAATCGTCATTGCAAGTGAATTTGTCTCCATCTTCCAATTCTGGTTTGAGCAGATGAGCTGGGCTTAGGGAGTCTTCTGTTACCTCTGTTCAAGTATCTCTAGCATTGCTTGGGGGAAGAAAGAAGGACCAGGGGGAATATGATAGCAGCCTTCCAATATTTGAGGGGCTGCCACAAAGAACAGGGAGTCAACCTATTCTCCAAAGTACCTGAAGGCAGGACAAGAAGCAACAGATGGAAACTCATCAAGGAGAGAAGCAAACAGGAACTAAGGAGAAATTTCCTAACAGTGAGAACAATTAACCAGTGGAACAACTTGGCTCCAGAGGTTGTGGGTGCTCCGACACCGGAGGTTTTTAAGGAAAAAACTGAACAGCCATTTGTTTGAAATGGTACAGGATTTCTTGCTTGAGCAGGTAGTTGGACTAGAAGACCTCCAAGGTCCCTTCCAACTCTGTTATTCTGACAATGCACAGGCCATCACAAGATTGAGATCCCATGTAAGGCCAGCTTGGAAAACAGCCATTCACTTAACCTCTACCCAGTTTAACCCTGAGAATCCCTGGAGAGAGCAATGGTCCAAGGTACCTTCTTGTGGCCTGACCATTGGTGAAGTTTAAAGTGGAGAAAAGCAGGATTTTACACTTAGGCAGGAAAAACCAAAGCTCCTGTAAGGACCCACTTCAAAACCTCATCCCAAGAAAGCAGGACTCTTGGAATATTTTCATTCCAAAAGGAACTTTTATTAGGAGAAGCTGACAGCAGACATAGAAGGCAGGATCTGAGGGTTTCCCGCTCAGATCAATAGGTTAAAGGAGCATCAAGCAAACCCCACCCCAACAGTTCATCCGGTCAGTTCAAACGAGCCAATCCCTAGATGTTAAGTCCGCTGTGGGAACGGAGCTGATAATGGAGACCGTTCCCATGCCTGTGAAGATGTTGTTGGGTCTTTGCACCTTTCTCTTCCACAGCGAGAGATAAGCCAGATGGCTGGAGGCACATTCCTTTCTCATCCCAGGTTTACATCAAGGAGAAACAGTTCAAACAGCAAGCAGATAGGAAAGGCAGAGGATACATTGTAGCTAAGCAAAAAGGAGAAATGATGCATTCCCTAGAGCCTCCCCCTCCCCCCAGGAGAATGACAGAACCCACAGAAAGAAACCAAAAAGGAACAGAACCAACCCGCCCAACAAAGAAATGGGTTCTGACAGGTACGAGTACAGATTAGGTGAAACCTGGCTCAAAAACAGTAACTGTGAGAGGGACCTTGGAGTCTTAGTGATGGATCACTTAAACATGAGCCAGCCATGTGCAGCAGCAGCCAAAAAAACTTAATACAATCCTCAGTTGTACAAACAGGCATAGAATCAAAATCATGTGAAGTATTAGTACTGCTGTCATAGTTCCGATAGATGAGACCAGTAAAAACAGAACTCTAAGGCAAAAGGTTTCCTTAAAGAACATATTTATTGGCTACAAAGTATCATCATGATCAAAAGTGAAACCAAGACTGAAATTCCCTCCTAAAGGTTACAAAGTTACAAAGTTGAACTTCCCACCCCAGTAATATGTCATAAATCACAATCCTTCTACTTTTCCTCTAAGAGAAAAGAGAAATCCTGTAAAATGAGGAAGAATTAGAGTTAGGAATCTCCCCGAGGCTTATAAGGGTGCTTATCAAAAAAATTACGTATCAATCTATCTGCTTTAACCTCAGTACTTTTCACCCAGGTGGCCTCTGATAGTGGGTACCCTTTCCACTGTACCAAATACTGTAATTTTCCTTTGTATAACCTAGAATCAAGGATTCATTTTATTTCATTATGGGTCTGTCCCTCCACTATAAGGGGACCAGGTACCTTTCTTGGAGGAGGTCTTAAAGAGGACTCCCTGAAAGGTTTCAAGAAGCTGCAGTGAAAAACAGGGTGGATTTTCCCCAAAAGATGAGGGAGTTTTAACTCTACTATGACAGGGTTTATAATTCGAATTATGGGGAAGGGTCCAGTGAATTTTGGTCCTAATTTTTTACTAGGCAATTTGAGTCTTAAATACTTTGTAGAGAGGTAGACTTCCCCCCCCCCACTCGAAACGGCTTCTGAGGAGCCCTTTTTTTGTCAGCCTGCTCTTTGTAAGTTTTTGATGCTTTCGCTAAAGCTTTTTTTGCATTGTCCCAAACAGCTTTCCAGGAGGTCACGTACTGATCTAAGGTTTGAGAAGTGGGAGGGTCTTGCAGGTATTCAGGCATAGGAATGAATTCTCTACCAGTAGCTATCTTAAAAGGGGTGAGTCCAGTGCTGCTATGTAATGTGCTTTATAAGCCACCTCGGCAAAAGGAAGGAGGTCAGCCCAGGTCATCTGCTGGTAATCAACAGAACACCTAATAATGTATTGTTCCACCATTGCATTCACTTTTTCAGCCGCTCCATTCGTAGATAGATGAAAAGCCGACAATAGTCCTTGTGTGGATCCGATCAGTTAAGGAAGTCCCTCCAAAATCTCACATTAAATTGGACTCCCCTATCTGAAATAATCCATTTTGGTGCTCTGTGGAGTCAATATCTATGTTTAAGAAACGTTCTGGCTAATCTCTTTGCGGATGGGAGACCGGAGCAGGCTATGAAGTGAGCCTGCTTTGAAAAAAGTTCAATAACAGTCCATATTACTGTATTTCCCTTACTTTCTGGTAATTCCACAATAAAATCCATGGCAATATCTTCCCAGGGTTGGGAAGGGTCTGCAACTTGTTGTAATAATCCAGGAGGCTTACCGAGATGTTTCTTCATAGTTGCACATGTTGCACAGCTTTTCACATAGTTTTCAACATCCTTTTTTAAACCTGGCCACCAAAATTGCCTCCTAACCAAATGTAATGTCTTTAGGTATCCAAAGTGACCAGCTTGTTTGGTATTGTGGCTGCGCTGAAGGGTTTGAACTCTGTAAATACAGTTTTGATCCCTTCCAGGCTAACCCATCTTGATAAGTTAGTATGGTTTTGTTTTCCTGGAACCAGGAGTCAGTTTTCTATTCCTCTTTAAGCCTTTTAGATTAACTATCTGGTTCAGGTGGTTTTGCCTGCAGTTGGACACCCGGGGTTATCTGAGAGATTGACTGTGGTAGTGGGATGATGGAGTTCACAATTTCTTCACGGCAACTCTTATACTGGGGCATCCTGGACAGGGCGTCAGCGAAGAAAATTCCCCCCCCCTGGGACATACTTTAGTGTAAAATTAAAATGGTTGAAATATTGCGCCCATCGGACTTGTTTGGGAGATAACTTATGGGGGGGGGTTCAGTGCCTCTAAATTTTTATGATCGGTCCATACTTCAAAAGGCACCTTGCCCCCCCCTCGAGGAAATGATGCCAAGTTAGAAGGGCCCACCTCACCGCAAAAGCTTCCTTCTCCCAAACAGCCCACCTCTGCTCAGTGTCTGTTAATTTTTTGGAGGTGTAGGTGCAGGGTTGCAAGTCTCCCTTTTTGTTTCTTTGCAAAAGGACTGCACCCATAGCTATATCGCTAGCGTCGGCTTGGATGATGAATTGCTCCTCAGGGTTGGGGTGTTTGAGAACAGGCTCGGCCGCAAACAGTCTCTAAGTTCTCAAAAGCAGTTTGGCATTCTATAGACCAGTGATGGCGAACCTTTTGGAGACTGAGTGCCCAAACTGCAATCCAAAACCCACTTATGTATCATCGGGTGCTGGGTGGGCGTGGTCATTGGGTGGGTGTGGCCCATTGGGTGGGCATGGCCCATTGGGTGGGCGTGGCTGCAGTGGTAACAGCATACTGGGTGGGACTAAAAAGTTCAATCAATCAATTCCAACTTTGCGAGATCTTTTTTTTTCCTGCGAGAAGTTGAAATTGATTGATTGATTGAACCTTTTTTTTTTTGCACACGGCGGCAGAGGCCTAAAGCGAAAAGGTTTTATAAAACCCAGCTGAAGGCCTAGGACTGGGGCGACGGCGCGCGTGCCCACAGAGAGGGCTCTGCGTGCCACCTGTGGCACGCGTGCCATAGGTTCGCCACCACTGCTATAGACCATGGCAGGGGCTGACAGGGTCGTGGCTTCCCCCCATTTTCCCCAGTCTTTAACAGTTCAGTAATTGACAAAGCGATCTCAGCAAAAGAGGGGATGAATTGCCGGTAGAAATTTGCGAATCCATGGGGGTTGTCATTCTATTACGGTTTTAACCTTGGCTGGATCCATCTCAATGCCTTCATTGGAAATTCTATATCCTAGGTAGTCCAGGCGCATTTGATGGAATTCACATTTTGAGAGCTTTGTGTAAAGTTTAGCGTTCAGCAGTTTTTTCAGTACTTCACACACTAATTTAATATGCTCTGCCATGGTCTCTGTGTAAATGAGGATGTCATTTACAAGGGGGACTAAGACCCCCTTGTACAGGTGATCATGCAGCACTTGATTGATCAATTGCATGAATACAGTAGGGGCCCCCTGCAGATCAAACGGCATAACTTTGAATTGAAAACTTCCCAGGGGGCTGTTAAAAGCCGTTTTCCACTTGTCTCCTTTTTTAACTGTCACTCGATAGTATGCCTCTCTTAGGTCTAACTTGGTTAAAAAAAACTTTCCTTTTGCCAAATAGGCTAACATGTCTTTCATTAAAGGGAGGGGGTACATAGTCTCCATGCTGACCGCGTTTAACCCTTTAAAATCAACGCAGAGCCTCAGCGACCCATCTTTCTTCTCTTTAAAAAGTACAGGGGCAGCTACTTGGGATTTTGCTGGCTGAATGTACCCTCTGGCCAAGTTCTTATCAATGTACTCCCTCAGCTCTCTCAGGTCGCAGGGGGTCATTGAGTACATTTTTGGTTTGGGCTCCTGGCAAAATCTCAATAGCGCAGTTGTTTTGTGGAGGGGGAAGGATGTCACATTTTGTCTCACTGAATGCCTCAGCTAAGTCTCGATATTTGCTTGGGACAAGCGGCATCCCAGGTAGGGCGTTTGTGATGGATTTCAGGGTCTCAAGGGACTGCCCCTGACTTTCACTTGTGCTGCTGGCAGGGATAGGAGGTGAAGGTCCGGTTGCTAATCTCACTCTGTTTTCCCACCAGATCATGGGCTGCCACTTATAAAGCCAGGCTAATCCCAAAATTACTGCCTCAGTCATTTTTGGGACTACTATGAAAGGATGAGTTCCCAATGCTCCCCCACCTCTAGGTGTACTGGTTCCGTCAAGTGAGTGGCTGGGGCCCCTCCTATAAGAGATCCATCTGCCTACTTGAACCTCATGGGTATGGGCAAAACTTTTGATCAAACATCGGGTGCAGCCTCAGTCAATTAAAACATGTAAATCCATCTGGGCTCCTGTCTTAGGGACTAAGAGCTTTGCAGAGAAGGCAAAAGATGGGACAGGCTGACTCTCCTTCCATCACTGTCGCAAGGGGCAGGCATAGGCAAGTGTTCAGCCGGAGTCCCATGGTTCCCCTGGAGGGGAGAGGTAACTGGTGCAGCTTGCTCCTGGCTGGCCCAATTTGACTTCTTGCGCACTGGTCGGGGTTCTCTCTTAGGCTTTGGGTGCACTCTTAACTGGAGGGAAAGGAACTGGGCAATCAGCTGCTCGGTGTCCAAGTTGTCCAAGTTGTCCACATCTAAAGCATTTGATTGGGGGTCCAGCAGGTACTCTAGGGAACCCAGCGGCCATTGCAGGTGGGGGGCGCTGGGGCACTTGACTTTTCACTTGGTCTCACCTTGGTCTGGACCCTGATGCTGTGGATCTTTGGTAGTGGTTTAGTTCGATGTCTAAGTTTATAGCCAGGCGGTACCAGTCATGAAGCTGATCAGGAATCCCTCTGTAGGTGCACGCTTGGAATAAGTCATGGTCCAAACCGGTCTTGAAGTGGTGGATCAGTGATCGTTCAGGCCACTGCCTGATCCGTCCAGCCACCCTTCGGAATTCCTTTATATATTCTTTTGCTGGCCATCTCCTCTGCTTCAAATTGTGGATGTCCTTTTCAGCTTGTAGGGCTTGAGATTCATCTTTGAATCTGGCTCTCAGCCCGTACGTAAACAGATTGAAATCCCATAACTCCGGTGCCTGCTCGTCGTGCAGGTCAGTCACCCGCTCGGATGCTTCCCCTTCTAAATTCGCTGCCACAGCATCAACCATTCTGGCCCCATCTGGGTAAGCATGGGCATAACGATTCATGTGAACCCACACTTGATTCAGGAAAAAGGACAGCTTCTCGGGATCCCCATCAAATGTGGGCTTGATTGCGGGTGGATCTAAAGGTTGCTGCCCCCAGTAAGCTTGCTCTATGCCTGGCCTCTGGCATTGGGGGTTGATGAAGGTCCCATCCTTGGAAAGCCCTTGGTTGGGGTCCTGGACTGGCAGAGCGTCGGTAATGGTCATGGCTCCACCAGCACACTGGGCTTGATGTTAAAGCTGGTCTAGGCAGTGGGGAGGCAGCACAAGCCATCGCTATGGGACTAGGGCTTCGCCGTGGCGGTGGACGGTCTTGGGGACACCTGTCCTCTCACCCACTGGAGGTCACCTGGCGGGTAATCGGCTCCACTTCCCCCATCTCGAGTCAATCAAACTTCTCTCTCAAGCATTTGATGGAGTGACTGTGGATGGCTGTCAGGTACCTCCATTCCCGATTCATCCCAAGCGACCAACCGCTTTGCCTTTCTCAGCACTGGCGAGCGAGATCTGTGGGACAAGATCAATGGGAACTTAGCTTCCGCAGCCTTAACGGTGCTTCTCCATTGCAGGGCAGCATCCGATCGCCCAGTCCCTCTTGAGGGTTAGTGCTTCTTCTTGTTGCACCAACCTCTCCGGTGGGATCTTCCGGGCTTTTGGTCTCGCTCCAGCTGTAGGGGCTGCATTCTCTGCCTGGGCTGTAGCCTGCATTCCATTCGCCGCCGTCGTGCCGAGGCTAGCGGCCGATTCTTCTCCATTTCAATGTCTTCCCTGAGTCTTTGTCGTCCTCCCAAAAGTTTAGGTAGGCGACTGGGGCTCAGGACCCAGTGTTTTAAAATGAATTGGAGTCTTGGTTTAATGTCATGGTTCTGATAGATGAGACCAGTAAAAACAGAACTCCAAGGCAAAAGGTTTCCTCTTAAAGAACATATTTATTGGCTACAAAGTATCGGCACGATCAAAAATGAAACCAAGACTCAAGTTCCCTCCCAAAGGTTACAAAGTTGAACTTCCCACCCCAGTAATATATTATAAATCACATTCCCCAATAAACTACTTTGGTGGGCTTTCTATCGGAAAGCTCAGCCCACCAAAACCCAAGCAGCAATGACTTTGCTTCCCACAGGACAATTTATTGTTTTGTCTAACCTTAAAAGCACACATCCCCTCTCCCAACTGTGGCAACCGAAAACAAAGTTGCAGTGTTGACAACCGCTTTATAAATCCTTACTAAGACCACACCTGGAATACTGCATCCAGTTTTGGTCCCCACATTACAAAAAAGATATTGAGACTTTGGAAAAAGTGCAAAGAAGAGCAACTAAGATGATTAAAGGCCTGGAGACTAAAACATATGAAGAATGGTTGCAGGATTTGGTTTGGCTAGTCTAGAGAAAAGAAGAACTAGGGGGAACATGATAGCAGGATTCCAGTATTTGAAGGGCTGCCACAAAAAGGAGGGGGTCAACTTATTTTCCAAAGCCCCAGAAGGCAAGAGAAGAAACAACGGATGGAAAATAATCAAGGAGAGAAGCAACTACAACTAAGGAGACACTTCCTAACAGTGAGGACAATTAACCAGTGGAACAGCTTGCCTTCAGAAGTTGCAGGTGCTTCATTACTGGAGGTTTTTAAGAAGAGACTGGACAGCCACCTGTCTAAAATGGTATAGGATTTCTTGCTTGAGCAGGGGTTTGGACTAGAAGACCTCCAAGGTCCCTTCCAGCTGTTCTGATTGAAATCCCTCTACCAAACCACCTGGTTTTGACCTGCCTTGCTCTGTCTGGTCAAAATAACGTGTTGGAAGAGGTGTATCAGTGAGGATGAAAAGATTCCCCTCGTTGTGATTGTGGGCTGTTATGCAAACTATTAAACATTTTGTGCAAGATTGCCTACAACATGTATTCTCTGGTTCCCTAGATCTGTACGAAGCAATGCTGCCTCTGAATTGGACATCATTGCCCTAAACCCCCCCCCCCCCATTTTATATATAATTAGTTGGATCGTGTGCATATGTTTACTGCTGTTCTGTCATGTTCTCAGCATATGTTAAATAATAATAATAATGGTTGGAAGACTACTTGCATACATTTATGCTGATTCTCTGACAGGGCTGTGGCCCATTGGAGAACAGAACAGTCCGACTGGGACAGTGCTAGAATGAGCAGGGATGGGAGTTGCATCCTTCAGGGGTTCTTCGTGGCTCTCACCTTTAGAGGGATGCAACTGGATTGTTCTGTCTTCACCCTGGCTGAGTGCTTGCAACGTGGGACCTGTGTTCTCCCCATGTGCAACAGCGAGGCTGGT
Organism: Azemiops feae; assembly: GCA_023970755.1. Taxonomy (NCBI): domain Eukaryota; kingdom Metazoa; phylum Chordata; class Lepidosauria; order Squamata; family Viperidae; genus Azemiops; species Azemiops feae. Next base: position 125,622 of record JALGBA010000607.1, read on the forward strand.
CACTGACTCTTGGCAAAGCCTTCTACCATCAGTACCAATTCTGGCTTGCCAAGAGGTCCACCAAGTCATGTTCCCCAAGCATCTCATGTGACAACTCAGCTTAGCCTACTAGAGTGGTCCTGCATGAGCCATCAATCTTTCTGCTGCCCCTCCCCCCAATATGTTGGGAATTCCCAAAAATGTGAGCCAAGTTGGGGGGGGAGGGGGCATGAGCCATCCATTTCAACCATGGTGGAGTCAGAAAAAGGTAAGCAGGGCCCCAACTTGTACAATGGCAGGGCTGTAAACTGGTTGTTTATTTAGTTATTTATTTATTAAATGTATATGCCACCAATCTCACTATCCAAGAGACACCCTTGCAGCTTGCAATGCAATAGAATCATATAAAAGCATTAACAAGATATAGGAAAAGACTGAAAACCGAGAGCATGAACGCGGGATCTTCTCTCAGTCCACTACCCACCTCCCACCTCCCAAACCAGCAGAGCCAGGTTTTGAGGCTCTTCTGGGAGGAGAGGCAGATGGGGATGGATCTCACCTTGAGAGGCACGATGTTCCAAAGAGTGGGGACCGTGGCAGAAAAGGCCCTTCTCCTTGACCCCGCCAACTGAAGTTCCTTGACCGATGGGGTCTGCAGCAAGCCCCATCTGCCGGAGTGAATGGGGCAGGCTAGTCCCATTGGGGCGAGATGGTTCCTTTCACAACCTGGTCCCATGAAGGGCTTTAAACATGAAAAACAACACCTTGAATTGGACCTGGAGGGAAACTGGGAACCAGTGCAGCCAGCTGTGGGACAGGGTTAATCAAAGTGTGTGTGTGTGTGTGTCCCCTCCACTAGTTAGGTCTGGAAGACTTTTAAAGGCCTCATGGCTCTGCAGTGCATGTGTGGCTTCCCTGACCCCTGGACAGCGGTGTCACCTCTCCTTTAGGTAGAGAAGGGGAAGACCTGACCTGCACTGCACTCCTCATACCAAGCATAACAGATCTGAAAGGCCCCAGAGCTTTCTTGCATCCCTCCAGGCAAGAATGGGGAGGTGGCCTTCCTTCTTTCCAGGCCCTTCCCTCCCAGCTGTGGCCTGTGGCATCTCCAACTGCAAGAAGAGCAAGGAAGGCCAACTGGAGGGATGAAGGTCTTGGAGGCAAGTGGGGCTGGATTGGGCAAGGTGCCCACAGCAGCCACTTTCCAGAGGAAGGGGCATGGCCCAGGCCCCCTTCTGTAGCCATGGCTCTTGGAAGACCTGAAATTGGGAAGGGGCGCAAGCTGGGACAGATACTGTACACCCTATGATGTAGACTGCCTGATCCACCACGCACATTCCCTGTTGACAGTCCACAGAAAGCTGCAAATTGTGAAGCGAGGAAATGGGTTTCCAGCAGTGGGCTTAATCTGCTTTTATCTGAAAAGGTGCAACATCTGTTTAGCTCCGAGTTTAAGCACAATCTCCCTTTGTTCTTTTTTTCAGGGTCTTAATGAGTTCCCTGCCCCTAAGATGCCCCAAGCATCTCTTGGATGCTTGGAGAAAAGGCTTCTAGAGGGGCTCCACACACAACTCTGGGGAAGTGAGGCTGCTCTGGAGGGCACAGCTGAAGGCCCGGTAGCCGGAGAAGAAAGCCGCCTTCGGACCAGGCAGGCTCACTCCAGAGGCCTGCAGAGCAGAAGCTCCCAAGGCCACTCTTTGCTGTGGAGGGAAAAGCCACGTTTCTGGGACAGCCGCTCCGTAAAGAGAGAAAGCATCTTGGCCTGTTGGGAAGCCTCCAGAAGTGTCCGGCAGTGGCAGAAGACCGGGACTGGTGCTACCCCAGGCTTGCTGGCTTTGGCCTTCTTGGGCAACACAAGGCCACTGACTCCAAGACGGGCCGAAGCCGCTCCCTGGCTGAGCCTCCAGGCTGCTGAAGGACTTGTAGCCTGGAGCCGAGGGGGCAGCAGGGCTGATCTCTGCCTGAGGGAGGGCAGTGCAGGAGGGATCCACCAGTGAGCTCTCCAGCCCAGGCTGCCAGTCGGCTTGTCCTTCGGGAGTGGCTGGGCCTTGCCCTGATAAAGACAGCTCCAGCCCAGAGCCCTCGGGCACCACTTGGCAGCCTTGATAAGTAGGCTGGGAGAAACCCTCCAGGCAGTTGCGCTTCTCTGGAGCGGCACAGCTTTGGGGGGAGGTTGCTGGGACCCCCAGATCCCCTGTGCTCAGGACGCCATGCAGAAGGTCCCTGAAGAGACCGGCCACAGCATCTTCATGTGGGACGTGCTCCATCTCTTCCTCTGCCTCTTCCGGGCTTCCTGGTTTGACATCTCTGGCACTGCTGCCTGTGGTTAGAGAGCCTTCGCTCAAGAAGACTTCTTCGGGGACTAAAAAGGGCTCCTGGTTCACACTTAGAGGCTGATGAGGGAGATCAGCACCACCTTTGCTTGGAAACTGCCTGCAGTTTGCATGTCAGGAAGGAAAGACACGAGGATCAGTGTACTGCCACGAGCATGAGGGGAGGCCCCTCCGCTTGTTCGCCTTCCCCCTCCTGCTGCCTGGCGGCTCATCTGCCTCACCCCATGACAGACTCTCCCTCAGCTTCGATGACACAGCCAGGAACAGCTCCAGAGTAGCAGACCCTGCCCTGCCCTTTCTCAGAGGCCAGAGCAGCTGCTCTCCGGTCTACCTACCGTCTGCGGGAGTCGCAGGGAGCCGTCTCCATCTTGCCAAAGACCCAAAACTGAAAGAAGCAGGAAGACGCTTGAGGGTGCTTGTCTGGAGGGTGCCCTGCCCCCCCCCAAAAGGAGCCACCCTGGGGAAGCCTACCAATTTTCCCGCCATTATATCCTCTGCCATTTTGCTCTTGCGGGGACTTGGGATCGCGTCCCACCATTTCCTCTTCACCCTGCAAAGCAAGAAAAGAACTCACTTCATTATCTGAAGAAATGCGGGAAAACTGCAGCTGCAGCCCACACAGACCCTCAGCAAGCCTCACAAGAGCAGACAAGAGCCAGGCAGGACAGGCACTGCCTGCGCTGGATGCCCCAAACGCCTGAGGCTTTAACACCCCCGCACAAGGGAGTTGTGTTAGGTACCATTTGAATGATCATAATATTGCGTGGTTCCCCTTCTCTCCTTCAGATTGATTCCAACGGGAGTGGGGGGAGGAAATTGAGGCTGAGCTCTTTGGGAAATCACTCAGGGCTTGATCTCTCTCCACTTCTAGTTAACATCTCCAGGAGGCTGCTGAGTGAGGTGGCTGTTACCAACAAAATCCTTTATGGCTCAGGGCCTGGTTGCCTGCGTATCTCCAGGTATGTCTGCCCATCTTGCTAAATCCAGCCAAGCACCTGGTCCTGTTATTAAAATTATATCATCTTGTGGAGAACTCTGAGACATGCCTGTTCTAGAGCTGGCTGTGTCCGTGGGGCAGAATCCCACACCCCAATATCTACTCAACTCATCTGGGGTCGCTTAGGAACGCTCTTCAAAGAAGGCTCTTACAAAAGGCAATTTCTCATCCCATCCTGGAGAGGGACTGTTCCCCGGTTTTTGCAGTTTCCTTCTCTAACGTAGTAGTATTTATTTTCTGTTTACTGTTTGCTACTTGTTTATTGATTTAAATGTTACAGGGGACTGAGAGTCACTTGAATGCCGGAGGCGGCTTATAGAACGAGCAAACAAGCAAACCAATAAATGAAGCCCACCATAGGAAACAGAGGTAGCAGAAGAGAATGAGACTGATGATCATCATACACAGCCAAACGATGGACGTCCAGGATTTCTTTTCAGAGTTGGGCTCAAAATCTGCAAAAGGAGGAAAGGATGGAAATCAGCACCAACTCAGGACCGCTCAAGTGGCTGAGCTGGAGAAAATTTGGGCTGAGCATAAAGGTATGTTTGGATGAAGAAGGAGCAGCAGTGGTGAGAAGCACTACCAGGTCTCTCACTCTCTCACTTGCCTGACCCTTCCTCCCCAGACATGCCATGCCATGCCATGCCAGGGCACCCGCCACCCCCTGTAACCATTTTGCTCTCTTGATCTGGAGCCAATCTCCAAGGGTGTCCTGGCATCAGCTGATTCCACAGCAATGCCTACCGAGTGGGTCACATGAGTGTTGCAAAAACGACAGTAAATGAGGGGAGACTTAACCCTAGCGTCAGTTAAACTCTGCCAAGCAAGGTTTTCCCAGGAAATTCCTGACTTGTTGTCTTGCTGACAACTTTCTTTGGGATGGAGAAGGCCCAGCAGGATTACTTATCCTTGACTTGATGTTGATGGACAGAGAAGACTTGACACTGATTGGCACAACCAAGTTGCCACAGAACAACTGCAGCAGTGATTGAAGAATTCTCAACATCGTCTTCTCCTTGGACCCACCCCATTAGGAAGACAACCTCCACTCATATCTTGGACTTCAAAAAAGCAGATTTTGGTGAACTCAGAGAACATATCAGCAGGATCCTGCAGCAGGAGGAACTAATGGGAAAAGGACTCTAAGATGGGTGGAGGTTCTCAAAGAAGCATATTAAAAGCATAACTGCAAACATGAGGGGAAAATGGAGGACAATTTGAGACAAGGGAGCTTCACAGATAGTTGAAAACAAACATAGACTGGAAGTCGAAAGAGAGGTGGCCAAACTCGAGCTGAACAATGCTCAGAACAACCTAAAGGCTTGTTTGGGTATCTTAAACACAAAAGGAAAAAGAAAAAAGGGGAAACCAGCATTTTAGTGGAAGGACAAATTTAAAAGCTGTTTGATTCCTCTCTGGTTCAGTCTTCTCCAATAAGAACTGGTATGGCTAGTCTAGTGAAAAGAAGGACTAGGGGAGGACATGACAGCAGTCTTCCAACATTTGAGGGGCTGCCACGGGGGGGGGGGGTGTCAACCTATTTTCCAAAGCACCCAAAGCAGGACAAGAAGCAGTGGATGGAAGCTCGTCAAGGAGAGAAGTAGCCTAGAACTAAGAAGAAATTTCCTGAGAACAATTAACCAGTGGACCAGAAGCCATGGGTGCTCCATCACTGGAGGCTTTCAAGAAGAGACTGGACAGCCACTTGTCTGGAATGGTAGAGGGTCTCCTGCTTGAGCAGGGGGTTGGACTAGAAGACCTCTGTTATTCTGTTAACAAAAATAAGGTACTTCACCTGGAAACTGTCAGTACTTCTTTATTGCAACCCTTAATGTGCCAAAAGCAAAAATAATAGGAGACCTAAAGTGAGACTAAAGTTTACAATAAGTGGCAGATGGGAAAACCATGATTTCAAAACAAATAAAGCCACAAAATCAAAAGGTGATGATAAACAGAAGGTTTAAGGAAAAGGCAAAGCTTCATTGGAAATACCAGTGGTTCTGCCCAATTAAAAAATCAGTCTGTCCTAAGTACTAAGGAATGGCTACTCCATAATCCAGCAGATTGCGCTGCTCACAAGCAGGTGATCAACGCATTATCAAAAACCAACAGAAACAAAAGGAGACAACAACACAATAACTTCAAGGGTGCCTGTAGACAGTCTAATTGAATCCCTACAGCAACAGCCACACTGAATATGAACAGCTGTATAGCAACAGCTACGACATCTAATGATTTTTTTTTATCATAATCCAGTGACTCTGATATATAAAAAGAAATATAGACTATATAGATGGAGATTAAATGAGACTCTGCTATAAACAATCAGAAATTAAGGGCTTTAAAAAGGAGTTTGGTATGCAAATAAAGGATTCTTGAGAGGACAATTTATATTACAGAATATGACATTGAAGAAAACAGAGAAAAGATTAAAAAGCTATAAGTAAAAGAAAATATTTAAAATATCACTTAGACATTAAACATGTTTAATTAAACATTTCCAATGCCAGTTTTTAAATGTTCTTGGATGATGAAATGGAGACAAAAATGAATTTTGTTAAACAAAAAAATGTTGAATCAGCAAATAAACCAAGGAAATGGCTAACATATAAATTGAGGAAAGAAGGATGGGGAAAATGACATTAAAATTACAAAAAGTGAATTATATGATAACAGATGTCAAGAATATTCTTGAAAAGTCTGTTACCATATAATTCACTTCTTATAATTTTAACATCAATATCAATATATATATGAATAAACTATATAGAGACAGAATATATATATATAATTTACAAAGCTCAGCTTTGTAAATTAAACAATCTTTGTTTTAAGATTTTCATCTCGGTGATGGTTTTTACTTATTTGCTTTACGACATATACACACACGCACACACGCACACACACACACACACATATATATGTGTGTGTGTGTGTGCGTGTGTGTGTGTGTATATATGTCGTAAAGCAAATAAGTAAAAACGATCACCGGGATGAAAAGCATATAACGACCCCCTAACGCTAGCACACATACCCTAAGACCAACATCAACTGGAGGAGAGAGGATACCTGTGGAAATGGCCCCTTTAAGAAGGGTGCGCCCGGCGCCGATGAGTGGACTGACAACTAGGTCGAGAGCCTGGGCGCAGAGACAGCCAGTCATATAAGAACGGACTCCCAAATCTTACGTTATATGCTCTGATGATGTCGGCAGTGTGGCCGACAAAAGCTCAGCTTTGTAAATTAAACAATCTTTGTTTTAAGATTTTCATCCCGGTGATCGTTTTTACTTATTTGCTTTACGACATGTGTTTACCCGGGATTCGGATTTTTAGTATAATTAAGAATAACTATATATATATGAATTGGCGATTAAGAGGAAGGAACAGCACTCGCAGGTATGGACTCACATGGCCAACTATGGCCATGAGTTCGACCTCGCCAATGCAGAGACTTTATCCCGTGATGTCACCAAGGGAGGCCGCCTGCTCAAAGAAGCCTGGATGTCGGATAAAAACTCCATCAACCGGCATATAGAGCTTGGCCCTGCATACCAAATGTTAAAGGGGTGGGGAGGGCATCATACCAACTGGCAACACAAACAACCTGCCCACACCAGGCACAACTGGAAGGACGAGGCAACAGAAAGGAGGACTACCACAATCCCGAGAGAGAGCAACGAACCAGAAGCACACCCCACCAACAAAACAACGCCCCAGACCCAGTGGGGCACAAAAAGGAAAGGGGGGGCGATCGAACATTACCAGACAAACAACCCCCAGGAACCCACATACAAGGAGACACTGGGGCGGTGAGTAAAAGAACGGAGGAAGCCTACCCCATAGGTCCCCCAGACGCACACACCCCGATCCATACAAAACAGGGGGAGCAAGACAACGAACAGGAAGGACCAGACAGCTAATCTCGTGACACACACACACACGAAAGAGGGGCAGCGGAGGCTGGGAAGAAAAGGGGAACAGCAAAGATACGCCCTGCTAAAAACCAGACGATAGGGACACGACCGTGCTCAGTGATGAAGGAAACAACGAACAATGTGTGTAGACCGCGAGACAACTATTTCCTGCGCCCCCGCACATGCGCTGAAGAAACTACACGCTCCACGGGTAGCTCAGGGACATGGAGACAGACTAATACGAACGGGACCATGGGGATGGGAGGGGGAGGAGAGAAACAAGAACGATTTGACACCCGATCCCCCGGCACGAAACAGGAGGAGCAGGAGCGATCGGACACTTGACCCCCTAACACCAACACACATGCCCTAAGAACAACGGCAACTGGAGGAGAGAGGATACCTGTGGAAATGACCCCTTTAACAACGGTGCGCCCGACGCCGAGGAGCGGACCGATGACTAGGTCGAGAGCCCGGGCGCAGAAACAGCCAGTCATATAAGAACGGACTGCTTTGGCGGGCTGAGGAGCTGGGGAGAAAGCCCATGTTTTAGGCTAATTGGAGAATGTGATTTATGACAGCTTATTGGGGGTGGGAATTGCACTTTGTTACTTTGTATCCGGGGAAAGGAATTTAGTTTTTGGGTTCCACTATATAGTGCCGATACTGAATAAAATGTTCTTTGAGGAAGAATTTTTGCCTTGAAATTCTTTTGATGGGTTTCATCTATCGGAACCATGTCAGTATGTATGAATTTCAAATGAAAAAGGAAATGAATATTTATGGTCTTAGCTGAAAGAATGAAAGATGTTATGAAGGACTTTGTACATGAAGATCAATGTGGAAGACTTCCGGTTTGGCGATGTGGTGAGACGGATACAGGAAGGCAGGGCTCTGCTGGGGACCCTAAAATGGCCTAATGTCGCCCCGAAGAGGCGATGAAGGAGGGGTGCCTCGTCGATCATGGAGAGATGGCGGTCTTTCCATTCGATCTGAGGAAAGCCCTCCAAACCGGCAGGGGAAAGACTGGCTGCATTCTTGTAACCAGCCATTAGCCACTGACAACCGAAGAAGAAAGCACTAACCAGCAGATCGTAAACAGCATGTTTGAAACTGGGTGAGAATATTGATCCTTTCTTTACTACTTTATAATTGAATTTCCTGGAAGAGACTCCCAAGAAGCTAAAACCTCCGAACGTGAGAAGGAAGGGGATTGTAGACTCACCCTTCCAGAGAAATGGAAGCAGCGTTTTAATTTCTTCTATGGGGGACAGAAATACATAATACTGAAGTGTAACATAAAGCTACAGTTTTGATAAATTTGAGAACTGAGATAACTGTTAAGATTTTCTCTTTAAAAAAACATTGGGGTGAAATATAAGAAATCAACCTGCTGTCTTAAGAGTGGAAATGGATACTGAATGACATCTAGTGATGGATTATAGTATAGCACCACAACTGCAAGGACTGATATTGACCTGGCAAGAAACCTAGACATAGATAACAATTCCTGGCTGCTCAGTGACTCCTAACTCAATGGAGAACAGCTGGCAACAGAGGAAAATATCACCCTGATCTTCTTGGATTATAAATATCTACTGAGCACGGACTTTTAATCTTAAGGACTATTGGGAGAGAAATAAAAAATTGACTTTTGGCTACGTCTGGCTGGGAGAGACCTTTGAATTCTTTTCAGGGTGGCTGAACATTTTGAACTATTTGAATATTGTGGATTGCAACTTTGCCTTACTGACAATTTTTGGACGCCTGAGCAGAAGAATTGCTACAAAACATTGCTTTTAGGACTGGACTCATATTTTGGAACCTATTGGATTATAAAGGCTATACTTAAACACCAGAAAACTAGATGAAACTTTGTTCTATTGTGATTAAGATTGGTGATATTATCACTTTTGACTACAAAGGTAATTGCAAAAGGTATAAACTTTAGATGGTTAATGCCAGAAGGGATCTTAATCAATTGGAACAATACAAGATATTGACTGGACTCAGTTTGGAAGGCAGCAGACTTTGATGAAAGAAATCAAACATTCCTAAATGAAAGAGTACAACATCAATAAGAGGAGAGGAAAGACCAGAATAAGACAGAACAAACAGTAGAGGAAACAACTTTACAAATAGAAGAAGAGAAAGAGAAGCCTGATCAAGAGAGTGAGGGAGCACGGGAGCAGAGGACTATGAGATCAACAAAACCTAAATATAAATAAACAAAACGGAGAAAGAAAACAGATTTTTTTCAGTAAATATAAATGGACTGAATTCTCCATCAAAAAGAAATAAAACCTTCAAAAAATTACAGAAACTAAATATTGATAAAAAGAGGAGTAATTGTATATGTTAAAGAGACAATACATTCTAAAATGATTTATTCAGATGAAGAAGGAAGAATTGTGATGGTAGAAATATTTCTACATCAAAAACAAACACTTTTGGTAGCAGTATATTGCACCAAATAATAAACAAGAAGAATTCTATCAAAATCTCCATAGAAAAATAACAGAAATGGAATACCAAAATATTTGTTTAATAGGAGACTTTAACGCAATAGTAGATGGGACATTGGACTATAAAAGCAGTAAAATAGGAAAAAGTAGAAGAAAAAGACTACCTAAGACATTTTTTAATATGATAGAGGAAATTGGGGTACAAGATATTTGGAGGGAAACTAATCCGAAAAAATTACAATATACTTTCTATTCAAATAGTCATAAATCTTGGTCCAGAATTGACATGATTTGGATGACACCTGAATTAAGAACCAATATACAGGAGATTGAGATAGAATTAAGTACATGGGCAGATCATAATCCTTTAAAAATGACATGGAAAGGAATACAAAAAAAATTAAGATGGACTTTGAATTAATCCATATTAAAAGAAAAATAATTCATAAATTAGCAACAAGAGAAATGGAGTTCTTTTTTTAAAGAAAACAAAAAAGAAGATACAACATTATAAAATGTATGGGATACAGCCAAAGCATACTTTAGAGGTGTAGGTATAACATATATGGCAAAAAAAAACCAAAGAAAGAAGACAACAATATATACTATTAAGGGAAGAATTAAAAAAACTAGAATTACAACTACAAATAAATCCACAAAAGAAAATACTGAAAAAACAAATGGAAATAATAAAACATAAATTAAATTTAATGGAATCAGAAAAATTGGCACAGCAAGTTAAAAGAGCAAAACAATTGTTTTTGAAAATGCAAACAAACCAGGAAGATGGTTAGCCTATAAACTTAGAATAACAAACGGAGAAAAAACTGATAAATAATTTAGTAGATGAAAAAAGACTCTTTACAATTTAAAAACGAAGAAATAAAAAATATAATTAAATATTACTATGTATGATATAGAAGAAATTTCACGGGAGAAAACGATTCAATATTTGAAAAAGAATAATTTACCAAAAATTTCAGAAAACTTTAAAATCATGTTAAATGAAAAAATAACAACGATGGAATTAACAGAAGCTATAAGAAGACAAAAAAAAAATGAAAAAACACCGGGACCAGATGGGCTACCAGCAGAGTTATATAAATGCTTACAAGACAAATTAAGTGCACCATTGAAAGATTTATGAAATGAACTTTTGTTGGAAGCTAAACTTTCAAGTACATGGACAGAAGCAAATATTACTTTAATACCAAAAGAAGATTCAGATTTGACTCAGATAAAAAATTATAGACTGATATCATTACTAAATGTGGATTATAAAATTTTTACTTCAGTAATAGCAGAGAGACTGAAAAGATTTTTAACTGAATTTATACATCCAGATCAAAATGGATTTTTACCAAAGAGACAAATTAAAAATAATCTAAGAGTTATGATGGACATATTGGAATACTATGAACTACATCCAGGGAAACAATTGGCACTAATATTTTTAGATGCCCAAAAGGCGTTTGATAATGTTTCCTGGCAATTTATGACTCAACAACTAAAAATAATGGACTTTGGACAAAACTTTATAAATATGATTGAAACAATAGACCACAAACAAACAGCAAAAGTGATTGTGAACAGAGACTACACAGAGAATTTTGAGATAAGAAAAGGTACAAGACAAGGATGTCCACTATCTCCATAGTTATTTATCTTAACTTTGGAAGTTTTAAACAGAAATATTAGACAAGATACAGAAATTAAAGAACTAGAAATAAAAGATGAAACTTATAAATTGCAAGCATTTGCAGATGACTTGGTATTTATTTTAGAAGAACCGTTAGTGTCAGAATCCAGTTATATTTCTTTTCTATCTATCTCCTCTAATCTAAAACCAATTATTATTCTTTCCTGGATCCTGCCATACTTCCACGGGGGAGGGGGGATATGCAGAGGGGTTTTATTACTTTCACTTCCTCCATTCGCTACAAAGTAACCTTTTGTTTATTCACCTCTACTAACCATTACAATGGAACCATTTGACTCTTATCCTATGTCCCTCTGAACTTCTCTTATCGGGGAAACTAGAAAAGGGGTGGGGGTGAAAAAACACAGACCTCCGGAATCTGGCTTATTTCTCCGTCGTCAAAATAAACTCTGAAGAGATGGTGAATGATCGTGGAGCCGGAGTGATGTTATCTCTCCTGGGTTTAACACCTAGAGAATTGCCGGCCTGAATCGGCCGGAAGGAATGTGGGGAGGAGTTTGCTTAGGGACATTTTAAAACATCGATGTATAAGGGAATCCCCCCAGATCCTGTCTATCATGCCTGCTATCAATTTCTTGTAATAAAAGTTCCTGTTGGAAGAGACCGTTTCCAAGAGTTCTGCTTTCTTACGATGTGGATTGAAGTGGGTCCTTACAGTTAGAGATGATTCCTAAATTATTGGAAAAGATAGAACAGTATGGAGAGATAGCAGGTCTGAAAATAAACAGAGAAAAAACTAAACTGATAGTTAAAAACCTCATAGATAAGCAAAAAACCCAGAAAAAATAGAACTACAAATAGTTAAAAAGGTTAAATACCTGGGAATGCATTTAACAGCAAGATAGTCAACGATAAAAGAAGGTAACTATATAAAATTATTGAACCAAATAAAATTGGACCTAGAAAAATGGAAAAACTTGCAATTGTAGATGTTAGGAAGAATTGTTACGGTGAAAATGAATATACTACCAAAAATACTGTTTCTATTTCAAACAATACCTATAAAACTAGAGATTATTTTTTTTTGAAGACTTCAATTCATTAACTTTGAAAATTATTTGGCAAGGAAAGAAAGCTAGAATTAAATTGAAAATGCTACAAGAAGCTAAGGAAAATGGAGGTTTTGGCTTGCCAGAGTGGGTTTTATATTATCAAGCATCTGTATTAGCATAGGTAAAAGAATGGATAACTCTCAGAAACAAAAAGGTTGTTATATTTGGAGGGACATGACTTACAACTTGGTTGGCACGCCTTTTTATGGTATGGGAAAAATAAAATGCGTAAGTACTTTCAGAACCACTATATAAAAAACGCATTACTATTAACATGGGAAAAAATAAAATGTAAAATATATTTGAAAATACCAGAATGGCTTTCAACAATGGAAGCATTTATACATCCAAATTTAGTTAATTTTGAGAAAATATGGAAATATAGAGATATTCTAAATTCTGAAGGGAATTTAAAATCTAAGCAAGAGATGGAAAATCAGGGTGTAGATCTATCATGGTGGACATACTTATTAATGCAAGTTAGATATGATAAAGATGTCAAACTGTATGGATTTTATAAAGAGCAGACCTTGTTTGATTAGACATTATTAACCTCTGATGAGAAACTAATTAAGAAAATTATAAATTTTTATTGTATTTGAAAATGGAAGATGAACAAGTTAAAGAAACAATGATAACATGGGCAAAGAACTTTGGATATAACATAGAATTAGAAAAATGGCAAAATTTGAGGGGAAAAATTATAAATTGACAATGGCAGCTTCTTATAAAGAAAATTTATATAAAATGTTTTATAGATGGCACTTGCCACCAGCAAGATTGGCAAAAATGTTTAAAAATATGTCAGAAATGTAAGCATAAGTCAGGTATTTATTATCATGTATGGTGCACATGTGTTGAAGCAAAGAGGTACTGGAAAAAAATACATACTTGGCTAGAAAAGATGTTGGGAAAACATGTAGATTTTAAACCTGAACTTTTTTTTATTATGTATTATGCCAGAAAAGATTGGTTAAACAAAGTATATATTTGATTTTACATGTGATAACAGCGGCAAGAATCATATTTGCACAATATTGGAAAAAGGAAGAATTATCATCAGAGGAAGAAATAATTAAAAAAATATTAGAATGTGCAGAAATGGACAGACTTACTATGAGGTTGAAAGAAAAAGAAGAAACAGAATACTCTCAGACTTGGGACTTGTTTTATCAACGGCTGGAGAAAAGAATAAAGGATTAAATTTGTATTAGTGAATGATAAACTCAGACAACACATTGTTGAATAAGTACTATTGAATTGTATGGAAAAAATTAATAAAAAATTTACAAAAAAAAAGATTGGTGATATTGGATAAGACTTGTACTTGGAGAGCATAAAAGTTTTGACAGAATATCTGGAGGGGGAAACAAAATGGATGCTGCATACCCAACTAAAAGTGATAAGAAAACATACCCTACACCTCCATTTGAAGCCCCCACCCAGGCTAATCAAGGATCTGCAGGAGTGATGCCTCAAGAAAAAACAAATACTTTTCAGAAGGAAATATATTCTGTGCTACAACTAATTCACCAGACAATTGTTGCACATAAAGAAGACACAAAAAGAAACCATGATGAGACTAAAAACAATCTATCTAACATAAATGAGCAAATCTCTAAATTAAATCTACAACTAGAAAATTCCCAGATAACAAATAACCCAGAAATCAGAAGAGGAAGCAGAGGAAATTGACCCAAAGATGGAAGAGATAAAAGAAGGGAAATATAAACTACCATATACAAATAAAACACTGCAAGACTTAGCTACAATAAGGAAAATGGAAAAGGCGCATTACTCCTTAGGTCAGCAAAATACTGGATGACAAGGAAGAAGATCTTAAAAAATGGACTATAGAGCTGTTAGGGGAAATGTCAGAACTTGGAAGACAAAAAATGAAAAGAGAAGTAAGGAATATAAATGGGCGGAATTCCCCCTCAAAAATATCCCACCCAAATTGTCTTCCTCATTCCAAGCAATTTTCACAAAAATAGAAGGAAAGTTTTTGGGTGATTTAATTGCCTTGCCTGGAAAGCTATTTGGCAAAGAAAGAAAGAAAGAGTTAGACTTAAACAACAGAAGATTTGATCTATCAGAGGGGGCATAATATGATTAAATATCTGATTGAATATGATTAAAAGAACATATAACCCTTAGATATAATTAGACTTTTACAATAAAATATATGATTTAGAATTAGAATAGCACTTTTTTTTTCTTTTTTGATGTGGGAAATATGAAAATAAGAGGATGGCTGGTATGAATGAAATTCTTAACTATATAAATGTAATTAATCTTGAGAAAATCATAACTATATAAATGTAATTAATCTTGAGAAAATCATAACTGACAGATATTTCGAATATTGATGGGAAATCAAACTTAAATAAGAGCGTGAAAAACAGGATATTGATTTAACAAAGAGATTTTAATTGCAAACACAACTGAAATATAAATTGGCTAGAAAAGAGGTTATAAATTGATATTATTGTTATTTGTATACTATTAGAAAAATATGATGAGGATGTTTATATTTAACTTTGTATGCAACAACAGTAGCAAGAATTGTAATTGTGTAATGTGGGGGAAATGAAAACAAATTGGGAAGAAAGGAGGATCAGGGAAAAACATTGGATTGTGCAGTATTGAATAGATTTATATTGAAGAAATTAATGTTAAGTATGTGAACCCAGACAACACGTTGTTTACTAAGCACTAAAGACTGTAATTGTTAAAAACCAATAAAACTTTTTTTAAAAAAAAAGATCAATGTGGCTTTTTGCCTAAAAGACCGCTGAGGGGTAATATAAACATATTAACATACTAGAATATAATCAATATATGCAATATAATAAAAAACAAGCCATGTTGATATTTCTTGCTGTGGAGAAAGCATTTGCCAATTTGAATTGGATTTTTTTGTTTAAAATTTTTGGAAACAATGTATTTTAAAGATAATTTTATCAAATGAGTAAAACTGATACATAACTCACAAATAGCACAAATAGTAGGTAATGATAAATTGACTTAACCTTGTGAGATACACAAATGAACAAGACAAGCTTGGCTGCTTTCACAGCTGTTGTTCAGTTTGGCTTTGGAAGTTCTTACAAGAGATGAGAGAATAACGGGTGAAAGTAACAAAGCAGTTATATAAAATAGAAAGCATTTGCAGTTTGGTTTTAATAGTTGAACATTCCTTGGAGGGAATAGAAATATTATTGGAAAAACTGAAAGAATTTGGTTTAAAATTAATGAAGAAAAAATTAAAATCTTAACCAAAAATATGAGGATGGAAAAACAAAATGAGCTGATAGGAAAGACATCCCAAAGGTGGTTTTTCAGTCATCTGGTCATTAGTGCTCTCACCAGGACCAGGTTTCTACTATGATTCTAGACCAGGACCATCTCAGAAGTGCAGGTGGCTCAGAGGGATGAGTTAAAAGGGGCAGGGAAGGGTGGATCTGAATGGCCGCAAGTGAGCACCATGTCAATTCGGAGGTACAGAAAAGTGGATATTTTCCTTCAGAGCCATCAGGCATTCTTCCCAGGATCCTGTGCGTTTCTTGCATCAAGAGGAAGAAGATGGAGCACAATGCACAGCCAAGGCTTGGGCAAGAACTGAAAGTTAAACGGAACAAGGCTAGGATGTCTGGGGACAGAGTGCAAGACAGATGGCCCCTTTAGCCCATAATATTTCTTCATTTCTTGCCTGAGACAGGATGAGGGGTTGCTGCAATCTAGTGCTCCTCTAGTTCCGGATTTTGCGTGCAAAACCATTTCTGCATTCTTCTAAAGCATTTCCCGTGAGATGAAGGAGACTTAGCATATCGTAAGATTTTTAAGCTCAGGATCCCATCCTCTCAGCTTGGCTTTGTCAAGCCCTGCCACAGGCTATGTTTATAGGCAGCTTTGCAGGACTGGTGATCTCTACATAGTCTCCTCTCCTTCCTTTGTCCCATCGTTTCTAATGGACAGCGTTTTATGTCTTCACCAAATCGCTGTCTTCTACTACTGCTGGCTACTGATGTAGTAGTGCAAATTCTGGTGCCAAAGAACTAAAATTGTTTTTTAAAAAGTATTATACTGTTTCCTTTAGCAAAATGCGGTTGTTTCTGCCTTATTACTAACCTAACATACTTAAATGTTTAGTAATTAATTACTTCTTCTTAGGCTATAATTCCTCCGTTTCTGGTTATATACTGTAGACAAGAATTGCATTTTTTACAATACAATTAAACCAATAGATTAAGTCCAATCCCTTTCCCTGAAGGAATCTAATAAATTAAGGGGAAATTAATCATCTTGAATAGGAACAATCTAACTCCCCTACAACGAAAAAGTTGTTAATTAACCTTGGAAAAATTCTTTGCTGAACAGGAATTATACACTGTAGAAAAATCTCTTTAGCTGTAAATATTTAGAGATTTTCCCCTAGGAAGCCACTGCTGAAGTGTCGATAATGGGTGCACAATTCAGAATAATTGTAACACAGCAAACAATCAGGAAGACTCTCCCTTTTCAACCAGAATGTTCTACGCTTATTCCGCCCTGGGAACATGAGAGGCAGCTTCCCCAGAGCAAAAGTGGCCTTGAGCACACTCACCACTGAACCATTCACAAGTAGCACTCCACTCGCTCCAGGTTTCCCCCCAGAGTTTCAACCCGTAGCGGACACTCGCTTCATAGGTGGAGTCTGAACGGAGCTTGTCTGCAAAGATGATATGATGGGATGAGTCCTCTGGAACAATAATTTTCTGGAAAGAGAAAAACACATATCAGCACACACACACAGCACCAGCAGCAGCACGTGAGGGAGATAACTTTGAGGGAAATAGGCAAGACCTGTTAGCTTGGCAAAGAGGGCTGAAACATTCCTTAAGTCTTGGGATGCAAGATAACATTTGGAAGAAGCTGATCCACTGGGATCCAAGGAGGAGCGGAGGTTGAGCCCAATCAGACCACAAGATTGTCGGTCAAAGCAGCTTTTGCTTCCCTCTGGAATTGATCCCCTGGGCTGATCTGTCTTAGGGGACTCACACACAATGCATAGCCTGAATCCTGAAGTGGCCCCTTTCTATTTCTCCCAAATTCTAAGCAGGCCAAGGAAAGGGACACAAACACGGTAAGCTCTTTTGGAAGACGGCTGCTGAAGCTACGGGGCCTCGGCCAGGGCCGGAAGAAGGGAGGGGCCTGTTGGCTTCTAGGATCTGGCAGGTAATGGAGTTCAATGCATGTGCCTTATTATTTTATACATCTATATCTTTTATGGATTTTTAACATTCTCTTAGCTTTTAAAAATGTTCTGAAAAATTTCCCAGCCAGCCCTGCCTACCCATAGCAGGGCAATCCTTAGCCCATGTAGACATTTGAAGAACAATTTGACAACAGAAAAAGTTGTCAGAGGCTTCCTACCTTGAAATACCTGAGACTGCTTTCTTTTCAAAGGATAGACTGTCTCTGGCTGAAGGCTAGACTTGAGGTGCTGGGCGCTGACCTAATTTAGGAGCACGTGAACCCTCCCTTTGAGGTGTCGCCCAAGAAGAAGAGGTCACTTATAAGCTCCTGCTGGCTCAGGATTAAATTTACAGAGAGTCCAGCTGTCCTCTTATGACTGCTGAGGGAGCAACTCAAAGCGACACGACGTTCAGTTTCCAATTATCCATCAAATCTGCTGCCCTCACCCCTAGAAAGGGGGATTGAGGCTTGCTTACCTCTTCTGTATGGTTTTGGGGCCAATAGGCAACCTCGTACTTCGCTGCAGGATTGTGAAGTGTGTTGGATGGACTGTAATCCCTCTTCCAGGTAAGGATGAAAGTGCGGCCGTTCCTCTTCTCCACCCTGAGGTTGATCAGGGGCCTGGGCTTCACTGTGATGGTGAAGAAGCAGAGGAGGACACTGAGTTGGGGAGAGGCGAGACAAAAGGCATCTGGGGCGGGGCACTGGGTGGGGCAAGAAGGACACCTCAGAGCCTCTCTGTATCTTCCCTCTTTTTTCCATTTTGGGGACTTTTATCCTAGTGTTGGAGGAAGCCCCACGGTGGCTCCTGGCCTCTCTGTCTCTTAGACGCCCAGGTTCTACTTCCCACCCACCCCTCCTAGACCCCCCTCCATTCAACTGAGAACTCGCCAGGCAGAAGAGGAAGGAGGCTTCAGACATCAACTATTAGGATATCACTACAGAATTCCTTGTCTGGGAAACAAACGCAACTGCCATTCTGGAAGCAGAGTCAAGAGAGGAACTGAAGGGTATTCTCTACTAATGTACCCAGCATTGCAAATGAACTCTCCCCACCTCCTTTTTTCTATCCAGCATCTCCATCATGCCAACAGATGCCCCTTTTGCCACCTGAAACCAAAGCTGCTGTGACTTAGGACAGTCCCAGGGTGGAAAGAGATTTTCAGGAAAAGCCAAAGGTATCTCACCAATTGACTCCATTTTCAAGCTCAGGTTGCTCCAGACCTTGGCATCGTTCTCTGTCCTGGCTAATGCTAAGTGATACGTGACTCCTTTGAATTTCTCCCCCGGAATCTTGCAAATACACAGGGAGGCAGCGCCTGGGCCCCGCTCGTTCTCCAGAGGGCACTCCTGTGGCTTCCTGGAAAAAGGGCAAGAGAGTCCTTAGAGCACACAACCCTTTGTTCATTTCTGCGCAGCCAAAGATGGTCTGCAAAGTGCCAAATACCCTCACACTCCCCGGGTTGCAGAGACGCCCCCGTCCATGAAGGGAGCAGCAGCTCCGAAACTTGGGGGCCGGAGGGCAAGGCGTGCTAGGCAGACCCACAAAAGAGACCAGGAGAGAAATTCTGCTCCTGAGACGCGTTTCTCCCTCTTCACTTTTAGAAGCCAAGGATTTGTGCCTGACCAGCCTGGTGTTGCAGGTGTTACTGATGACAGGCGATGTTGAGGCACAGCAGATTTTGCAGGTAGTAGCCTCACTGGCCTACTGGAGGCAGCCCACCTACCATCTCAGGATGATCTCCCCCAGCAGGGAGTGTGGGAAGCACAGCCTGAGAAAGTCCCCTTTCCCGAAGGGGGGTCAGCAACCTCTCTAGGTCTGCATCAAGAAGGTAACAGTAACAATATAACGGAGCTAGAAGGGACCACCAGACCCTCCTTACCAGATTCAACAAGCAGAGTTGCTCTAATTTATCCAAGGACTCTGTCCACTCTACTGATTTTTGTGACCAGAAGCCATTCACGACTGCTGAATGAGACAGGCGCTGGATGTCTCTCTTGACTATAAAAGATCTTGCAAAGCCACCCCAGGAGTCATTCCCCTGTGTTAACCATCCAGGCGCTCTCTGAAAGGGCTCCACTGGGCCAATGTGAAGGTGCCGGGGAGAGGGCTGTCTCCTCAGGGCTACCACAGTACCTTACAATCCTACCAAAAAGCTAATTTGGCTCTGCCAAATGGGAGAGCTAAAAATCTCATGAAGGAACTAAAATTCTGCCAGAAGAAACAAGAAGAAGAAACAAGAATGACTTAACACCCTCTTGAGGACATGTCAGCATCATTAGAAGAGAGTGATCCTCTCAATGGCCCAAATCAATTCCCTGTGACAGTGTGAGCATGGATGGAGGAAATTGTATGCAAATTGTATGCTACTCCAAGCTCTTTGATTGACCACTCGGTTCCCCAGTCCCTGCAACTATGAGAGTCCCTGCTTTATAACGGATCCCACACCTCCTACCCTTGAACAGAGGACTGTTGTACCCGTCAACACAACACACAGCTTTGCTAATACTTACGTTGCAAAATTTGCCTGGTAGAGTAGTTTAAACTCCCTGGTGCAGTTGGTGATGACACCCACCTCCCAGCGACAAACCAGCTCAGTGGCAAAATCAGTGAGGCACCTTGGTTGGACATTCTTTGAAGACGCGACTAGGAAAGTACAAAAGAATAGTGAGGAAGCTGATATTGTCATGATTCCAACAGACAGAAATGAATAAAGCAGAACTCCGAGGCTTGAAAATTCCTCAAAGAATAAGTTTATTAGGTACAAAGTATCGGCACGGTCAAAACCAAGTCTGAACACACAAGTAACAATTGCCCAATTACAAAGTTTCATGTCCCACCCACAAAACTATGCAAGCAACTACATTCCCCAATACACTCATTTGACTGGCTTTTTTATGCAGTCCCTGGTCGCAGGAGCAGTAGATGACTTTGGTTCCCATGGGACAGAAAATTATTTTGACTAATGAAGCACTTGGGCAACCCCCCTCCCTACGTTCAATGTGGCAACCTAGAATGAGAAGAGAAAATGGCTGCAGCCATGCTCATTGTAGAGTTGGCAGTCGGCCCCTCTTAAAAAGAAAGAGGCTCCTGTAGGGGAAACAAAAAGCATGTTAAGTATTTCCTCGAGGCTTGTGAGGATATTTCTCGTAAAAAAAAATTATTAACCTGTCTGCTTTCACATTTGTACATTTCACCCACGTAGTTTCTGACAGTGGATAGCCTTTCCACTGAACGAGGTATCATAACTTCCCCTTGTACAACCTAGAATCAACAATTCATTTTATTTCATAATGTGTTTCCCCCTCTACCACTATTGGACATGGCGGTTTCTTTGGAATAGGTCTTAAAGAGGATTCAGACACAGGTTTCAACAGACTACAATGGAAAACAAGGTGGACTTTCCCCAAAAGCCGTGAAAGCTTTAACTCCATGATTTATGATTTTGGTGATAGGAAAAGGACCCAGAAACCTTGCCCCAATTTTTTGCTGGGTAACCTCAATCTCAAATACTTAGTTGAAAGATAAACCTTTTCCCCAACATAAAATGGTCTTTGAGGGGAGCGTTTCTTATCAGCCTGCTCCTTAATCTTAGCGGCTTGGATTAAGGCTTTTTTGACATTTGTCCAAACACTTTGGAAGGAGGTCACCCACTGATCCAGTTTGAGAAGCAGGTGGCTCCTGGGGGTATTCAGGAATAGGCACAAAATCCCTCTCGGTAGGTATCTTAAATGGTGTAAGACCAGTGCTACTGTGCACACTATTATTATAGGCTACTTCAGTGAAAGGCAGAAGATCGGCCCAATTAGTCTGCTGGTAATTAACATAGCATCTGAGGTATTGCTCCACCATTGAGTTTGTACGTTCAGCCGCCCCATTAGTACTCGGATGAAAAGCTGATGAAAGCCCCTGAGTAGACCCAATAAGCTTAACAAATTCCCTCCAGAACTTCGCAGTAAATTGAACCCCCCTGTCCAAAATAATCCACTTAGGAGCTCCGTAGAGCTGATAGATGTGCTTCAAAAACATCTTGGTCAGTTTCTGAGCAGAGGGAAGCCCTGAACAAGCGATGAAATGAGCTTGTTTGGAAAATAAATCAATCACAGTCCATATTATAGTATTCCTCTTGCTTTCAGGCAGGTCTACAATAAAATCCATAGCTATTTCTTCCCAAGGCTGGGAAGGGTAAGTTACTTGCTGCAGGAGCCCTGGAGGCTTACCAGGACGTTTCTTCATAGCAGTGCAGGTGGCACAGCTTTTCACATAACTCTCGATGTCTTTTTTCATGCCTGGCCACCAAAACTGCCTTCATACCAAATGTGACGTTTTCAGGAACCCAAAGTGACCGGATTGCTTTGCATCATGGCTGCGCTGAAGGGCCTCGATCCTGAGGGCACTCGGGCGGTACAGCTTAGAACCCTTCCAGGCTAGCCCTCCCTGAAGGGTTAATAGAGATTTATTGTCTTTGAACCAAGTGTCAGTCTCTAATTGCTCCTTGAGTCTTTTCAGTAAGCGGTCATCAGGACCAGTGGATTGCTTTTGCAATTGAGTTTTAGTGGTTATTTGTGAGGCAGATTGCAGTAGAGGAATGATAGAATTAATGATTTCCTTTCAGTGGCGTTTGAACTGAAGCATCCTAGACAAAGCGTCAGCCAAAATATTCTTACCCCCTGAAATATACTTTAAGGTGAAATTGAAACGGTTGAAGTATTGAGCTCACCAGACTTGTTTAGGGGATAATTTACAGGGGTTTTTCAGAGCTTCCAAATTTTTGTGATCAGTCCACACTTCTAACGGTATCTCCCCCCCTTCCAAAAAGTGGTGCCACGTTAGTAATGCCCATCGCACCACAAAAGCCTCCTTCTCCCAAATGGCCCACATACTCTCTGTGTTGGTTAGCTTCCGGGAAGTGTAAGCGCAGGGTTGTAATTCCCCCCGGTGATTTTTTTATAAGAGGACAGCACCCACAGCCACGTCACTTGCATCAGCTTAAATGATGAATTGCCTTTCAGGATCAGGGTGCTTGAGAACAGGTTCGGCTGCAAAGAGTCTTTTTAGTTTCTTGAATGCAGCTTGACACTCTAGGGACCATGGCAATGGCTGACAAGGTTGGGTTCCCTGTTTTCAATAAGTTGGTTATTGGCATGGCTAACTTTGTGAAAGAGGGGATAAATTGGCGGTAAAAGTTAGCAAACCCCAGAAAGCTTTGAAGTTGTTTACAGGTGCAAGGGGGTTGCCATTCCAATACAGCTTTCACCTTTGCAGGATCCATTTCTATCCCCTCATTTGAAGTTCGGTACCCTAGATAGTCAAGGCATGTCTGGTGAAACTCACATTTAGATAGCTTTGTGTACAGTTTAACCTTCAGTAGTTTTCTCAGCACTTTGTGGACCAATTTAATGTGCTCTTCCATAGTCTCAGTGTAAATGAGAATGTCATCAAGATAAACCAAAACCCCCTTATACAGATGGTCATGGAGCACCTGGTTGATTAACTGCATAAATACAGCAGGAGCTCCTTGTAGTCCAAAAGGCATCACTTTAAATTGAAAGTGTTATGTATTGAAATATATAAAGTAGTGTTAAGCCCTGTAAAGTGAAACTGACTGTTAACTCCAACTGTTTTGGAGGGAAACTTTGAACATTTATATTCGGGCGGGTTTTTCAAGAGTTGTGATTGGTTAAGGCCCTGTGGGCTCAGAGTATAAATTACAGGAAATTGCCTGCAGTTCCAGTTCCAGTTTGAGTCAATAAATGATGTAGTAACTATGCTGGTCTGCTCCTTGCCTACTGAAGCCCACTACACAATAAAAAGCTTCCCAGGGGGCACTTGAAGGCGGTTTTCCATTCGTCTCACTCCTTAATCCGGACTCAGTAATAAGCCTCCCTTAAATCCAACTTTGTAAAACCTTTCTCCTTTGCCAGGTGGGCTAACATATCCTTCGTTACGGGAGGGGATACATATTTTCTATGCTGACAGCGTTTAATCCTTTAAAATCTTCACATAATCTCAGCGACCCATCTTTCTTTTCTCTGAACAATACAGGGGCTGCTGCACATGATTTTGCTGGTTGGATGAAACTCCGAGCCAGGTTCTTATCAATGTACTCTCTTAACTCCTTCATCTCCCTGGGTGCCATTGAGTACAATTTTGGCTTCGGGAGCTTGGCTCTGGGTAAGATTTCGATGGCATAGTCTGTAGCCCAGAGAGGGGGGAGGACGTCGCACTCTTTCTGACTAAACGCCTCAGCTAAATCACGGTATTCGGTTGGGACAAGCTGGATTCCTGGCAGCTTCTCTACAACAGCCTTTAGTGTTTCAGGGTGCTCTTCCTGAGCCTCATTTATGATATAGTCCTTTGTAGCACTGGTGGTGGCAGGACGGAAGGGACCTACCCCCAATCTTAAATTCCTCACTCCATTCTCCCACCAGATGGGCACCACTTATCGAGCCAGGCCAGACCCAAAATCAAAGCCTCAGTCATTTTTGGGACCACCACAAAACGGATGATTTCCCAGTGCCGACCCATTTCCAATCACACTGGTTCTGTCAGGTGCGTGGCAGGTGCACCGCCGATAAGGGATCTGTCAGCTTGTTCAAACCTCATGACTAGGGGTAATAGCCTTGCCTGAATCCCCAGCTTGAGCACTGTGGGCAGATTAATTAGGCACCTGGTGCAACCTGAGTCTATTAACATGTTTAAGTCCATTTGGGCCCCGGTTTTGGGGTACTATTTTCTTGGCGGCAATGGCAAAAGGTGGGATGGGTTGACTTACCATCGGACCCTCCTGGCCTTCCTCATCACTGTCATAGGGCGTCGGCATCTTTAATGGCTCTGGCTGGGCTCTTGTCTCGGGCTCGGCAGAAGGGGGTGTCCAACAGCTGTGCCCAGTTTGTCTTCTCTCTTCCTCCTCTGGGAGCTTTTTGTGGCTTTGTGGTGGCAATTGGCGCGTTTCTGGTTTGGGGTTTGGGAGCCAGGTACTCCACAGCATCGATAGCACTTGATATGACCCCTGGCTGGTGCTTGGGGAACGCTGGTGGTCGTAGTGGGCCTGGGAACATGGGCCAAAAAGGCATTTCTCCTGGATGCGCTGCGGCTTGGGTTTGGCTGTGCCTGGCTTTCTGGTGCAGTCCAATTTGATGTCCAGCATCACTGCCATGCTGTACCACTCACACAATTGGTTAGGAAAGCCCTGAATGATGCAGGCTTGGAGTAAGTCGTGGTCTAGCCTCTGCTTGAAGTAGTTGATCAATTATCATTCTGGCCACTGTCCCAGCTGAGCAGTAACTCTTCTGAATTCACGAACGTATTCTTAATGGGGCGGCCTCTTTGCTTCAGGCGATGGATCTCCTTCTTGGCCAACAGGGTCTGGGATTCATCTTCAAAACAGCCTCTCAGTTGCTCCATGAATAGGTTAGCATTCTGCAGTTCAGGAGCCCCTTCATCATAGAGGTTGGTCACCCAGTCAGCTGCTTCCCCCTCCAAATTGGCCGCCACAGCATTCACCATCTGAGCATCATCCAGGTAGGCATAAGCATAGCGATCTAGATGAGCCCACACCTGGTTCAGGAAGAAGGATAGCTTCTCAGGGTCCCCATCTCTGGAGTCGTCTCCTCCGATCGATCCCTTTCCCTTCTGGTATTCCGCGGATGAAAACCCCTGGGACAGCAGCAACAGGAGTTCCTCTTCAGTGGCTACAGGAGTGCTCCTGTGCTGAGGGGCAGCTTCGGCTTGATAAGAGGTCCGCCACGATTGTAGTTCCCCCCCCCCCGCAGTACCAGCTTCCCAAGTTAGATCAACCGGGACTTTGGCCGAGCCCCTGCCAGTGATGCCTCCTCAGTGGCTGGAGCAGCTGCTTGTGCTTTGACAGCCGGAGCTCCGTTGCAGCCAGCAACGGCTCCACTCTTTTCCTCCATCTTCAAATCTTCACTGAGTCTTCACCGCTCTCCCAAAGTATGGGTAGGTGGTCGGGGCCCAGCACCCCAGAAAAAAAAAAGTTTTAGGAGACTTGGTTTAATGTCATGGTTCTGACAGACAGAGATGAATAAAACAGAACTCCGAGGCTTGAAAATTCCTTAGAGAACATGTTTATTAGGTACAAAGTATTGGCACGGTCAAAAGTGAAACCAACTCTGAATACACAAGTAATAATTGCCCAATTACAAAGTTTCATGTCCCACCCACAAAACTATGCAAGCAACTACATTCCCCAATATACTGATTTGGCAGGTTTTTTTTAATGCAACACCCAGTCCCTGGTCGTGGGAGCAGTAGATGACCTTGGTTCCCACAGGACAGAAGATTATTTTGACTAACGAAGCACCTGGGCAACCTCCTCCCTCCATTTGATGTGGCAACCAAGAATGAGAAGAGAAAATGGCTGCAGCCATGCTCATTGTAGAGTTGACAGATTGTTGTTAGTTGTGAAGTCGTGTCCGACCCATCGCGACCCCATGGACAATGTTCCTCCAGGTCTTCCTGTCCTCTCCCATCTTCTGGAGTCCATTTAAGCTCACGCCTACTGCTTCAGTGACTCCATCCAGCCACCTCATTCTCTGTCGTCCCCTTCTTCTATTGCCCTCAATCTTTCCCAGCATTAGGCTCTTCTCCAGTGAGTCTTTCCTTCTCATTAGATGGCCAAAGTATTTGAGTTTCAACTTCAGGATCTGGCCTTCTAAAGAGCAGTCGGGGTTGATCTCTTCTAAGACTGACTGGTTTGAACGCCTTGCAGTCCAAGGGACTCACAGGAGTCTTCTCCAGCACCATAGTTCAAAGGCCTCAATTCTTTGGCGCTCAGCCTTTCTTATGGTCCAACTTTCACAGCCATACATTGCAACTGGGAAAACCATGGCCTTGACTATACGCACTTTTGTTGGCAGAGTGATGTCTCTGCTTTTTAGTATGCTGTCTAGCTTTGCCATAGCTTTCCTCCCCAGGAGCAAGCGTCTTTTAATTTCTTGGTTGCAGTCCCCATCTGCTGTGTTCTTGGAGCCCAGGAAGATAAAATCTGTCACTACCTTCATTTCTTCCCCATCTATTTGCCAGGAATTGAGAGGGCCGGATGCCGGTTTTCTTAATGTTGAGTTTCAAGCCAACTTTTGCACTCTCCTTCTTCACCTGCATCAAGAGGCTCTTTAGTTCCTCTTCACTTTCTGCCATTAGAGTGGTATCATCTGGATATCTTTTATTGTTATTAGTTGCGAAGTCGTGTCCGACCCATCGCGACCCCATGGACAACATTCCTCCAGGCCTTTCTGTCCTCTACCATCTTCTGGAGTCCATTTAAGCTCACGCCTACTGCTTCAGTGACTCCATCCAGCCACCTCATTCCTGTATATCTTAGGTTGTTGATATTTCTCCCCGCAATCTTAATTCCAACTTTTGATTCATCTAGCCCTGCCTTTCTCATGATGTGCTTTGCATATAAGTTAAATAGGCAGGGCGATAGTATACAGCCTTGCTGGAATCCTTTCCAATTTTGAACCAATCAGTGGTTCCGTGTCCAGTTCTCACTGTTGCTTCTTGACTCGCATATAGGTTTCTCAAGAGAAAAATAAGATGGTCTGGTACTCCCATTTCTTTAAGAACTTGCCACAATTTGTTGTGATCCACACAATCAAAGGCTTTAGCATAGTAAATGAAGCAGGATGTTTTTCTGGAACTCCCTAGCTTTCTCCATGATCCAGCGTATGTTGGCAATTTGATCTCTAGTTCCTCTGCCTCTTCGAAATCCTGCCTGTACTTCTGGTAGTTCTCGATCCACATACTGCTGGAGTCTAGCTTGTAGGATTTTAAGCATAACTTTAGTAGCATGTGAAATGAGTGCAATGGTGCGATAGTTTGAACATTCTTTGGCATTGCCTTTCTTTGGAATTGGAATGTAAACTGACCTTTTCCAATCCTGTGGGCACTGTTGAGTTTTCCAAATTTGCTGGCAAATTGAGTGTAGCACTTTTACTGCATCGTCTTTTAAGATTTTGAATAGCTCAGCTGGAATACTGTCACCTCCACTAGCTTTGTTGTTGCTCAGATTTCCTAAGGCCCATTTCACTTCACATTCTAGGATGTCTGGCTCGAGGTCAGTGACCACTCCATCGTGGTTATCTGGGACGTTAAGCTCATTCTTATATAGTTCTTCTGTGTAGTTTTGCCACCTCTTCTTAATCTCTTCTGCCTCTGTTAGATCCCTGCCATTTTGGTCCTTTATCATGCCCATCTTTGCATGAAACGTTCCCTTCATATCTCCAATTTTCTTGAAGAGATCTCTGGTCCTCCCTATTCTATTGTTTTCTTCTATTTCTTTGCACTGTTCATTTAAGAAGACATTCTTATCTCTTCTAGCTAGTCTCTGGAATTCTGCATTCAATTGGGTGTATCTTTCTCTTTCTCCCTTGCCTTTCGCTTCCCTTCTTTCCTCAGCTATTTGCAAAGCTTCCTCAGACAGCCATTTTGCTTTCTTGCATTTCTTTTTCTTTGGGATGTTTTTAGTTGCTACCTCTTGTACAATGTTGAGAACCTCCGTCCATAGTTCTTCAGGCACTCTGTCTATCAGATCTAATTCCTTAAATCTATTTGTCACCTCTACTGTATATACATCAGGGATATGATTTAGTTCATACCTGAGTGGCCTAGTGTTTTTCCCTACTTTCTTCAATTTAAGCCTAAATTTTGCAATGAGAAGCTCATGATCTGAGCCACAGTCAGCTCCTGGTCTTGTTTTTACTGACTGTATAGAGCAGTGGTGGCGACCCTATGGCATGCCAGAGGCAGCACTCGGAGCCCTCTCTGTGGGCACACGCGCCGTCGCCCCAGCCCCGCATTCCCCCGCGGCCCCCTCCTCACCAGCAGCCCCCCTGGAGGAGAGTCGCCCCTGGGCACGGCCCACACGGAGCAGTGCAGCCAAGGACATAGCCGGGCAGCAGGGACAAGACTCCGCCCTCATGCCCCATAGCGTGCAGATGATGATGCGGGGTGTGGGCGGAGGGCGTGGCTGCCATGGTGCTGCAGGGCTGCCTGGGCGATCTGCGGCAGGCCACGGAGGCAGTGCGTGGCCTTGCGCATGGGCGGGGCAGGGGGCGGGCGGGGGCAGAGCAGGCAGGGCGGGAGGCGGAGCGGGGGGTGGTTTTTGGGCACTCAGTCTCTAAAAGGTTCGCCATCACTGGTATAGAGCTTCTCCATCTTTGGCTGCAGAGCACATAGTCAATCTGATTTCTGTGTTGACCGTCTGGTGATGTCCATGTGTAGAGCCGTCTCTTGGGTTGTTGGAAAAGTGTGTTTGCTATGACCATCGTATTCTCTTGACAAAATTCTATCAGCCTGTGCCCTGCTTCATTTTGTACTCCAAGGCCAACTTGCCTGTTATTCCGGTTATCTTTTGGCTTCCTACTTTAGTATTCCAATCCCCCATGATGATAAGGACATCATTAAAGAGTTGAGAGATATATTTAGACAAATAGTCTGGCATAGCTCAAGGTGGTTTCCCCAAAACTCTGCAGCAGAATGGACCACATCCTTTGCAGAAAAGCAGACCTCTTAGGTCTTTCGGAGCAGAAGCAAAAGAATCCTATAAAACACTTTTTAGATTGGATCACATCGCTATGCGGTTGGGCTTCTTTCATTGAAGGAGCAGGACTCTCTCCAGGCCTGCGTAACTGTCTTTGGCTGGATAGAAGCAAAGCAGCCGCCTGTTTATAGTCCTGTTCCTGGATATAAATAGCATGTGATGTTATAAACATGGGGCTGTGATCAAAGTTACCCGCCCAGCTCTTCCCCCTAATTGCACAGGATCTGAGCAGGACTTTCTCCGACAATGGCTTGTCCTGATTTTGAATGCAGACTGTGTAGGTGGATCTACTTATGCCACGAATGATGGGCAAAAGGTAGCTTCTTATGCCACCCCCGTTTTTCTGTCCTGGAAGAGGGGGAGCCTCCTCCTTCACCTTAGTTCAGAGAGCAGAAGTGACCCTCCCTCCTCCTGCTTGTCAAATAGCACGAGCCAAAAGTGTGGACAGAGACACAAGAAGATGCCACTCACATTCTTACATGGACAATATGTTATCGTTATGAGAAAAAAGATTGTAGCAGTAATTACTGCAAATAAATGGCACATCTGTCTCCAAAAGCACCAGAGAAGCTTCCTGGGCATCACACGTGACCTTTCAAAGAAGGTTTTAATGGATTCATGGTGAACTTATCTAGAAAACGCTACCTAGTAAATATGAAGGAAGCTACGCCCTACAGCATGTAGTAGTGGAAGACGTAGTATAGTGTATGGAAATCAGTGGCCTTTGATTTATGGGGTAGGTTGAGAATCTCCTGGTGGAAAGGCAACTGTGGGGACATATTGTTCTAAGAATACTGTTGCCAAATCTAGGAGTGCATTAATTGCTGAAAACAATCACATTTCTATAGAAGAAGCAGCTTTCCATGCCTTCACTGGTGCATCACATTCTACATAAAATCAGGTCGAGGACAGGAGCAACAGAACAGTCTTTGATTAATGGCCTAAGCATCACAAAGGGGATACACAAATTATTAATGGACTCATCTTCTGTGTGGGTTAATCCACATAACTTGTAATACTGCAAGCTGCGAAGAGTCACTTGGTTGAGTTGGTGGCTATAGAAATTGAATAACTAAATAATCATATTGAAAGTAGTAATCTGATCAATTTAGTGGCAATACCTACTGAAAAGAGTTGCAATATCAACAATAACAATCTAAACACACCTCTGATACATTTCCACCTATCTGAGGTTCCTCAACAGAAAAACCAGAAGGAAGACGATCTGGCAACAGCAACAGGCAAAGAGGGGCTTTGTTGCAGCACCCATCTAAAGGCTGTATCTCCTCTGATGTAAAACTAAGCCCCACCATTCCAAAGTTTTGCTTCTCTATGAACTGCAGGCTTTAGAAGATAATTCTGAACCCTTCGGATGAACCCACCACAACAAACAATTCAGCAAC
Organism: Azemiops feae; assembly: GCA_023970755.1. Taxonomy (NCBI): domain Eukaryota; kingdom Metazoa; phylum Chordata; class Lepidosauria; order Squamata; family Viperidae; genus Azemiops; species Azemiops feae. The sequence continues at coordinate 156,292 of JALGBA010000607.1, forward strand.
ATCCTTATTCTGGCAAACCCAGGCAAATTTTGAAGCCACTCAGCTTCTGAGGTACATACTGGAGGGTCAGGTCAGATCCACATCAACACTAGACAAAATATTGCAACAAAAGGGAGTCAACCTGGGGATGAGTTGAATACTCTTGGTAAGCTGTTTCCCCTTATAGTGGCTTCAAGGAAGATGCAAGTCACGCATCAATGTGTGTAGCTGAATATTTCAGATTTCCTTGACCTGATACCTGCTAATGAATGACTGAAGAGTGTGTATTACAATCCACCCTGGCCAGCTTCACTTCCCGCTCTCCTACACGAATGATTAATCATGTAACTCTCTGTATGGAATCTAGCAGGGTGGAAGAACAAGATTTGCCTGTATTTCTGTCCAATTCTGGTCTGATTGCGGTATAAGGAACTGGCTGAGCATATTTCAAGACCTGGCTTTAAGACCTGGGTCAATGGCATGGAAAGAGAAAGGCTGAGCAATAAGATCAGTTAAAATTTTAAGGAAAAGCCTTATTATTAAGAATCAGTCGAGAATATTTGATCCTGGACGGATGAGAAACGATTGTGGTAGCTTAAGAAGCCGTCGTGGAATTTCTATGAGCGAAATACAATAATAGATTCTTAACAGAGGGCTTTGAAGTTTAATTCAGCTGTTGGTTTTACTTGTTAACTAAGGTTTTAAAAATATATATATTGTGAGTAGATGTCAGGTCAAATGGGATAGGTAAATAGACTTGTAGAAGTTAATTAACTGTGCGCCTGTTTCGCGGGGGTGGGGGAAAATAGTATTCTTGAAACATATTGGTATTCAATCGAGGGGACAATTTATGTGTATGTTTGCTTTTCTTTTTATAGACATGTTTTTTTTTGTCTTGTCTAGTTTTGCTTTATTCTGTATTTTTTTTAATCCTTTTTTGGAGTTGTATTTTAATGTTTTGAATAAAATTTTAAAAAAATAAAATAAAAAAGAAATGATCATAGGTGCTTCTTCACCTTCTTTGCTCAGCTGCCAAATTCCAATACAAGGTTAAAGGGCAGATTGTCTTACCCAGAGAAAGTCCTTTTTGTTGAAAAACCCTTCCTTTTGCTCTTAAGAAGTTTTCCTTTGGGGCCTCACATCCACGCCCTAAAATCCTTGGAAGACTGCGTGACAACCTTATCAAGGAACTTGAACCAGGCCAGCAGTTAATTCAGGTTAACTTCTCCTTTCCTGCTGCAGATCGTTTGAGTTTTGCATACTTCCTTACCAGCCCCATCACTGAAGGACAAAGGCAATGTTTTACTCACAAACCTCCTTCTGGGAGGTGCAGCCTCTGCCAGGGGTGTGAATCCTTTGTGGCTTGTTGCCGACTACTTGCTAATGATCACGTGCCTTTGTTTTCCAAAGGTGTATACAAGCTAAGCTGTGTCCCCCTCTTTCTGCTGTACAGAATAAACAGGTTGCAATTTTCTGCGTTGTCCAATAATTGGCTACTTTGCACCAGGGAAAAACAAACCCAGCATTTGGCCAGGCCAATCTATGGTCTGCCTCTGGGATTGAATGTTTATACACTCCCATGAAAGTCTGTTCATTATTCCCCAGGTATCTGGGTGAATTTGGAACAAACTTTGGCAGAGGTCAGCTCACTTACTGCAATGTGAGGCTGGGGCCTCCTGTACAAGTTTGTATCAGAACATTAACTTTCCTGAAAAATTCCATTCCCTCTTACTGCCACGGCCTTTTAGGGAGCTGCAAAGCAATGCTGCCGATATGCAGTTGTTAAACCAGGAATGCCAGTATAACCTGCAAATTGTAGGAGGCAAGAATCAAACCTTTGCTCAGCCCTTTACTCACCAAGACAAATCAAGCAGCACCTTAGACTTCATCTGTCTCCTAAATCAGTGTTTCTCAACCTTGGCAGCTTGAAGATGGCTTGACTTCAACTCCCAGAGTTCCCCAACCAGCAGTGTGCTAAATTGTAATGTCCTTTTCTGCTTTATGTAACAGAGGGCAGGGACCAACGAGCAGTTGCTGTAAATGTCAATGCACACTCAGACACCCACCTCCTTCTCAAACGGGGTTTTGCTTCATGTAGAGCTCCACAGGAGGAAGCGTAACGTGGCCCAGAGGGGATGCCGTGGCTCTGACCGCAATGAGACATTGTCCTGACTGGTAGACAATTTCTTCACCTTGCACAAATATTTTTATTTATTTTTTGTATTTCTCAACCACCCATCTATCTCAAAGAGGGACTCTGGGTGGTATACAGTAAAATGTTAAAATATAAAATAGTATATATAAAAGGTAAACATTTTAAGAGGAGGCAGGACATTAAAATTAGTCAAAAGGGGAAGGGTTTCAGGGCATTAAGCAGCCCCACGGCTGCAAGCTCCCCCAGGTCCCCCTTGCGAGGCCGTAGAGGCATGTCTTAAGTCCTGTTTGGAAGGCCAGGAGACTGAGGTCCTGCCTCATTTCTGGGGCTGGGGGGGGGGAGGGAGAGAAATATTCCACAAGGCAAGGGCAACAACAGAGACCAGTGCCGTTTTGGTCCCTTATCAGGGCCTGAAATCTGACTGAAAAGGGTCTGGATCACCCATTTCCTCCAGGATCCTCTGGAGTTGCAATGCTACTACCTTCTTGGTCACCTTCCTTAAAAAGGGGAGGTGGGAGACTGGGCAAAAGTTGTCCAGAATGGTGGGGTCCAGCAGTGGCGTCTTAAGGAGGGAGCACTCCAGCACCTCTTTAAAGGGAGCTGGGAACAGCCCCTCCAACAAGGATGAATTCACCATCTCTTGGACTCCTCCCAGGCGCCTCAACCAGCCAGGAGCAGCATGGACCGAATGCCTTTGCATTCCGAAGGGCCCTGTCCACCTCCTCAGCTCCAGCAGAATCAAATGGTTCCCAGAGAACTGGATAATTCTCCCCAGGCTTCTCCACAGGATTTGCATCACGCTTGGTATCCAACTGGAAATGAAACGGAGCGATAACTCCAGATGCCTGGAAAATTCCTCCGCACAACCCTGTAAGGAAGATGCAGACCCACCCTTTCCAGGGAGAGTCCGTGTGACCCTAAGCAAGGCTGCTGGGTGGCATTCTGCAGGTGCAATGAGGGCAAAGAGGTATTGAGGCTTGGCCGCTCTCACCACCGCGAGGTAAACCTAAATAGTGGGCTTAACGCATGTTTGGTCGAGTCTGTTCTTCCTTTCCCTCCAGCACCACGCTAGGCATCCCTTGGCCCTTTCCAGCTGCCTCAGCTCCTCTGGGCCAGGAGAGGCCACGTCCTGTCTGAGACTCTGTCTCCCTATGCCAGGCAGCCGCCAGGGTCTCAGCAGGGCTAGGCAGTAGATCGGCAGCTATTTCCCCCAACTCCCGCTGGAACCCAGCTGGGCCCACCAGTTGCTGGGGGTGGACCAATTGAATGGGTTCAACCTCCCTGCGGAGGGAAGGTAGCGTAGCAGAGCCTCAAAGCCACAAGGGCACGATCTGCCCGACAGAGGAGCTGAGGAAAGCTCTTCCCTCCGATCACATTGCCACTGCCCTGACAAGAAAACCAAGTCCAGAGAGAGGTCACTGTCCCAAGTAAGGCAAGAATGGCCTGGCAGAGGCCCATGGCCATCACGGAGGCCATGAACTCCTGGGCTACTTCAGAGGTCCAGCCCAGGGATGGCAACTCCGCTGCCAATTTGCAATCCAGTCCACACTACAGGAGACCTTCAGCTGACTGTTCTTAAGAAAATTCACCTACTGGGGATCTGTCGTCTGGTTCACACTGGCCCCAAATTCACTGGCACACCACCAAGGCATCTGCCTCCCGGCTGCTTCTCCAGAGGCTCACAGCTGTACCGCAGTTCCTCCATCTGGCTGTGCCTTGACCCTTGGCCTCGCTGTCCCTTGGGCCCCATGTGCTCTTTGCTGCTCTTCAGCTCACCTGCTTCTCTGGTGGGCCATGCAGCTGGACTTTGGTCAGGCCCCCATCAGCCTCACTCCTTGCTCAGTCATTGGGTCTCTCTCTGGCTGGCTGGCAGCTCAGTTTGTCCCCTAGACTGACCTCAAGCCTTGGGCTGCCAGTTTGCTTCCCAACTCTGTGCCACCATCAGCTGCTCCCAGCTGCTCCGGGGTTTCTCAGCATTTGTCAGCTGGGCATGATAGCAGGACTCCCCAGAGGGTCTCTGACAACTCGCCACGGCCAACTCGCCGAGGGACAAGAGCTACGCCAATATCAAAGAAATGGTGGAATAGAATCATTAAAGAAAGGAGGGACATTAAATAGAATCAGTAAAGAAAGGAGGGACAGAATGAAACGGGAATGGCAAAAATTAAAATATTTTTTATTTTAAAATAATTAAATAAATTGTTAAATTGTCCCACGGCGAGTTGGCTGTGGCAAGTTGTTCCATTCCCCCCGAGGGGGCACTGAACCCCAGAGCTCAGGCAGACAGATTATCTTCCTGCTCTACTGGCCCCCAATTAATCACCATTGCTGTTATTGCAGTTGCAACTCAGTTGTTCCGGCAGCTTTGTTCTTGCTTGATTCTGTCCTTATAGCCTACAAAAATTGGACTGCAGGAGTAAGAAAAGTGATAACCGAAAAGGCTTCCCCAGCAGGTAGCCAGCCACCTCACTGGTTTGGCTCAGAATGTCGTTCCCTGGGGAAAAGAGGAAGGCTGCTAGGCGTCCATGCACAATAACCATGCTCCAGCTTGGACGAGAGTATGAGAAAATTATGGGGTGTAAGAAGCCGGTCTTCTCTGTGGTTCAATTCAGAGTAAGCAGCCCAAACCCCAAACTCAGTGGTTGGGTTTGAGAAGGGAGGTTCTCCTGGGACGTCCCCAGAGCTGCTTCACCTGGGAGGAAAATGACAGCCGATTCTTCCCAGCTGCAGCGGACTCAGTAAGTGGCGTCTGCCAAAGGCCTGGGGTCCCTCCGGCGATTGAAGGGAAGAGTAGCGGGCTCCTCGGGCAGCTCCTCTGGTGGGGTCTTTCATACAAGACTTTGAGGACTGGTAGCTGCAAAGGGCCTGTTAGCTGAAGAGCCATCTGGATTCAGGCCTGGCCACTCTACTGTTGATAACGGCTTCGTTTTATGCCACCTAGTAGGAAAATACACCACTAAAGGAGCCAACAGTTTGCAACTTTTACAGACCTCAGTGTAGCGTTTGATTCCGTAAATAGGGACCTTCTTTGGAAGAAACCATACGGCCCTGAACCCAGAACCCAAACTCCTCTCTTTAACCAAGACATTATATTTACTTCACGCTTAGGGGAAGAAGAGTCTATGGTGCACCACCTAGACCATTGCCCATGTCCTGTTTGGCTGCACACTGAATTCTGCAGAAAGGACCGTTTGCTTAGACCTCTTTTGAAACCTAAAAGAGATTGAGACAGTTATTTCCTCTTATTTCTTGCAGGGAACAAACACGCATATCGCTAGCAGAACTGCAATTTTTGTATCATTAAAGTCCAGGTCGAAGAAGATAAAAGACAAAGAAGATACCTAGAAGAGATTGGGGTTGAATGCTGCATTTATTATGAATATGCCCTTCTCTTTTCTCTGCACTGGTTTTATAGTTTTTGTTAATATGGTCAGACGACTAATCAATAAAACTGCTGATTTAATTCTAAGTAACTTTCCCATATTCAAAGACATTCAATCTTTCTTTGGCAAGGGTGAGGATTTCATTGCAGGTGGGTTGAACTTTCCAATTTACCACTGCGTGGTCATTCTAACTCCATGTCCCAGCCAGGGTAGCCTCTTTCTGGAGGGTCTTCATTATTATTTTTACAAGAAATCACTCAAGGTGGTGAACATCTCCAACACCCCGTCCTTCTCCTATTTCCCCCACCACAACAGACTGCAACCCAGGTGTGGAAAAGATTGGGCTGAGGACCTATGTGCTCATAAAAAGCTTACTTTGGGGGGAATTTTAACTTTGAAAATTTTTTAACTTTGGGATAACAAAGTTGCTTTCACAATTACCAATTACAATATAAATAGTTCTATTTTTGAAACTTTTGCAGAGTTTCTTTAAAAAAGTCCAAGTCTGATTCATCTTTGACTTAGTCCAGATGACTTCTACTAGGAGGATTTGGAGAAACTAAATCTAACTTGTAGGACAGTAACCCTTTTTAATACAGGTAATCCTCACTTACTAACTGCAGTTGAGACCAGCAACTCTGTCATTAAGTGATGCAGTCATAAAGTGAAAAGTCACAGGACTGCACTTGATATTATGATGGCAGTTGATCAGATCTAGCTGCAGTGATTAAGCGAGTCACTGTGGGTTGTTAAGCACAATGTCCCCGCCAGCTTCCCCATTGACTTTCCTAGTGAGAGGTCAGCCGTGAAGGTTGCAAATGGTGATCGTGGGATGATGCGTTGGTCTTAATGAGGGCTGATGGCCAAGTGCCCAAATTGTGATCCTATGTCTGTGGTGACAATGCAACAGCCACAATGTAAGGACTGGGGTGAAGTCTCCTTATTCAGGGCATGGAAGTTTGAACTGTTGGCTGAATGCCCAGTTAGAGAGCAAGGGTTGCCTGCAGCGGAGGGGAAACTGATGAAAGGGGAATAACAAACTGGAACATCAGTAAACCAGTAGAGAGTTGCTTTGAGCAACCCAAAACTGTTTTTCCGTGCTCTTAAAACAAGGTTAGTATTTGACTCTGTCCAAAATATTAATACCATAGTAGAATGTTTCTATGGCATCTACTGTGAATTTAAGGTGTTCTTCCTGGCCATATCGGGATGGATCAAGACAACATGGAGATTGGATAAAAAAATTATCACCTAATACTAGAAGGAAAAGTAATATGTCACCCTTTGAAAGTGAGTTTTGTTGTTTTGGATGAAGGGCACAGAGGAGGACTTTTAAACATATGAAGAACGGCTACGGGACTTGGATTTGGCTAGTCTAAAGAAAAGAAGAAATAGGGGAGACATGATAGCAGTCTTCCAGTATTTGAGGGGCTGCCACAAAGAAGAGGGGGTCAAATTATTCTCCAAAGCACCAGAGGGAAGGACGAGAAACAATGGTTGGAAACTGACCAGAGAGAGAAGCAACCTGGAATTAAGGAGAAACTTCCTGACAGTGAGGAAAATTAGCCAGTGGAATAGCTTGCCCCCAGAAATCGTGGGTGCTCTATCACTGGAGGGTTTTAAGAAGAGACTGGACATTCACCTGTCTGAGATGGTATAGGTTCTCCTGCTTTATCAGGGGGCTGGACTAGAAGACCTCCAAGGTCCCATTTTATTCTATTCCATTCCATTCCATACAGTAGAGTCAACACGTTCTGTTTCTGCTTCTAAGGAATTCCCCCCCCCCCGCCTCCTGCTTTATTATTATTATTATGAGTACGAAATCTAAAGTTAACCCTATTGAATTAATCCTGGTCTATTGTTAATTGTTTAGTTCAGCACACTAAACTTACTTAAGAGGGCTTCCATCGAACGTCAACGGGGCGTTGATGCGAGACCGTTTTGGTAGCCGAAGGTCGGGAGGGCGGCTGAGCTTCGGCCCCGTTTCTTACTTCTCTATTGTACGTTATATATTCAATATATTGCAAATGCAACTCTCGGCACTGAACAAAACGTCCATCGGGAACCTGGGCGAGCAAAGCCCGACCACCCCCCGCCGGCCTCCCGCGCCCGCCCCAGGCCGCCCTCATCGCAAAGCTGGACAGCCGACAGGGGAGCGTCGCACTTGGGCCGCCCCTTCTCCTTCCCCTCCGCGGACGCCACGGGCGGCCCCGGCTGCCGCGGCCAGGGCAGGCAGCGCCTCCTCCGCTCCTCGGGGACGCTGACTCGGGGAGGCCGAGGGGCGCTGCGCGCAGCCGAGTCGAGCCCACAGCGGGCTGTCTCCGGCCCGGCCGGGTTTTCGGGGCGGCCCGGGAGAGGCGAGAGCCCGGCCCTTCCCGGCCCGCCGCGCCCTCTCGCGCAGAAGCGCTCAACCGACGCCGGGACTTACAGTGCCACAGGAGGCAGAGCAGCCGCAGCCCCGCCGCCGCGCTCCGCCACCAGCCCATCGACGCCGACGCGCCGACCGTCCCTCCTCGCCGCTGGCGCCAGCAGCCGCCCCGAGCCCCGCGCCTTCCCAGGAACGACGCCAGGCGGCCCCGCTCCCTCTTCCGCGGAATGGCAGGGCGGGCTCGGCTGGCCGCCACGCGGGCGGGGGCGGCGTCTGCCGGGCCGAGCCCTTTCGCGGAAGCCTGGAGAAGGGAGGCGGGGGGCCGGGCCCCGCAGCCCCAGCTGGGCGACGCCTTCGCGCGGTCTGCCCGGCGCCTGTGCGCTGGGGCGCGGCGGGACAATCGAGGCCGCCCCCGGCCGGCGGGCATCCCTTCTTCCGCGCCCTCCGCCTGCCGTTCGGTGGCTGCTGGCCGCGAGGCGGGCCGCGCTGGACCGAGGGGCCTACCTGGGCCGCCCCGGACTCTGCCCGGCGTTCCCCAGCCAAGCCCTCGGTTGCCTTCCCCTTCGGCATAACGCGGAGCAACCGAGTCCGTGGGAGGAAAGCCCCTCGGGGGGGCGGGTCACTGGGGGCCGCGGGCTGGCGGGTCTTTGGCGGGAGCCCCTCGTTGCAGGCGGGCCCGGAGTCGCTTCTAGGGCGCCTGGGCTGCTCTGGCCCTCCGCTTGACGGAAACCCAGCCAGGCAGCCACTTTCGCAGGGTGAATTCAGAGGCCATAAAAGAGCAGGCAGTCTCCGCAGAGGCTTTGCTGTCGTTCCTCTCTTGCAACTAAGCTGCTCAACGATATCTGCACGGCAGGGTTCTTTAGGCATTGAATGAGGCAGAGTGTTGAAACAACAACAAGTTTATTAACTCGGAACAGAAGCAGCCCTAAAGGCTGCTGCACAGCTATTTATACAGTTAGCCTCTAGGTGGCAACCAATAGATTTAAAGTAACAGTTTCCCCGCCCCAAACCTCATTATCAGCTTGGAGACAGCCAGTCCGGCTTTCAGTAACAGCAACTGTTAAACAATACAGCAATGTAGGTCAGACATTAAGCAAGTGATTTAAAACAGTTGTGGCCAATACATTACACCCCTTCCCCTAGATGGCTCAAACTCTCAATTGCTGGACATAGTCCTGCAGATATTTAAGCGGTCTTCTTGACCGTTCTGAACATCTAGGGGTTGCAGGGGTCTCCCGGTCTACCCGCTCGCCTGCCTGGCTGGGTAGGCCAGGACTCTGAGGTCCAGTTAAGTCAGGTTGACTCGGGTCCCTTTGGCCGGCCAGTCCCGGTCGGCCCAAACCAAAGTCCAATCGTGCAGCAAGGTCTGCAGAGCTGTCCCTCAGTGCAGTGCCAGTCCTGTTCAGTGGATACTGTCTGTCTGTCCGTCCGGGGGAAGCTCTCCTATGGCCTTTTCCCCATCTCCTTGAGTAAGAGTTCTGTTGGAGCGTGCAAGCTCCTCTGTTGGGCCGCTGTCGCATGGCCCTTGCGTGCGGCCCTCTTGAGAGGCCTGAGCCAGTGACTGGTTCGCTAGCCTCCAATGCAGCTGGTCAATGTGACTCGCCCATCTTCCAGGACCACCTCATAAGAGAGTGGTCCCGACACCTTAACAACCACGGCTGCCACCCACAAAGCCCCTTGCCCGTAATTCCGGGTCCAAACCCGGTCACCCACTTGCAAATTCCGAGGTGCCTTTGGCTGAGCAGAGTCCGAGGTAACCCGGTCGGGGTGCAACCTGTCCAGCTTGGTGATCAAACATCGGCCCCATCTGAGTTCGGCAGGGCTTCTGCCCATGGCGGTACAGGGAGTTGTGCGTTGGCAGAGTAGAAAATCTGCCAGTCTCTGGTGCCAATTCCCTGTGACAATCCATTTTAGTGATTCCTTGGTTGTGTGGATCATGCGTTCTGCTTGGCCGTTCGAGGCCGGGTGAAAGGGAGCCGACGTGGCGTGCCATATTAGATTTGCCCTGAGGAAAGACTGGAATTCAGAAGCGGTAAACTGAGCCCCATTGTCAGAGATTAACACGTCTGGAAGTCCGTGTGTTGTAAAGATTCTGCGCAGTTCCTGGATGGTCCTGGCAGTGGTCATAGTAGGGACTGGTGCGACCTCTAACCATTTAGAATGGCTATCTATCATTATTAGAAACAGCTGTCCCTGAAAGGGCCCGGCAAAATCAATGTGGATTCTTGATCACGGTGTGTGTGTGTCCTCCCATCGGTGGACAGGGGCTTGCGGCATCTCCGGTCTGGATTGCTGGCACGTGTAGCAACCATGTACTTGGGCCTCGATGGCTTTATCTAGCCCTGGCCACCAAAGGTAGCTCCTCGCAAGTGCCTTCATCCGGACTATTCCTGGATGATCCTTGTGCAGAGACTCTAGGACCCTGGGCCTTAAAGAGCTCGGGACTATGACCCTACTTCCCCAAAGGATGCACCCCTTATGAGCTGAAAGCTCATCTTTTCTCATGAAGAAACTCTGAAATTCTGGCCCTGGACATTTGTCCAGCCATCCAGTGTGTACCCAGTTTAGCACACGACTCAGCGTTTTATCAGCTGCTGTCTCAGCAGCTATGTCCCCAGCGTGAAGGGGAGATTCCGGCAAATCATAGATAGCCAGGATGCGTGCAGCCGGAGCTGGATCTGGCTCCACATGTGGCGGGGCAACCTGCTCAGGCCGTCTGCATGGCCCATTTCCTTGCCCGGTTTGTGAATCATCCTGTAGCTATAGGCTGACAGGAAGACAGACCACCTCAGCATTCGAGGAGACAGAATCTGAGGTGTCTGTTTGTTTGTGGTGAACAACCCTAGGAGTGGCTTGTGGTCTGTGAAGACCGTGAACTGGCGGCCATACAAGTAGTCATGGAACTTTTTAACTCCGGCCACAATGGACAGAGCCTCCTTGTCAATTTGCATGTAGTTGCGCTCTGCGGACGATAGGGTCCTGGAGTAATACGCGATGGGCTTCTGCCTCCCATCAGCCGTTAAGTGGCTTAACACAGCCCCAACCCCATACGGGGATGCATCACACGCAATGCAGACAGGCAGCTGCTCATTGAAATGAATGAGAACTGAGTTCGACGACAGCAGTGATTTGACTGCTTGGAAGCTACTCTTGTGGACACTGGTCCACTGCCACTGAGCTTGTCTATTCAAGAGCCGGTGTAACGGCTCTGCCACTGCGGCTTTGTTTGGGAGGAAGGCATGGTAAAAATTCAAAAGGCCTAGGAAAGCCTGAAGCTCTCCCTTTGACTTCGACCTTGGGGCCTGCTGGATGGCTTTTAATTTGGATTCCGCCGGATGAATGCCTTCGGCATCGATGCAGAAACCAAGGAACTCGGTTGACTCTATCCCAATTTGCACTTTTTTTTTTAGTTTAAGTCCCGCGTCACGGAACCGCTGAAGGACGGCCTTAAGCCGTTCAGCCAGAATCACAACCGATTCCCCAGCAATGAGGACATCATCGAAGTAGGGGCAAATCCCAGGAATTCCCTTGAGCGTGCGCTCCATCACTCCCTGGAACAGCCCTGGGGCTACCACTCACCCCGAACTGTAGGCGCTTAACCTTAAAAGCCCCCCTATGGGTGACAATGGTCTGGGCTACCGCCGTGGCCTCGTCCACGGGCAGTTGATAGGCCTGTGCCAAATCTAATTTGGCGAACACACGGCCTCCTTGCAATGATGCCAAAATATGGCTGACAACTGGCACAGGGTACGCGTGCTGTTGAAGTGCCCTGTTGAGGGTGCACTTATAGTCAGCGCATATTCACACTTCCCCATTGGCCTTTAATGGCGTTACTATGGGGGTCTCCCACACCTCACTGTCTACGGGCTGCAATACCCCTTGTTCCACTAGCTTATCCAGCTCTGCATCGATTTTGGGTTTCAGTGTGAAAGGCACTCTACGAGGCTTGATTCGTATTGGAGTTACCATAGGATCAAGCTTGAGGGCGATCGGAGGACCCTTGTACTCCCCTAGACTAGAACTGAAAACATCCGCGAACTCTTGGCAGACTGCAGGCAGATCTGCCGCTTGTGTTCGGTGAATGCCGGTTACTTGAATGCCCAATGCATCAAACCAATCGAGCCCTATGAGGCTCGTGTGTTGGCCTTCCACCACTACGACATCTAGTGGCCCCTTGAACCCCTTGAATTCCACCAAAAGTGTGGCTTCGCCTTTGACCGCCACTCGGGAGTTTTGGAAGTCTGTGAGTAGTAGATTAGACGGCCGGAGCTTGGCCCATCTGTTGCTACGATGGCATAGGTGCCTGAATGTTCCTTGTGAAATGATGGACATGGCTGAGCCCATGTCCGGTTCCATCTTGCATGGAACTCCCTGAAACTTGACCTGTAGTCTAAGCTTCTGCTTTAGGGGGCGATGGGCACCAGTGCGGAATACGCTCCTTCGGCTGGAGCAGAACCCTACTCGGTGTTGACCCGGGCCCCCGGTACCTCTCCTGAATGCGTCTTCTTTCAGGCGGTCCCTCTGACAACCTCGGCAGATGGCGGTGAGGTGGCCTGGTTTGCTACAGGCCCAGCACGTAGTCTCTCCTCCAAATCCGCGAAATTGCAGAGTCGGGACGCTTGACGAAGAGCGGCAATGAATTTTGTTGAGCTCCCGCTGCTCAAAAGCGTGCCTCCACGCTATAACGGATAACTTGGGCTCGAAGTGGTCTCGGAGCTTTTTTTTCAAGTCCGCGTAGGTGACTGACTCGAGCGGCGCCGGGGCGACCAGGTTCTCTGCAATGTCGAAGGTGGCGGGGCCGCACACACAGAGGAGTGTCGCTGCCTTCAATCCATCTTTGGCAACCTGGTTGGCGCGGAGGTAATTTTCGACGCGGGAGATGTAGGACGCCCATCTCTCCGGGTGAGTTATGTCGAATTCTTCGAGTTTCCCAACCTTCGCCATGGTGGTTTGTTTCTTTGTTCAATGGCTTGCGTTGCTGGCTTCTGTGTAGGCCCTAGGACGGATCTCCAGCGTGGCTTGCTGGCAGACCGAGGGGGGGGGAACGTAGTTCCTGTCAGGCTCTGTGCTGACCTCACCCCCTAGTGACTTCAAGCTCTCTCAATGAAGCAGCACATCCCATCCTCATCGCCACTGTTATATCTTCAGTTCTTTAGGCATTGAATGAGGCAGAGTGTTGAAACAACAAGTTTATTAACTCAGAACAGAAGCAGCCCTAAAGGCTGCTGCACAGCTATTTATACAGTTAGCCTCTAGGTGGCAACCAATAGATTTAAAGTAACAGTTTCCCACCCCAAACCTCATTATCAGCTTGGAGACAGCCAGTCTGGCTTTCAGTAACAGCAACTGTTAAACAATACAGCAATGTAAGTCAAACATTAAGCAAGTGATTTAAAACAGTTGTGGCCAATACATTACAGAGGGGAGTAAAGGCACCCTAAATTCCAAAGCAGGAAACTGCCTTCATCCTGAGCAGAGGATGATGACCCCGGCCGAGGCTTCTCCCTTGGGAACTGATGGTGAAATCACAGCTGCCTATGTAGGTCATTTTAATTTCAGGTTTAATTATTTCATGTAATAGGTTATCTCTGATTATTTGGATACACTTAAACAGTAAAGACAAAGGTTTCACCTGTCCAGTTGTGTCCAACTCTAGATTCTTAGCTGAGGGAACCAGCCTTGTCCAAAGACGTCTCCACAGTAATGTGGCCAGCATGACTATATGCCGAGGGGCACAGAATGCTGTTACTTACTCGCCAAAGTGGTAGCTATTTACTCACATTTGCATGCTTTCGAACTGCTACATAGGCAGGAGGTGGGGCAAGTAACAGGAGCTCACCCCATCGTGCAACCCTTGGGTCTCCAAACCAGGTTATCAGCTTTCCAGCTGACAAGCTCAGCATCTTTAATTGTTGAGCCATCACACCCCTTTGATGTACTTAAAAGTGGTCTAAAGGCCACCAGTATGGCATAAATGATTATGGTCCATCACAGTCAGCCATATGTTCTGTATGCTATACACAACAATATGAAGACACAGCTGCCATTTTTTTAGCTGGTTTTGTCTTCATATGCACTGTGTTCTTCCCAAGAACTCACAATATTTTAACCTGTTCATTTTTTACTACTTTTTCAACGTTAGTTTCCTAGCAATTTTTATTACTGGCACATCATAATTTTGGCAACTGTGTAATGTTGTTTATAATCAGTTAGTGTGATCTTGCATGAGCTGAGTATATGACCTGTTTCTTCTGTTTCTTTGTATAATACGCACTTTGAATCCTTTGACGATTTTTCAACTTTGTGTTTGTGTCTGTGCTTAGAGAGCCAGCATTTTTTGCCATAACCACAATATCAAGCTGGATTGAAGCTGATTTAAGGCACCAGACTAAAAACCAAGAGGTCCTGAGTTCTAGTCCCATCTTAGGCACAAAGCCCGCTGAGTCACTTCAGGCCAGTCGCTTTCACTCAGCCCTAGGAAGGATGCAAGGGCTAATCGCTCCCAAAATGTTTGACCAGAAAACTGCAGGGAGCAGTCCAGGCAGTCGCCAGAGCAAATAGTGATCCATAGACACAAAACAACCCCAAAACAAACACATGGCAGCCTGGATTAAAAAACAACCAGAGCCATCAACAACACACAACATGGGCTTCACTAGCAGACTCGGTTCATACTTCGGAAGGTCTTTGAGGCCTTCGAGGACCCCCATGCCTGTCTCGGGGATGGTGTTCCAGAGGGCAGGGTTGCTTCCTTGGTCCAGAAGATGGCACCATGAAGGCCAGTTTGGAGAGTTGGTGAAGGAGGGGGTGAGTTCTAGTCCTGCTTTAGGTATGAAGGTTGTTGGCTGGGTGGCATTGAGCCAATCCCTCTCAGCCCAATCATCACAGGATGATTGTTGGGGAGAAAATAGAAAGGAGTACTAAGTAGGTATAACCAAGTGATAGGTGCAGAATAGGAAGTGCCTGGCTCAAGAGCAGCAACTGTGGAATTAGGTGTCGTACCTAGTGGATCACCGCTTATGTATGAGCCGGCCATCTTCTGCAGCGGCCAAAAAAGCCAACGCAGTCCTGGGCTGCATCAACAGAGGGATAGAATCAAGATCACGTGAAGTGTTAGTACCACTTTACAAGGGCTTGGTAAGGCCACACTTGGAACACTGCATCCAGTTTTGGTCACCACGATAGAAAAAAGACGTTGAGACTAGAGAATGCATAAAGAGCCACGAAGATGACTAGGGGCCTGGATGCTAAATTGTATGATGAAGGGCTGCAGGGATTGGGTATGTCTAGTCTATTGAAGAGAAGGATAAATGGGATCACACTGGGAAGGCATAAGGCTCTTGCCTTGAGCAGAGGGTTGGACTGGAAGACCTCTGAGGTCCCCTTCAGCCCTAGGGTTTTATGTTCTATAATGTTCACCGCCTTGAGTTGTATATAAAAAGGGCTAGATAAAAATACAATTGCAGTGCTGGCAGGGAGGCAGGCCCTTACAGGTGCCCCCCCAGCAGGGGGCACGGCCGGAGGGGACCCCGCTGCCGGGACGGCTCCCGCGCTTCCGAAGCCGCCGCTTCCAGACGCCTCCCGGAGCCGCCCTTTCCTTCGCCCCCTCCAAAGCTCTGGGAGTCGGGCTGTTTCCTGCCCAGCTCGGGTTGAGGGCTCTCCTTTCCGTGCCAGCGGAGGACCCTCCCCGGGCGAGCGGTCGGAGCATCCGCACCCCTCCGCCCGCCGCAAGCCAGAAAGGCAAGGCAGGCGCCCGCAGGGCTCGGCCCGCCCGCCAGAGGGCGCTCTGGAGACGGGAGGAGGAGCGCCTCCGAGCTGCCGTGCCCGGAATGCGCGCGGAAGCTCCGCCCCCGTCGGAGCCCCGCCCGCCCGCCCGCCCGCCATGGCCGCCGCGCAGAGCGACGCGCACCGGCGCTTCCTGCAGGCGCTGCTGGCCCGCGGCGTGGTGGAGGCGGCCGAGGCGGAGCGGCTGCGCCGGCTGTGCTGCCAGCGGCACCAGGGTCAGTGGGGGCCCTTCCCGCACGCCTGCCGCTTGTCCGGGGGGGCTGGGGCGCCTCCCCGCCTGGGGCTGCCCGGCCGGCGCTCGGGGGTCCCCTTGGCCTACGCCAGGCCCCGCGGCCCCGGGCCTCTCCCCCGTGGCTGCCGTCGCCCGCTCTCGGGGCCGGGGGGGTCTCGGGGGGCGGCTGCGTGACGCGTTTCCCGCTTGTGCCCCCTGCCAGCCCCGCGCGCGACCGATCCGCTGGACGACTTCATCGGCGGCCTGAACGTGCAGCTGCAGCCCTTGTCCATGGAGATTCGGAAGGGCTCCGCGGAAGACAGCGGGAAAGCCTACTTCGCCCTGGTAAGGGGCGCCCCTTGCCCCGCTCGGGCAGCAGCAGAAGTCGGGGGCGGATGAGGGGGTTTAAAGCCTCCCTTCCTCCCCAGTGATTGCGGCTCTTCAACCGAGGAGGGGCTTGCCAAGGAAGGCGGGGGCCCCCGTCTAGAGGCCCCCCGTGCCGGAGGCGGCGCTTGCCTGAGCCGAGCCCCGCCCCCGCGGTGGCCAGCAGCCAATTCCACCGGGCCTTTTTCTTTGAATCCCAGGTGAATCTGGCGGAAACCGAGATTACCAAAATGGCAAGTGACTTCTCTGAAAACGAGCTAGAGCTGTTCAAAAAGACAGTAAGTATGGTACCTTTAACGAATGCCCTGATTGCTGCTGTGGCTACTCGAGAAGCACAGAGATGTTTGCAGCAAAACCGGGGAGGAAATGAGCCAGTTCTACTGACTGCCGGCAGGTTGATCCTGACGGGCTCGAGGTTGACTCGGCCTTCCATCCTTCTGAGGTCGGTAAAATGGGGGCCCAGAGTGTTGAGGGCAACAGGCTGATTCTGTAAACTGCCTAGAGTGGGCTGTAAATCACTGTGAAGCGGTATGTATACAAGTGCTATTGTTGCAGAGCGTTCTGGGGCAGAGACACTTGCCGGTTGCGGCAGTCTGTCCGGAGAATTGATGCAAGGGGGAAGTGCCTCTTCCCAACTCTGGGCAAAATAGCCTCCAGAGCTTGGTTGACATGCAACAGAGAAAGATACCATGATTTTTGTCATGTTGTTGTGAGGACACCTGCCCTGCTCCATCTGCCTTGTGAGGGCGGTCAGCATAGATTCATGGCAGAGGCAGCAGAAACACACAATCTGAGGCACTTTGAGAATGAAACAGTGATTGATTTGAATTGGAGTTACTGATGAAAGTAGAGGGATTCTGCTAAATAGAATTAGATAAATTCTGGACACCACAGTGACGCCATTTGTTTGTTTACATTTTATTGAGTTTACACGAGCTGGAGAGGTGCCTGGCTTAAATCCCTTACATGTGACTGTTCATAGGATAGTTTTTAGGAAATAGTCTGGGATAGAAGCTGGAGGCATGTGAACCTCTGGACCATTTATGGGTTCCTTGTATCCTTTCCTCTGTTTCACAAACTACTGAAGCCTAACACTCAAATGAATAAAGGGATGAAACTAACAGAATTCTGAGGAACGTTCGCAAAGGTTTTTTTGTGGCTAAATGTTCGAGATAATAGATATAAAAAACTTAGGCAGAGAACTGGCTTTTAGAGCTGGAGCAGTTGAAGGCACTGGCGCCCATGATGTGGTCCAGCTTTAGATCCCCCTCAACCAGAATGTGCCGTTTGCTTCCTCTCCATTAATTCTGCTAGAGAATTCTTTGGGAAAGCAAGGAGAGGAGCAGGTGCTGGCTTGTACATCTTCTCCCGTTAGTTTTAGCAACTCCTGGATCTCTAGTATTTTGTCTTGTGAAGCGGCCTGAATATGATCTAAATAATCCATGTGAGGACTCCTGGGTGGTCTCTGAGCTTGGTTGTTGGTTGCACTGATGATGTCTATGGAGATTCTCAGTCATCCGGGTCATAGTTGTGTCAAAGGTGCTTTTTCAAAAATGGAACTGAGCTGTTTTTTCCTTGAGGAAGACATTTCACTTCTCATCTAAGAAGCTTCATCAGTTAGAGGGATGGAAGGACAGGATGATGGTAGATTGCACTGATGATGTTCCCTAGCTGGGTAAGGAAATGTCTGCAAGCAAACAATCCAGCTCAGAGAGCACAAAAGGACCCCATAGTTAAAACTCTGAGCTACATTCTCTTTTGTTGGAATAATACAAATGGTTGGAGATGACCAATCACGAAAACTTTTCTGGAATGGACTGATGAAGTGGAGGTGGTTCTGCAGGATGTGTTCCTGACCTGAAATTCTGTTATCCTTGTTTTTTCTTGAAGCATACCACTAATTTTAGGATACAGCTATTTTTTTCTCTTCTTTTTTTGATCCATGTGTGATGTGTAAGATGATCTGCAGAGATGAAAACAAAAATACAATACTAATTTTCCAGGGCTGTAGCCATTATTTATCTATTCTAAGAAAAAAAACATTAAATTTTTGTGGATGAGTTTTAGTTCCTACCGAGACAAATCTTCTCCATTGGATGAGGCTGCAAAGCAATTGGAGGACATTCTGTAGGTCTGAGCAGAAATGTCCCTGGGGGGGGGGGGGGGGACAGTCCTTCGACTTGGTCCATTTGAGGAAGGGATGCCACAAGAGCACGTCCCTGAGCATTGGTGTGGCCATGTGGGGACCAGTGATGCAATGAAAGCTCCCATATTGTAGATGGAGAAAAATAGGAGTTGTGAAAGAGAAGGTGAAGGCGTTCTGCCTCTTGGGTCCTGTTGGGGCAAGAGAGGAGGGGAATAACCCTTCAGGTCACACCATCCCTGACTGGAAACTATGGGGGCGGGGGGGGGACGCCTAACATGTGGCGCTCCGTGTCTGCCGGGGGAAATACATAGGCCCTTTGTTCCTGCAGCTGGACCTGATCCTGTTGTCTGGGAATGGCTTTGCATCATCCACCGAGATCTTGAACTTGGCTGACCAGTTGAAGCCAAAGAAAATGAAGAAGATGGAGGTGGAGCAAGTGCTTCAACAGCTAGTGCAGAAGAAGTGGCTGTGTGAGGTGGGCAAGGGCCTCAGAGGCGACAAGCACATAACCACGTCTCCTGCCTAGGGGGGAGGCGGGGATGGTGGGCTCCAAGGGTGATTGACAGCTTATTTGTTTTACAGAAAGAAGGGGAGTACACCCTGCACATCCGCAGCATCCTTGAACTGGAGCAGTACATCTTTCGCCATTACCCGGAGTCTGCCCGGAAATGCCACATCTGCCACAGCCTTTCTGTTCAGGTAACTCTACCAGCCCATCTTGTTGCAGGTGCCAGAGACATGGACCAACTGTAAAAAACCAGGAGTAGTTTGGTAATTAATGAACTTTCATCAGCTGCAGGTCAGTCATACCTTGTAATAAAATCTGTTAGTAGAAAAGAGGGCTACCAGGCTCCTGGTGTTTGTCTACCGCAGACTAATACAGCTGCTGTCCTGCAGTTTCTATCTGTAAGTAGGTAATAGGCCAAGTTGCAAAAAGAAACCCCAAACCCTCCACATTAAACTGGTCAATCCCTTGGGTGAATTCCTGCCCATTTGGCAACTTTTCCTTGGATTAATTCAGAAGCAGCCTCTCTGGAAGCAGGGCTCCCAGCTCAGCAAAAGTTGGAGGGTCCTTGACAGGGGTGGGCAGTTTTTTGTGAGGGTCCCCCTTCTTGTAGGAGTCTGTTCTGGAGGCCCGAGTGACATGTCACTCAAATGCACAAGGCTTTTATACTACTTACAAACCACAGAATGCATTTCTAGACTCTCCTGTAGAACAGAGGACAAGCCTAGCCAAGTCAGTCTGTGGAGAGCTGCTACAGCCTTGCTTCCCTTGGAGGGAGATGAGGGCCTTAAGATTCTGGCAGCATCATTTTGTCCCAACCCATCAAAACCTCTGAAGAACCTTAAGGGACAAAGTTATTTACTCAGAGGCCTGGGCATCTCCTTGATCTGTACACGTGATTCAACATAATGGGACTGCTTCCATTTCAGAGTCAAGTGTGTGAGGATTGTGGAATAGTGCTCCATTGCTCTTGCCTTTCCAAGTACTTCCAAGCGCAACCAGAGCCACGTTGCCCTCACTGCAAACAGTTTTGGCCTCACAAGATTCCAGGTAAAATCAGGGTGGGCTGTCTGTGGATAGATGTTTTTCATATAGAGATGAGGGCAATCTGGCCACAGTATCTGATCAATACGGTTGATTTGGCCTTTCTTTCATTTTATAAGTACCGTGAGACATTGTGCTGGAAAATGCAGCCTCATTCAGATGGAGGCTTTTTAGAGGGGAGGACCAAACATAAACAGTAACATTTCAAACGTGGAAAAGTGGCCTGGCCTTGGAGCCAAAGCCTTTCAGTGAATCGAGGCGTCCTGCCATCACCATAGAAGTGCTGGCTTTGGGATGTGAGCCAACACACTCTGGCTTATCTTCCTTCTTCAGCTCATCCTGCACTTTCTCCTTTGCAATGCAGACTTCCATCCTCCCAGCCACTTGCCCTCAAGTGCCAGGAGAGAGAGCAGGAAGGCCTCCAGGATGGGCTCCAGGCAGCAGCAGTAACAGCCGCCGCCTTTCAGATGAGAGACGGAGGAGCAGGTTCTTTCTCTGGGGGCACCTGGACAAAGTGGGGCTAGGCAGGTGTTAAAAGCTGAAACTGCAAGGGCTTCTGCTGCCATTTTTATTGGCAGCCATTTTGCCTTTTTTGCTTTGGTGATTGGGCAATTGGCCTGCCACTTATTTACTGCCTATGGAGCATTATCCTCAACATTTCTCCTTTATTTTATAAAGGGGTGCTATCCCACTTAAAGCCAGGATACGCCTTAGCTCCTATGCCACTCACCCAGTGGGCCATCCCTGCCTCTTCCTAAAGACATTTTGATGTTGGCATCGCTCACCCTTGGTGGGACTTAAGTGGGTTGTAGATCCATTAGGGAATTTTAATTTCCTTGCATATCTTGCCCAAGAACCGATCCCTTTGGAACTCTGCAGGATGACTTGCCTTAAATGTTGGTAGCTGCAAGTGACATATTTTTTACTGACAAAATAAACTTGGGACTGAATATTGCAAAGTGTGTTATTCCAGTGCATTTGGAAATAGAAGGACTTAGAAGACTAGTTTATTCTGCTTGCTGCATCTTTGGGTGGATGTGCTTGTCTTGGATCAGCCATGGCCTTCTAACATGGCATTCTTGGTTCCTCTTGAAATGGCTGTTCTGTTCTCAGCATAAATTAGGACCACCAGAAGCTCACAGAGAAGCTGGTGTCCAGGGCTCGAACATAATGCCAGTAACTGGCCGGGATAAACAGGACCTCTCCAGGGCTCAAGATACAGTCTTGAAATGCAGCTGCCTTGAACTTAGGAAATTTCACTAAGTCAGGGTTTTCCACATCGACCTGAAAAAGAAATGGTTTTTTAAGAAGCTCAAGAATACCCTCCTTACACCCTTAGAAGATGGGGAAGGAATGTCTGTCCCTACGCGCCTGTGGCAAAGCCTTTTTGGGCTACTAGCTTTAAAAATTAGTGACAACTAGTGGCCATTGTTTAATAAGTCGCCCACCTGGCTGGTGTTGTGAAGAAGGTGGCCTTCATGTGGATACAGTTTTTCACACTGATCAGGAGAGAACAGGCGGATATATTTGCATCCCATCACCTGAAAATGGGAACACAAAAAGATAATTGCCATGATGGGGAGATGTACTTTGATCACCTACCTGCCCTTCTCTCATTCAGATATTCCAGGCTAGGCCCTTGCAGGGATGGCACCAGGTTTCCTCATACCCCAAGAGTAGAAGGAAAGCCACTGACAGTATCCTTTCTTCTACTAATTCATGGGGCGAAAGTAGCAACCTGCTATGAAGGCACTTGGAACACCCAGCAAATATCTCTAGTGCCCCATCAATAGTTTGGTCCAATTGAGGCTGTGGGAAAAGCATTTTTGGCGGTGCCAGAAGTTGGGTAATGATGGTGGTCCAGAGCAAGGTATTGCCCAAAATATTACGTGAAAAATGACAAAGGGTCAGCATCGCTTCTTCCCTGGCAAAAACCTCTGAAGGAGGTAAACAAACCTGGACCAAGAAATTGTGTTGTGGATCCTGGTGAAGAGGTGAGATGGTCCCGGATGGCCCAAACCAGGCGTTGATGGTGATCTCCTCTTCCTCGTTTTTGCCCAGGCAACAATAGTCCGGGATGCCAATGTCTTCCTTCAGCTCTGGGATCTGGCGATATCCCGTCAGAAATAAAAGCCAAGAGTGAGTCTGATTTATTTTATTGCATCATGCCGAGAGCAAGATCTGTAGGCACCTTTCCATTAAAATGCTTAGGTGGCTTATGGGAATTTAAAATTTACACTGTAAAACATAAAGCACCAGACAGAATGAGAAATAAGATGACACAAGCCTTTCATCAGCATATGACATCAGCTGTGTATTATGTGTGTAAACGTGTAACTCTTCTCCAGCAATGTTAGGAGGCACTAGGCTAGCACTTTTGTTTGCTGGATCAACCCCATTTGCTCCCCTGAGAGCTGGCAGCAGTTGCTTTCCCTCCATCTGGACAGGGCACTTGCCTCTTGTACACGCTGTATACTATACTCCTTTGGCTTGCATATCTCAAGAGACCGACAGCCAAATTTGGGCTCCACAGTCTGACACACTCCCCCGCTAATTTGTGGGATGTTGCCCAAAAGATATTCAGCCCAACACTGTATGGTGCTCTGCGACAATCCATAGACAAAATTATTTCTGTCTTGAGATCCACCATGCTCAGTCTCTAACGCTGATTGATCCCTTCTCCTCCTTGCTCAGGGTGCCTCTTCAGTAAGAGTAAGAAAAAGGGAGTCAGGGCAAGCTTGCTAAAAAAAATTGAAATAATACTGGATGTAGCCATACACTCAATTCAATGCCATTTAGACTAAGCATGGCTATGTTATACAAATATATTTCCATAGCAAGAGGTATCAATCCAGTACTCCCTATGCAACAATACCAATGGCAGCTTTACCACTGGACTGGGTAATGGACTTTTGCTATGGAATCTCTGGGCCCTACTTTCAACTCCTCTGCAACAAGTGGCGGCAGCAGCAGCCTTCCCCGGTGGAGTGTTTTGGGGCATAGCTCCCATTATTCCAGGCCAGCATGATGGATGAGCTGCATCCAGAGTCATGAAACATCCGAAGAGCTCCAGGGTGAAGAGAGGTACTGCGGCAGCATGACACAAGATGGCTGGTCTACAAGGGACAAGATCTTCCCCAGTAAGGTTTAATATATGTTGATTTGCTTCCAAGTCCCATTCAAAGTGCTGGTTGTTGCCTTCAAAGCCCTACATGGCTTGGGAGCACGTTATCTGAAGAACTGTCTCTTCCCCAGTCACAATTACCCAACCCACCACAGCAGGGAGGCAGGGAATGCCTCCTAAGGAGGTTCATATAGTACAGGGGTAGGCAACCCAAAACACTCAAGAGCCACTTGGACCCGTTTCCCACCGAAAATAAAACACTGGGAGCTGCAAAACCCTTTTGATATCTAAAATGAAGATAACACTGCATATATCCTTTTTTACCTTTAAAATATATATATATATGTAGGTCTTTGGTAATTCGGGTTTTCTCCCGCGTAAAATTGAAAGTGTCTTGGCGACGTTTCGACGAAGTCTCATTCGTCATCTTCAGGCTGGTGTCTCTTCGGCTTCTAGAAGCACGAGGCCGAAGAGACACCAGCCTGAAGATGACGAATGAGACTTCGTCGAAACGTCGCCAAGACACTTTCAATTTTACGCGGGAGAAAACCCGAATTACCAAAGACCTACATACAAACACCCGTGAAAACCTCAGAAAATATATATATATATATATATATATATATATATATATAAAGGATATATGCAGTGTTATCATTTTAGATGTCAAAAGGGTCTGCCAGTCCTCTTCCCCCACTCAGTGTGTGTGTGTGTGTGAGAGAGAGAGAGAGGGGCACTTGCGCTTCCTCTCCCTCCCTCTTTCCTCTCCCTCCCCCTCCCCCCTCTCTCCAGGTGAGGAGAGGGAGAACGAAAGGCAGACGGCGCCGAAGGGGCGGGGAGGGGGGTAGGAGGCAGCAGAAGGCGCTGAAAGGCACCCGGGGCACCATGGACCGGCAGCGGCAGCACGGCAAAGGGGCGCGGCTGCCCGGTCGCCGCTGCTCCAGCCTCGCCCAGCATGACCGGCAGCGGCAGGACGGCCAAGAGGCACTGCGCAGCAGGTGGGAAAAGGGCCGGGCAGGCACCACGGGGGAATCTCTCAAAAGAGGCCACGGAGATCCGCCACCCGCAGGACGGCTGAAACCCGCGGGCCGAGAGGGGAAGCTTCTGAGACCCCCGGCGACCCCTAGCAGAGGTGGCAGCGGAACAGGGCGAGGGAAGAACCTGGGTAAGAAGCCGCGGGTGGGGGTGGCCAGTCTTGGGGTGCCCCGGGCACACCTCTTCCCTGCCCGGTGGGTCTTCCCTCGCCCTGTTCCGCTGCCACCTCTGCTAGGGGTCGCCGGGGGTCTCAGAAGCTTCCCCTCTCGGCCCGCGGGTTTCAGCCGTCCTGCGGGTGGCGGATCTCCGTGGCCTCTTTTGAGAGATTCCCCCGTGGTGCCTGCCCGGCCCTTTTCCCACCTGCTGCGCAGTGCCTCTTGGCCGTCCTGCCGCTGCCGGTCATGCTGGGCGAGGCTGGAGCAGCGGCGACCGGGCAGCCGCGCCCCTTTGACACCTTTCCAGCAGTCCTCCCGGCTCTTCCTCCGCTGCCTCCACGTGCAGTCCGAAGAAGGAAAGAGGTTTGTGGGCAGTCCCAAACCAAAGAAGTTCAACCAATCAATTCAAACTTTGCGAGTTTTTTTTTTTTTGTGAGAAGTTTGAATTGATTGAACTTTTTTAGTCCCACTTTTTTGGGGGGGACTGCACATGGCGGAGGAGGACAGGGAGCTGCAGGAGATGGCTGAAAGAGCCGTATGCGGCTCCGGAGGCGCGGGTTGCCGACCCGTGATCTAGTAGGACCAAGAAGGGCCTTCTCTGTGGTGGCTCCCTACCTCTGGAATATCATCCCCATGGAGACAGATTGGCCCCCACCTTGACACTCTTGCAAGGCCCTGAAGACCTGGTTTTGCCAATGGGCAGGGGACCCAAGTGGGATGGAGCCCATCAAGTGGCTTATCTGACTTGTTGCCAGGAGAGTGAGAGATTTATTGCATTTGTGGTTTTTGTATTGGGCTTTTATCCTCCAGAATCACTGAGACTCAGTTGGGCAGCCATATAATTTTTCATAAATAAATTGGAGGTGGGGGAGGATTAGGCTTCTGACATCATTTTTTCATCAACAGACCTCTCTCTGTGAAGGGTGGTTGGAGGGGGCATGAGTCCTTTTGCCCCTGAGAACACACTTTGGGGTGTGATTCAGGGCAAAGAGAACCCCTGTTTTCTAGGATCTGCAGTAATTTCCGCATGTACCTGGTCGAAAAGCTGATGCTGAGCAAGATATCCATTGGGATTCTGGAATAAAGAGGCAGAAGAAATAAACTGAGTCATGTAGAACAGCAAAGGAGACAAAAACAGTCTTTTGCAGCAGACTCCCCCCCCCCCCATTTGTCCCTGTAAAGACTGACCTAGACCACAGGCGCTGCCCTCCCATTTTCCATGAAGAAGGTGCTCTCTGTAACTCAAAATCTTGCAATTGAGCCCACACTAAGATTACTAAAACCGCTGCTACCTTTCGACCACAAAATATTGCCAGGGAGACTTCCCCATTAAGTTAGCAACATTGATTCATTTCCCTCTCCCTGGGACTTCAATGAACAAAGAGCTCGGACCTCCTGCTTGATGTACTGGCTGATGAACTCCCCGACTGTCATGAGGTTTTGGGACCAATTCTGGTCGGTGTAGCGAGCACCCAGCTCCACGGGGACGGTCCGGTGGCCGGCCAACTGCAGGAGGTAATCCACGCTGCCGCAGGAAAAGCCAAAGGTTTGAACGAGAGATTCCACCCCCCACCCCGCTTCCTCTACCCCGTTTGCAGATCTTTTCCCCACTAGGGATCGTGTCCAGGCTGCCCGGGCAGAGGGAACGCGGAGCAGCCTAGGCGACCGGCGGGACCCTCACCTCCACTTGCGCAGGCAGGGCCAGTGGTCCACGACGCCCTCCAGCACCAGCGGCGCCGCGGGCAGGAGGAAGCGCTCGCGAAAGCGCTGCAGAGACGGGCGCCGCAGCCGGGCCACCGGGCCGCCCTCCGCCGCCTCTCCCTGGGCCGGGGGGCGCTCCGTGCGCTGCTTCTGCGGGGGTTGGGGAGGGGTCACAGGGCGATCTCCCCTCCCCCACGGGCCTCTCCAGCCCCGCCGTCCTACCTTGCAGGGCGGGCCCTCCGGGGCGGGCAGCAGGCGCTGCAGCAGCGCGGCCAGGCGGGCCAGCTCGGGGCCGGGCGCGCCCAGCAGCAGCCCCAGGTCGCAGGCGCGCAGGGCCTCGGCGCAGGGCCCCCGCGCGCGGCACAGGCAGAGCGCGCGCAGCAGGCAGGCGTGGGCGAAGAGGCGGCGCCAGGCGCGGCCCACGCGGTGCCAGGGCCCCTCCTGCAGCCGCTCCCACGCCCAGTCGCCCAGCCGCTCGGCCGCCCGCAGACAGGCTTCCCGCGCCGCCGCCGGCCACCCGCCCGACGCCTCGGCCTGGCCCAGCAGCGCCGCCGTCTCGCTCAGCAGCGCCGCCGGGCCCACGCCCACCTCGCCCGCGTCCAGGCCCGGCCCGGCCCGCGCGCGCTGCAGCACCTCCGCCGGCTCCAGCGCCGCCCAGGCCGCTCCCTCAGTCGGCGCCCCGCTCATGGCCGCCCGCCCGGGATCCTCTGGCCGGGAGCGGCGCCCACATCGCGTCACTCCGAGGCGCCGTGGCAGTTCCGCGCCTGCGCAGACGCTCGCTTCCACCCCCCCACCCCCTGCTGCTCGTGCGCGGCGTTACCCAGCAGGACGCTAGGGGGCGGGCTGCCTCTAATGAGTCGCTGCGTGGGCGGGGCTGCGGGCGGGGCGGGACGGCCCTAATGGCGCTGCTGCGAAATGGCAGGGGAGGAGCTTTCGGCAAACTGCAGGCCCAAGCCCCGCCCCCCGTGGGCGAGTTCAGCCGGTGCCCCGCCCCACGCAGCCGCGGGTTGAGCTTCGGGCTCGCCTTCACGGCCGGGCCTCTCGGCGGGCGCCGCCGGTGGTGGCGCTTGTGGCCCGGCGTTCGTCTGGCGGCTCTCGGGGCCCCTCGGGAGGCGAGAGGCTGGGGCCCTTCTCTCGGGGCAACCCTTTCAGGTTTCTCTCAACCGTGGCGATGTGTGGACTTCAACTCCCAGAATTCTGCTATGTCGGTTTGGGAATTCTGGGAGTTGAAGTCCACCCATTGCCAAGGTTGAGAAAAACTATTCGACTCTATTACGGTATTATGATTGTGTAGCCGACCGAAACAGCCGCACTCCTGGCATCTCTTGGCATGGAGCTTCGGGAAGAGAAAGGAGGCCCTGCGGAGCCACCTGCTCTCTGCCGCCTCCTGTTGGGAAGGCCCCGCGCTGAAGGCGACGACCGCTCCAAAGGCGCTGGGGGGAGCTCTTAGTTAAATTAATTGTGAAACAAAAGTCTTGCCTACCTTGTCACCTTTGGCCGCTGCTGCTGCTGCTGCTGCTCCCGATGATTGGCTTGTAACGGTGGGAGTTTGCCTGACTGGCTCACGGCAACGCCCGCTTTCCCAACTGGTATATATGGGGGTCCACTCCAAGCGGGGGTGGGGTCTGCCCCTTTGGGACTTGCTTCCCAGTAACCCCTTTATTTGCAAGTAAAAGTTTCTTTTCCTTTCCACCTATGTGGTGGGGGTCATTGGGCCTGCACACCAGGTAAAAGGACGCAAGCTTTCTGGGCCAACCCTTCCCTAGGGGAGTTCAAGCTACTGCTGGGTGTTGCTAGCAGACACCTCCCTGCCACTTCTCCCAGTGTTGCAGTGTTATGGTTGGCCTTGATTTGCCAGATGTTAACTGCTCGGGGTTATCTTAAAGCTGCCTCTGCCCTGGTTGCTTCAAGGCATGGTCAGTTAAGGGGGTCCAGAAATGGGGCTGAAGCTGGGATGTCCCTGAGCTGCTCAAAAGGTTCAGAATATCTGGAGGTTCCTCTGCTTTACCTGCTCTGCCCAAGTAAAGGTGCTGCTGAGAGAAGAAGCAACTGCCCTAAATAGGCTCCTCTGAGGGGAGACGTGCAGTTTAGGTAACTTAGTGGCCCCTTTTCCCATTCAAGAACCTCTGAAGAATTCCCCTCTGAGAATCAAACAGCTTGATAAATGCCCAGTCTGCAAGGCTCATTGCAACCTCCTGGATTTCTTTCAACTTCTCATAATTTGGATCAGATAACAGTATAGTCCTGCATATAATTTGTGTTTGTGGTACTGGAGTGGTTTTATGGAAGAATCTGGACTTTTAGTGTTTGTACAATGTTAGATTTTATCCAGAACGGTATTTCTTCCAGTGCAAACTTCCATTTTGTTCCTGTAAAATTTAGGCCTGCAGCCATTAAATGTTGAGGGCCAGTTAACCAAGGTCTGGCACTTTTTAAGTTGGGCAGCAAGCATGGCAACCTTTCAAAAAATGGCAGGCTTGGGTTGACCGGTCTTTCTGGCCACTTTGAAGCCAGTGCTGGCTCTCCCACTCATGAGACGTGGGTTCAGTGCTGGGATCCATTCTGCTCAGTGACTATCCAGAAGCCACCCCTTGCTTTCACCCTGCTGCAATAAGTTTTGATTATAGTGCTCACTTCTGAAGCCTTGAATACTCTTCCAGATATATGAGGAGTCGTATAGCCAACCTCCATACCTGTCAATACCCATTTATTCAGAGATACTCTTGGTGATTTTCAGACACAACAGCTTATTTCCTCTGCTCCAACCCTTGCCACACAGACACAAAGGATCACACATCTGGCTACTAATTGTGTCTGTGCATGTGCATACCTTGGGAGACAAAAAAATCTACCACAATCTTAGTAAAAATTTAAAAGGCTTTCTTAATGGAAAAGCAAGGCCTAAAAGGAATGGTTGTGGCTATCACTCTGGAATGGCTCTGCTTAATGTGACTGATGGCCATGCTCGCCCTTCTTAGCCTTGCTTTTCTACTCCAAGAAAAACCAGCTTGCAAAGCAATCTTCAAGATCTAAGTACATGATTAAAGCTTCTAGACAAAACAGGCCCCAATGCAGGAGTCAGTGTTCTGTATTTACCTAACCCAGTCTTTTTGAACAAGCGTTCATGTTGCTTTCTGAATCCTCCATCCTTTTATGAAAAAATGTCCCCTCTCCATCTTTCCAGGTTGGAAAATCAGATTTCCAAATACTCTGGGACAAAGTGAGGTGGCTGAGAAAGATAAGTGGACGATGGTGGGAATCGCTGTGCACTGTGTCTGAAGGAGATGAGTCTAGTGGGAGCTAATTTAAAGAACAGACTTGCATTCCCCAGAATGTTGTTTGATCCCTTGAGGGTCTCTGCTTTCAGGAGTCTCCCTTGGCTGCGTTCTGTGCGCCATGGAAGCGAAGGTTTTGGTATTCTCTGCCTAATAACAGACATCAGTGGTTGGAAAGAGCTGCTCTGAGAAGTGGCATCTGACTGTGTGGTGTCTTCCCCAAGGCTGAATAGGTTACTAGGTCAGGCCCTGGCCAGCTCTAGAGTTTAGACAATGCAACAGTCATGAAGGCTCAGTAGATATAATTGCCAGAGTGATTACTTAGCACCCATGTGTTGGGAGCAGGTTCAGGCTCCTATGGCAGGACTAGGCCAGTGGCCGGCCTGTGAACCAGGAACCTAGGACAAAGAAGTAACGCAGTAGATAAAACCCTGCTGACTAAGTAAACCTTAAGCTGCTGACTAAGTAAACCTTAAACTGCTGACTAAGTAAACCTTAAGCTGGCAATGAGGAAATGACAAGATGGGAGAAGAGAAAAACATGACCATAATAGGATATATGCTTGGAAAAGGTTTTAACCAATAACAATAGCACATGCTAACATTATGCTGAATATAATCAATAATAAGTTACCAGACTTGTTGCCTGTATTACCATATGCCTTCTAAATAAAAGGGTCGCTCAGAACACGCCCTGGGCGGACTCATCCCGAGGAGAACCTGTGTGTTGTCTATACTTGCATGCCAAGATTCATGAGTAGCCCACCCTGATGTGGCAAAGCAAAAGCCACATTCTGGTGACCCCGACGTGATCGTCTCGGACCGTCCTTACTCATTCGCCTGAAGGAGGCTGCGCGCAACTCGTCCCGTCTGAAACACGGCTGGATTCTCGTGAGTATGGGCGGAAAGTTTTCCCAACAACAGGTGGCCCACCTGAAGGAATTGGGAAAGCTAACCGAATCATCTATCAAAATTTCCTCAAACGGTGGAAGAACACTTCCTCGTTTGAAAAAGAAAGATTTAGTCTCTCTTTTATTGTACATTTGGCAACAATGTCCTTCTTACCCCGAAAAAGGCACCTTAAAATTAACCACGTGGACCAAACTTGGGGAATATTTCCATGCAGCCCCAAGAGCCCCAATACAAATTTTAACTACTTGGCGCGTGGTAATGGAATGCCTTATGATTCATCATAAATTTGATGTTCAACAACCTGTGGACTCTCCTCCTCCTCCTTATGAATCCACAAAAACCATCCCAAAAGCCTTCTACCCTGTAATGCAAAAGGGAGAAGGCAATGATCCATCTGCGCCCCTGTGTCCGTGCCCCCCTCCAACGCAGCAAAGTGTGGGGGGAGACCTTATTCGGACTATGATAGAGGCACGGAATAGGGGTGAATTAGACTCTCAGGAAATGGAGGCTTGTGCTGCCTTTCCACTTACTTTTGTTGTGCCCGTGGGAGCAGCCGCCGGGGCACCTGCAGTCCCGGTACACAATCCTATGTCCATGAAAATTATAAAAGAACTAAAAACTGCAGTATCTACTTATGGCTTGCAATCTCGCTATGCTCAAGGCTTGTTGAACTCTCTTTCTACTGCTACTACTGTGATGCTTTTGGCTGATTGGCAATTGTTGTTTAATATGTTGTTAACTCCTGCTCAATATGTGATATGGTGGTCAGAATACCAAAAACAGGCAGAGATTGATATAGCTGCGGGTTTGCCCAACCCAAATATCACTCGAGATCATATTTTGGGTACTGGTACTCTCACCACCATAGCAAATCAGGCTCAAACAGACCGTGCTGCTTTTACCATCATTGGTCGTTGTGCCATGGCTGCTATAAAAAAGGTTGATGATTCATCGCCTACTCAGACCCAAACCTTTTCAAAAATCATTCAGCAGCCCACAGAAAATTATGCGGATTTTGTTAGTCGTTTGCAATTGGCAATAGAGCGACAAATTGATAATGTTGCAGCTCAGGAAGAACTGTTGATTAAATTGGCATATGAAAACGCTAATAAAGATTGCCAGAAGGTACTGCAACCTCTGGCTAATAGACCAGGTATCACTATGGCAGAATTTTTGCAAGCCTGTCGCATAGTGGGCACAACCGGATATAAAATGGAGGCATTAGCAGCTGCACTACAAAACAACAACTCATTCCCTCCTTCTTCTTCCTCCTCCTTTTCTTCCACCTCCCCCTCACCTTATTCCCGCCCAACAGGAAACTGTTTTAATTGCGGGAAACCTGGCCATTTTAAATCACAGTGCCGCGCCCTTGGGGGCGGTGCTAACAAAAAGGGAGGTCTTCAATCAGCAAAACCTAAAACTGTTTGTCCAAAATGTAAAAAGGGATTTCATTGGGCTAATCAATGCCGTTCATTTCCTTTAAATTCTTTGAACCCCCCGCAATCGGGAAACTAATTCAGGGGCTTTCAGCCAGCCCCGCTATAAAGGTTGAACCCTCAGATAATGAATACTTATCCCATTCCTTTGAAATGACAGCCAATGAAACAGTTACCTATACTTTGCCTGCTCACGTTTATCTCCTTTTTATTTCACCTCGTTTGCCATTGAATTTACCTGCTGCTTTACCTGTTTTAATTTTCCCTCATCTTGACTTGGTGGCACAAGGTGTCATTGCTGCTCCTTTTTTGCGCAGTTGTGATTCCTTTTCAGATTTGGCATTAACCATTATGGTAAATTCTCCAGTCACTATTGACAAAGGAACAATAGTGGCAACTATGATTTTGCTTGAAACTGCTTCTGATGCTTTAGCACTGGAACACACCGTGCAAGGACCTCGTCCTACTGCAGAGTTTAAACTCAACGGACGTATTTTTTCTGGTCTTTTAGACACGGGAGCTGACGTCTCTGTCATACGATCTACAGAATGGCCCGCCCATTGGCCAACTGATGACGCCCCGTCCGTCAGAGGGGTAGGAGGTGTCCAGCCAGCTAAAATTAGCACTAATTGGCTTCCTGTTACTTCTACCTCTAGCACACTCACTGCTTTTATCAAACCTGTTATTCTTCCTTTGCATACTAACCTGTGGGGCAGAGATTTGATGTCCCAATTTCAGGCAAAATTGTCTCTACAATAATGCCTTGCTCATTTACATTACGCCTAACTTTGACCAGTCACAATCCTGTTTGGATAGATCAATGGCCTTTACCCAGGGAAAAGTTGGAAGCTTTAAGATCTTTGGTTAAGGAACAATTAGACAAAAATCACATCGAACCTTCAGTCAGTCCGTACAACACTCCAGTTTTTGTCATTAAAAAGAAATCTGGTAAATGGCGTTTATTGCATGATCTTAGGGCCATCAATTCCATCTTGCAACCCATGGGGGCGCTACAATGTGGTCTTCCAAATCCGAATCTCATCCCTCAGGATTTTGACTTAATGATAATTGATTTAAAGGATTGCTTTTTTTCCATTCCTTTGCATCAACATTTATTTGCTTTTACAGTGCCTGAGTTGAATAATTCTCAACCAACTCAGCGCTACCAATGGAAGGTTTTACCACAGGGCATGCTTAATAGCCCTACAATGTGTCAGTTTTTTGTTTCCCATGTTTTGCAACCATATCGAGACCTTCATCCCTCTTTTTTGATTTACCATTACATGGATGATATTTTGGTCGCAGCACCAGGCCCAAAGGGTACTGTTTTTGCAACTTTGCCAACCCTCACAACAATTTTGCAAAAAGGAGGTTTGCACATTGCTCCTGACAAGGTCCAAACCTCCCCTCCTTTTCAATATTTGGGCCATAAATTATTGGCCTCTCATGCTGCACCACTTTCTCCTTTATTAAAATTACCACACCAACCAACTTTACTTCAATTACAGCAATATTTAGGTGCTATTAATTGGATTCGACCTTATATAGGTCTTACCACTTTTCAATTATCACCTCTTTTTTCAGCCTTAACCAAAGGCAAACATCCTGCAGATGTTATTCCACTGCAGGACAGTCATTTAAAAGTGATTCAATTGGTCAACCAAGCCCTACAAATTCAGTGGGTTGACCGAATGACCCCAAACATTCCCTTTTCTCTTTTATTGTGTAATACTATTTCTTTACCTACATGTGCTATTGTCCAAACTATTCCCTCCTTGTTGATTCTTGAGTGGCTTCACCTACAACATACACCTCGCTCCACCATTACTACAAAGCCTTCCCAACTAGCTTTGTTAATTCTAAAGGGACGTTATAGATCCAAAGCCCTTGCAGGTTTAGAGCCTTCAATCATATATGTTCCCTGTTCTTTAAATACATGGGAGAATCTCCTGTCCTCCAGCGAACAGCTCCAATTTGCTCTTGCCGATTGGCCAGGAACCTTTTCTTGCCATCCACCCCCAGACCCAAGAATACAATTGTTAAAAACAGTACCATTCATTTGGCATTCTCCCTATGCATCGTTTCCTATTCCAGACGCCATTACTGTATTTGCTGATGGCAGCAAGAAGTATGGTGCCTGTGCTTGGCAGTCAAATGGGGAATGGTGCACAAAAATAACACCACCCCAAACTTCTGCTCAGCGTGCAGAACTCGTTGCTTCAATCCTTGCCTTTCAAACCTTTTCACAACAACCTTTCAATTTAATTTTGGATAGCTTGTATGTTTCTCAAATTGTTTCCTCAATATTTCAAGCCTATCTTTCTCCTTCTATAGAACATAACCTTTTGTCTCTTTTTCTCACTTTACAACATTTGATTTCTGCACGATCACACCCTTTTCATGTTTCTCACATTCGAAGTCATCAGCCCTTCCCAGGCTTTCTTCAGGAAGGCAATGATACAGCTGATGCTGCGGCGGCTGCCGCTTCTTCTCCTTTCCTTTTACCTGTTACTCATTTTCCAGTGTCTTCTTTGACTCCATGGGAAAGTCATTCCTATTTTCATCAGAACAAGAAGGCGCTTATCAAACAGTTTGGCATCACTGCGGGGGAAGCCACCGCTATTTTACAGCAGTGCCCCACATGTAGTAAACAGGCACATTCCATCCCAATGGGTGTCAACCCCAGAGGATTGGAATGTTGCCAGATTTGGCAAATGGATGTAACCCAGTATGCATCCTTTTCTCCATGGAAATACATTCACGTTTCCATTGATACATTCTCTGGGTTCATCATGGCCTCCCCCCAAAGGGGAGAAGCCACCAAACATGTCATCAATCATTGCATTCGGACCTTTGCAACGCTGGGACGCCCATTAGAACTTAAAACTGACAATGGCCCTGCTTATACTAGCACCGTCTTTGCTACCTTTTGTCAAAAATGGGGAATCATCCACAAGTTTGGCATTCCCTATAATAGCCAGGGCCAAGCAATAGTAGAGAGAGCGAATCAGACATTAAAAACCTCTCTTGACAGACATATTGAATCAAAAGGGAAAGGACCCCCTAGCCTCCCAGCTGTGCAAGACATTTTAAATCTTTGTTTATATACATTGAATTTCCTTAATCTTACTGGAACTCCACCGACGTCTGCAGCAGACAGACATTTTTCCTCTCCTCCCATTACCCCCTCCCGCCCACAGGTCTGGTATCGCCAACTCCCAGATCCGAAGTGGAAAGGTCCAGTTGACTTGATCACTTGGGGACGTGGCTACGCTGCTGTTCAGCTTCCTGACAGAGTTCTGTGGGTGCCGGGTCGCCATGTTCGCCCATATCATCCCAAACCTGATCCAAAAGACGATGTTCCTAACAACACTTTGCCTACTGGCAGACAGACAGCATCCTGACGCCTTTCTTGCCCTCCACAATCCTCACCAGCCCCAAACCTTAACGTGGGTGGTGTTGGACATCCGCGCAAACATCCTGAACTCCACTTCGTCCGTGGCGGTGCCGGGATCCTGGTTCCCTGACCTGTACTTTGATTTTGGCATAATGCTGGGGGCCACCACCATCACCAGCCACCAATGGATCAAGAGATGGCCCCTTTATGTTTGCCCTGGCTATAGGAAAGACATAATATACCGGAAGAAATGTGGGGGGGAAAGCGTATA
This sequence comes from Azemiops feae, assembly GCA_023970755.1. Classification (NCBI taxonomy): domain Eukaryota; kingdom Metazoa; phylum Chordata; class Lepidosauria; order Squamata; family Viperidae; genus Azemiops; species Azemiops feae. Next base: position 191,557 of record JALGBA010000607.1, read on the forward strand.
CTTTTGTGCAAACTGGGACTGTGTCTCTACGGGAGAAATAACATGGGACCCCCCTCTCAAAGATGATTTTATTACGCTCAAACGGACTGGCGAGAATGTTAAATGTGAAAAAGACCAAAGACACTTTAACTGTAATCCGGTTAAGATTTCCTTTACCACCCAAGGAAAAAGGCACGGGGGGTGGCAGGCAGGCGTTACTTGGGGAGGTCGCGTTTACGACAACAGCAACAAGCTAGGGAATATCTTTACCATAAAACTGATACAAACCCCTATAGGACCCCCGGTATCGATAGGCCCCAACAACATATTAACTGACCGTCAGGCGCCTCCCCCACAACCCACCGATATTTCTGAGAAAAATCCGCCTACTCCTATTGATCATTCTTACTCTCCTTCACAGAGCCGCCCTGGGAACCCTCTTTGGGACATTGTCACTGCCACCTATCAATTGGTTAATAGCACCCATCCTAACCTTACTACAGCCTGCTGGTTTTGCTACAATGTTCAACCCCCATATTATGAGGCTGTAGGGTTTGTCTCTCCATACAATACTTCCTTGGATGATAAGGTATGCAGATGGAAACATGGCTCACAAACACTGCAGTCAATGTCAGGTAAGGGAACCTGCATTGGAAGGTACCCACGCAGTATAAACAATACTGCAACATAACACATAGTGAGATTGACACAACACTTTTTTACATACCACCTAGGGAAGGATGGTGGGCTTGCTCTACAGGCCTTACAGCCTGTGCCCACGGCCATGTGATAACCACCAAAGGCTTCTGCATCCTTGTCCAGGTCTTGCCACGCATATACATCCACACAGAAGAAGAAGTTTACCACACCTACTCAGGGTCAGGACTCATAAGACACAAGCGAGAACCTATTTCCACTCTCACAGTAGCTCTTTTGGTAGGACTTGGCCTAACCGGAACAGGAACTGGCATAGCTTCCTTCGCACATCAGTATACTCAATACCACAATCTTAGAGCAGCCATCGATGAAGACCTAGAGAGAATAGAAACTTCTATATCTCACTTACAAAAATCTTTAACCTCCCTTTCTGAAGTGGTCTTACAGAACAGAAGAGGACTTGATTTGCTTTTTCTAAAAGAAGGGGGGTTATGTGTGGCCTTAGGAGAAGAATGTTGCCTCTATGCAGACCACTCTGGCATAGTGCAGGACTCCATGACCAAACTCAGGGAGGGCCTGAATAAACGAAAGAAGGAAAGGGAGGATCACCAAGGATGGTTTCAATCCTGGTTCAACTTTTCTCCATGGATGACCACCCTGATAAGTGCCATAGCAGGACCACTGATATTGTTACTCCTTGCATGTATATTCGGCCCTTGTATTTTATCTCGCTTAAAAAACTTTGTGGAAACTAAAATAGGTAACTTGGAAAATATGGTATTAGAACATCACCATTATCAACCAATACAATTTGGAAAAGTTATGGAAAACACGTCCCTCCTCACACTAGACTCTGACTATGAGTTGGAATTTATTAATTCTATACAATTACGTAGGTCAATGCTAAACCTTTCAGACGCCAAACACCTTTTTGTCATGACCAGCAATGAGGAGGATGATGTCACCCCACCCTCTCTTGGTACCGACAATGCCGACCCTACTTCAGATGTTGGCAGCTTAAACGGTACCACACACTTCAATGGCAAGTGTTTTCCTGATAGACAAAACCTGATGACAAATGACACAGCTTTATAAAAGTAAAAACAGAGGAGATGTTGGGAGCAGGTTCAGGCTCCTATGGCAGGACTAGGCCAGTGGCCGGCCTGTGAACCAGGAACCTAGGACAAAGAAGTAACGCAGTAGATAAAACCCTGCTGACTAAGTAAACCTTAAGCTGCTGACTAAGTAAACCTTAAACTGCTGACTAAGTAAACCTTAAGCTGGCAATGAGGAAATGACAAGATGGGAGAAGAGAAAAACATGACCATAATAGGATATATGCTTGGAAAAGGTTTTAACCAATAACAATAGCACATGCTAACATTATGCTGAATATAATCAATAATAAGTTACCAGACTTGTTGCCTGTATTACCATATGCCTTCTAAATAAAAGGGTCGCTCAGAACACGCCCTGGGCGGACTCATCCCGAGGAGAACCTGTGTGTTGTCTATACTTGCATGCCAAGATTCATGAGTAGCCCACCCTGATGTGGCAAAGCAAAAGCCACACCCATGGTAGAAAGCCTTAAATTGTTCCCCTCAAATTAACATTCTTTTTTTCACAGACAACAGCTGGTTCACAGCTTGAACACAACAGCTAAGATAAATTAAATAAAAGAGGCAATAAAATTCAAACCTAATTTAATTTGTGGTACATGCAGATGCTGGCAACACTTTTAAAATACAACAAAATATGTGAATGTCAGCAAACTCCAATAACTGCTTGGTTCTCATTACTGCAGAGGTCACAAAAACAAAATAAAGCAAGATTAATATGGCAAGGCCCAAGAAAGAGTGACTCTCCTTGAAGGACCAAGACTTGTGAATTCAGGAAGACTATCAGGCCTAGAGTGGCATCTCTCCTTACGGAACCCATCTGCAGTTTGCTGTGTTTGTTGTTCCTGGAGAGAGGTAAAGGTGGTGGTGAGGACAAGAGTATACGTAATATTTTATTTATATCATGCCTTTCTATTTATGAAGCTGTGGTTTAAGTTAAGCATCATTTCAGATGGAGAAACATTTGCCAGTCTGGGTGCCTGAATCAGGATGAGCAGAGTTCCCAGTATATAATGATAGCATATGTTGACTTTATGGTCTTGGGTTTGAGCAGCATGTGCTGTTCGTTTTGTGTTTCATTATTTTTTTGTATGCTGCACTGAGTCATGTCTGAGTTGGACAACCATAATGATCCTTCAAATAAATAAATACATCTACACAAAAGGAAAATAAATAAATAAAATGATTCTTTAGAAACAAGCTCAGAGAAAATGGAAAATCTTTAGTACCAAATCATGAACTGAAGTTGATCTGGGCTACTGTTGGGATGGCTTGTGGCAGCAGCTTTCTGGCTAATGAGCTTCCTTCTTTTAATCAACAACAAGACTTGGAATCTCAGAACTGGGAAAAACCATTTTGTCTAATCCTCTGCTTTATTTAGGGATCCCAATGAAAGTGTTCTGGGTTTGCAATAGGCTGTCTTCTGCTCTGCATGACTGGGAATTTTCTCATGGAGGTGGCAAAAATTGAGAGGGGAAGATGGAGGAGGCAGCCCTGGGGGTCCTAATGGGAAAAGGTGACTCCACTGGTGAAGGGTTCTGGAACAAAGGGAAATTGTTTAGTCTAACTGTTGCTTTCTTGCTTTTTGTAATCAGCTTTGCACCAGAGAAATTTCATGCAAGCTTGGGAAACATGTACATGGATGCGATATACTGAAGGAGGGAATAAGGGAGTGTACAGGAATGATTGATCTCTTCTTTATGATGTAATGGCTCTGTTGTCTGATTTTCATTGGCTAACAAAGTTTATAAAGCAATGCTACGAACTTTCTAATGCGTGGCACTTCTGGATGTAACTCTGCCAGCGTTCCAGATTGTTGGCCACCCAGCTGCTTAATTTGATCAAAGTGCTGCTTGATCAAGAAGTCTCTGCTTGGGTTATCTGATTAGATTGATATAGTATCTCAAGTTCAAGTAAGGGACTGGGACCTTACAGTGGTATGAGATTTTGTAGAGTCAGAAAGGTTGTGGGACTACAAGGCCAAATTTCCCATGGCTCAGAGCCTCTTAGCCCCAGGAAGGCGGCAACGGCAAACTGTGCTTGAGAAATTTTGCCAGGAAAGCTGTGGGGACTTGACTAGGCAGTCCCCAGGAGCCCAAGCTGGCTTGAAGGCTTTATACACACACAGAGTACACACACGCGATTGGTGTTCTGAAGTCCAGCTAGCCTATAAACATTTTCAGTCCTTCTTCTGGCATTTTAAGAAAGTGGAGTGGGAGAAGATACCTCTAATGGGAAGTTAGCCCCGACTCCTATTCCCTCAGGACTGAGCAGAATATTAATTGGTTTATTTTACTCAGGTTTCTATGCTTCTCCGTTAACAAGGGAGAGCCAGCTTGTTGTGGGAATGGATTCATGTTTAGATTCTGACTTTCTGGCCTGCTGTTCTACCTGCTGGCTACTGGCAAGTAGAGATAGAATAGAATAGAGCTGGAAGGGATCTTGGAGGTCTTCTAGTCCAGCCCCCTGCTCAAGCAGGAGAACCTATCTCAGACAAGTGACTGTCCAGTTTCCTCTTAAAATCCTCCAGTGATGGAGCGCCCACGATTTCTGGGGGCAAGCTATTCCACTGGTTAATTGTCCTCACTGTTGGGGAGTTTCTCCTTAATTCTAGGTTGCTTCTCTCTTTGGTCAGTTTCCAACCATAGTTTTTTGTCCTGCCCTCTGGTGCTTTGGAAAATAATTTGATTCCCTCTTCTTTGTGGCAGCCCCTCAAATACTGGAATATTGCTATCATCTCACCTCTGTTTCTTCTTTTCTTTAGACTAGCCAAAACAAGTCCTTCAGCCGTTCTTCATTTGTTTTAGTCTCCAGGCCTGTGATCATTTTCGTTTCTCTTCTCTGAACTTTTTCCAAAGTCTCAACATCTTTTTTGTAGTATGGTGACCAAAACTGGTTGCAGTATTCCAGGTGTGGTCTTACTAGGGTTTTATAAAGTGGTACTAATACTTCGCGTGATCTTGATTCTATGCCTCTGTTTATACAACCAAGGATTGTATTAGCTTTTTTGGCTCCTGCTGCACATTGCTGGCTCATGGTCAAGTGATCATCCACTAGGACTCCAAGGTCCCTCTCGCAATTACTGTTTTTAAGCCAGGTCTCGCCTAATATGTACTTATACCTTTGATTTTTCCTTCCTAAATGTAAAACTTTGCTTTTCTCCACATTAAAATTTATTTTCTTGGATAGGGCCTATTCTTCAAGTTTGTCAAGATCTTTTTGGAACCTGAGCTTGTTCTGGGGTGTTGGCTATTGCTGCCAGTTTAATGTCATCTGGAAATTTGATGAGTACCCCTTCTATTCCCTCATCTAAGTCATTGATGAAGATATTAAAGAGTAGGCTTCCGGTTCTGGGTCACGTTGCAGGCGGTCGTGCGAAGAGACTGCTCTCTTCACCGGCCGGTTTCCCTCTGCCTGTAGACCCTCGATAGGGTCGAAAGTCGCCCTGGAGGGGCAACCACCGTTGAGGAGGCCCCTTGTCAGACCGCGGAAGAGCGGCAGCTCCTTCCGCGGTCTGAGCCAGCTCCTTAGGGCCGACGGAGAAAAGATCGGCCAGTAAAATGGCCGATCACTTAGCCGCACCAGCCCAAAGCCAGAAGAACAGCTAAGCGTCAAGAACCACCGTGGAGGATCCGGGTGAGACCTTTCCTTCCCTCCTTTTGCCCTAACTACTTTCCTGTAAAAAGCCTTTGAATTACTTCCCTGCTTTGAGAGAGCGGCGTCTGCTTACTTGGGAAAAAGAGCCCTACAAAAGAAACAAATAGCTAATTATATTGACTATTTGATTTTTGGGATACCTAGGGGTCCTGAAAAAAATCCCTATTATAGAATATTCTTATTATTTTACTTATTATGTTGGAGATATTTGCCTTCTATTTTCCTAACGAGAAAAAAACGTATTAATTTGGGGGGGGGGGGAAGGATTTTACAGTCTACTGAGGACATCTTGTGGCGAAAAGTGTTACTGCAATTGTTTTTCATTTTGGTGCTTGAAGATAGATTTGACCTTCAAGTGAAAGGGAAAAAGATAAAGGACCTGAAACAGCTGGGTGGTGAATTTGTTTACTAGAGTGGAGGTGGATATCTGTTGTCTTTAGTAAATATAGCCCCCACTTAAAGATTAAAAGTATTTCACCACTGAAATGGAGGAATCTTACCCACAGCTTGACTATGAGCTTATATTGGAAAAAATTCTGGAAGCTACAGAATACATGAAATCTTGGAGAAAGATTAAAGATAAAATTTCAGAACCACAAATTGAATTTCAAACCTCAATGGATTATTTTATAGGCCAAGGAACAATAGAGGAGGCACAGATTAGCTCTAAAGAGGTCTCTACGCAACAAGATACACAACTTAAAGAGAATTACGCCACAAGTCAAGAAACAACAGAAAAGGAACTAATTAACACAGAAGAAGAGATTATACAACCTAATGCACAATTTATGGAGAATTTTGATGATCAAAGAATGACTTTAATGAAGATATCTGCAGTATCAAAAGCAACAGGAATTGACATTCAGACATGTTTTACTGAAAACTCAGAAAACGTGGACAATCAACTAGTAACTACAACATGGAATAAAATTGATTACATCATCCAGATGATACTGGAAGAAGAGGAAGAGAACTTTGACCAGACAGAAGTGTCGATAAATACTCCTATGCAAATACTAAGATTCGACAATACAGAAGCTTTATTATGGAAACCGGTTTGGCACAGAAAGAAAGCAAGAGTTAGATTTAAAAACGCGATTTAAAATTTTACTTAATGGGTTAAAAAGGCATTAGAGATCTGGACTGATTTAATAATCAATGGAGTATGTGAATTTAGTAAGAAAATGTCTTTCATAATAATGTGTTTGTCTACATGATAATTGTTTGGAGGGGATTTGAATTTTACTTAATGGGTTAAAAAGACTTTTTATGGATATAGATTGAATAATAGAATTTATATTTAAAATGAAGAAATGTATTTTTTTGAGTAATATTTTTATTTTAGGCAGGATAATTATTTTGTAATGGAAGGAGGATAAGAGAGATTTATGATAAGAGAAGAAATGGTATTAATAAGATTAAGAAATAGAATATATGGGGAAAATATAAGAATGTTACTGTTGGAATAATATACGCATTTTAGATATATCTATTACGTTAGGAAAAAAAAAGTGAAACGAGGGATACCCAAAGTGTTAACAAGATATTTATTTAAGGCTAACTGGAATATGGTAATTATAAATTGGTAAAGCTTAAATACAGGACTTGGTTTTTAATAGATGAAATAATATTGATGAATGTTTTGATTGATTGAATTTTATTTAGGATTGTATTAAATTTGAATATGTTATATTATATGTGGGAAACAGAGAGGGAATTTTTAATGAATTAACCTGAGTTATATATGTATGATTTTGTATTTGGATGACTGACTTCCCCACCACCACGTTGTTTCTCAAGCACCTTGATGTAAAAATTAAGAAAAACCAATAAAACTTGTTTAAAAAAAAAGATATTAAAGAGTACTGGGCCTAAAACGGAGGTACCCTACTGCTTACTTCTCTCCATGTGGATGTAGTACCATTGAGGACTACTCACTGAGTACGGTTTGTCAGCCAGCTACAGATCCATCTGGTGGTGATGTTGTCTATCCCACCTTTTTCTAGCTTACCCAGAAGTAGGTTGTGGTCTACTTTATCAAATGCCTTACTGAAATCTAAGTATACTACATCTACCGCATTTCACTGGTCTACTAATTTAGTCACTTTATCAAAGAATGAAATAAGATTGGTTTGGCATGATCTGTTTTTAACAAACCCATGCTGGCTACTAGTTATAACTTTGTTTGCTTCTAGTTGTTCACAGATCTGTTTTTTGGTTATCTTTTCCAGGAACTTCCCAGGTATTGATGTTAGGCTGATTGGTCTGTAGTTTCCTGGGTCTGGTTTTTCCCCTTTCTTGAAGATTGTCATTTTGTAGTTAATTGCCTAGTCAGGACTGGATCATTCTGCTTAGAAAGTCACTGATCCAAAGGAACACTTGCAGTGGTTTTAAATTAAAATAATTAAATATAATTACAAATGGAAATACAGGAATGAAAAAGTCTAAACCTGCGTTCACATAAGACATTTAAAGTTGAAACTTTACAGATGCGTTTACAGAATATGCTCAACTATGTTGATTTTAAGCTTGGATTTTGTTATTTGAGCTTAGTTTACAGTTTACTGTTCTATCTAAAGAAAACCTGTTTCTTTAGTTCATGTTTCAGTGCAATGTGAGAAACCGGATCATGGCTTAATTCAGCCAAGCTTTACGAATACAGCTGAAGCTTGGCAGGCGTGCTAGGAGCTCCCATAGAACTCAGCAAAGCTGGCCTTCGAGTTAACCTGTGTGGGATTGGGCCATAAAGTATTTTTAATTGCCTCCCTGCTATTTGGAAAATGTTGAAACCTTGCAGTCTGCTTTGTAACAAATAATTAGGCTGCCACTGAGAGCAATCGGGCAGATTTCGGTATGGTCCCCTTGTGCAGGCAAATGCTATTGACTCATAAAATGGGAGATGGGAAAAGCAGCAGGCTCGATAAATCACCCCCCAGAATGGAGTGATCGGCTCCTTGGCTCATTTCTTCTGAAAGCTGCTCTGAGAAACAGGCTGGTAAATCAGCAGGGACGCAACTGACAAGTCAGCAGGAAGGGTGCCCCCTCCCCCCCGGGGTAAATCCTGCCCCTGGAGAAGGCGATGCTCGGAAGAGACATCGCTCAAGTACAAGAACACCTTGTCTCCACTGCACCAGGCATAATGTCACCTTTCCTTGGTTAACATTATACCATCCCACGATATCAGAGAAATTATGACAATATGTTGCTTTACGCAAAGGTACACAACAGCGCTATTTGTGCGACCCAGCAGCTGCCGCTCTCCATGGAGCAGATGGCCCTGATAAAAACGCAATGCGGGGAACAGGTTGATGGAGGCATCACAGTCGTTACACCTGCCTCGTCCCATTAGATGCTCAACCGCAAGAGGCTCCCCTGAAAGACGGCAAGAACTGGCGCTTCTACTCATGGAATCAGGTTTTAGCCCCCCCCAGAGGGACCAAGATCACGGTGAGAAGAGCAACCTGCCATTTGGGGGAGGCAATGACTTGTCCTGTCTTCTACGGAAAAATGTAAGAAAACGGGAAGACGTGTCTTACCCAGTCATGGAAATCAACCACCCTTGTCCCCCAATCAAAGCGAAGCCAGCACACATCAGTTCAGGATTTTCCATGTTAACAGCATGTTGTCCTTGCCGGCACTTTCAAGAGCAGCAAATGTCTACAGAGAACCCAAATCATGGGGCTGTTTTGAGGGAGTTTCTGCCTCGATCCTTAATAAACTCTTCGCAGTTACAGATAATGACAAATACTAAAAAGGTTCAGTTCAAACAATGCAGAAATAAATCCCGACTATATAAAAAGATTTGGAAAGGGCCATTAAGTCCAATATTCTACCCCAAGCAGAAATTCAGGCATCCTAGGCAGTCTTGCATCCTTCCACGACCTTCCCTCTCTCTTCTGTTTAAATTGGCTGACCCGGAGAGGGAGAAGCCTTGGAAGTGACTGGCTCGTCCATGTCTTCCTGGCTATAACCGAAAGGGCCCTCAAAAGACTCAGCCCTGACCCTTCTGGGGCCCCTCTGTTCATAGGATCACTAGAGGGCGGTGGACAAGGCCCGCCTGGTCCCCACACTGGACCCCTTCCTCCCACCCCAGCTCTTCAACGGCGGCATTGATTCCCTGGCTGCAGCCCCAGCATGACCTGTGAATGGAAGTCAATATATATATATTTACATAACACTCCCCCCCCCCCCCCGCCTCTTTGCTGCCGTCTAGTAGTTAATACTTAAAGAGCTGAGTAGGTGACTGACAGGAATGGAGAAAAGGTTCAATTGATTGATAGTACAAAAGGGGAACCCCCCCCCCCCAAATGCATAGAGTAACCAGTGTGCTGTGCCTGCCAGTTGGAGGATGCTTTTCATGGGCTGGATGTTGAGCAGAATTCCATCCAAGGGAACCCCCAATAATGACTAAGGAGAACATTCCGGCCCCAACCTGCAACAATAATGACAAATGCAATTAGTACTTGCACATTTTTATTGTTGCTTAGAAAATAACTGGAAACATTCTGAATCAGGATTGTAGGAGGCATGATATTTTATCAATTTTCTAAATATAAAATAGTCTCACAATTGCCAGTGATTATCATAACCCTGTGGAGAGGATCTGGGCAAACATACATGAAGAAGGAGCTAAAAATATAGAAATCACGCCTACACCAAAGGGGAAAGAAAAGAGACTGTGATGGATAAAGGATGGATGGGTGTAAAGGATAAATTATAAAATGTACAATCAAAATAGGCCATTCTTTCTTAAAAAATAAAAAAACCTCAAAGACCAATCTGGAACCACAAAAACCTGGAGGAGAAACATGTAGTGGACAGGAAGGACTCCTCATTCTTGCTAAGTTTACTGGGTAATTCCCCCTTCTTGAAATGTTAGGGATTGGGCAAAATTAATGCCTTTGATTTGACTGACATTACACCATCAGCCATAAATTGGGTACTTTTGCTATTTCATATTTTTCACAATTTTCAAGTCCTTCAATGGGATTGTCTCATGAGCTCCTCAGCTGTCATTTTATTCCCTCCAGACATGGCTACTACCTTTGTACACAGATCAAATAACCATTGCCTTTCCTAGCTAATTCACACAGCTGGTGATTACTTGCCAAGCTCCTGTTATAATCACCAGGGGAAGAATTATAAATAAAATGTGTACAAGCAACAGATGTTATCACTTTAAAAATGGATCCATCATGCATCACAAAAAAATGACCATGTAGGATCTGAGTGGTGAACTGCTAAGCAGGTGGTCTGTGGTCTTTTATAACCTCTCCAAGAATAGCAGAGTCATTCTGATTAATTCAAATTAATAGTAAGGGGAAGAAAAAGGACCTCAGAGGAGCCTCCCTCCTGTGGTTCCCTGGGAAAGACGTCCTTTCTTCAAACAAAGCTCTTCGTAGGTTTGTCAACTGCCAAAGAAAAAATGCCAGCTTTTCTCTCTAAAGAGACTTGGAAGGGACCGTGGAGGTTCTTTTAGTCCAACCCCAACTGTGGATTATTTGTAACCTAATAGAAGAAGTCTCCAAAGACGTCTCATTCAAGCCCCTAAATATTTAGGTCAGGTGGATCTCCAGCCTGTGAAGGGAAACGTCCTAATTCAGAAGACCATCCATGTGGTCACAGTCAGGCTCTCCCTTATCTCTAAAATTTACCTGGTTTCCTTATAGTTTTGATTCATTGGTTCTGGTCCTGCTTTCTGGGGAACAGAGAACAAGACCACGCCCTCCTCAACATAACACTTATTTCATTTTATTATTTTATTCTAATCAATTTATATGTCTGTCCATTTGGCAAAAGGGACTGTGGCTGACTAGCCTAGGTTTAAAAATGTACTGTACAAAATAACCTTAATTTAAAGAAATCTCTGATAGTAATGGCACTCAAGGACAACACAAATGGTTAGTAAATCACAGATGACATCAACTATTTTCCTGTCTCCCATACTTGAGAAAACATCCCTTTTTAAAAGTCTTTCTGAAATGCCAACAGTTGTCCAGGGCCAACAGAATTTCAGGGCGCAGGACGTCACAAAGGACAGACTCTGCCACAGAAAAGGCACACACTTCCTGGCTCCAGCTGGGTGATGTTCTTGAATGGATGGAACTCGGAGACCTAATGGGATGGGTAAAAATAATTGCAAAAAAACGGCTCCCATGCACTACAGGTGACAATCTTGGAATACACCTGGAAGCCAGCTGGGAGATAGGGCAGCTCCTGGAGCAGGTGTGCATGGATGGCTGCCTGCTCTGCTGCCTTCTGGATCAGCTGCGCTTCCAGGTATTTTTCAAGGGCAACCCTGGTGGAACGCAGCAGTCCATGCTGAGATTATGAAGGCAGGAGTGACTGTGAGCAGCGTTTTCTGACCCATAAAAGGGTGAAGTTGGCTCACAAGAGGAAGCTGTGAGAAAGCCCTCCTGATAACCAAGAGCACAAATCTAGGAAGTTCCCAGGTGGCATAGCAGTTGCATTTGGGGAAGGCCATCTCATGCAGAACTATGGATGCTGAAATCTCCCAAGCTGTGATCATGTTGCCACTGTCCCAATGGAAAAATCAGATAGGAATGGAATAGAATAGAATAGAATAGAATAGAATAGAATAGAATAGAATAGAATAGAATAGAATAGAATAGAATAGAATAGAATAGAATAGAATAGAATAGAAATGGAATGGAATAAGAAATAGAAATAGAAATAGAAATAGAAATAGAAATAGAAATGGAATAGAATGGAATAGAATAGAATAGAATAGAATAGAATAGAATAGAATAGAATAGAATAGAATAGAATAGAATAGAATAGAATAGAAACGGAATAGAATAGAATAGAATAGAATAGGTTTTATTTGTCCAAGTGTGATTAGACACACAAGGAATTTGTCTCTGGTGCAGAAGCTCACAGTGTACATATAAACAGCAAGTAATAGGTCATAGGTCATAATCATAATTGCAATCATTAATCATAAGTTACAAACAACAATTTATAAATCATAAGAAACCAATCGGAGAAGATAGTAGGAAAGATGAGAAAAGATGAGAAATGAGACAGTTGCTATGGGAATTACCGTGTTTCCCCGAAAATAAGATCCGGTCTTATATTTTTTTTGCCTCCAAAAGAGGCACCAGGTCTTATTTTCGGGTGGTGTCTTGCCCACTTACCTTAGGACCGCTGCAGCCACGCCCCGACACCTGTTGTGCCGCTGCCTGAGTTCTTCTGCGGCTGCTTGTGGCCGCATGCCACATGGCGCATTGCATCACTGCTCTCAGCAGGTCTCATGGTTTATCGTCCGATCATGACGCTGCCACTGTTTGCAGCAGGGGGCCATGTGGCGCATTGCTCAGATCATGCTAGTGCCACTGCTCGCGGCAGAAGGCCACGAGGCTCATTCCACCAATCGTGAGTGGGCGCGATCGGTGCGACAAGCCTCATGGCCTCCTGCCGCGAGCAGCGGCACTGGCATGATCGGTGCAATGCGCTGTGTGGCTTCTTGTTGCAAGCGGCGGCAGCAGCACTATTGGCACAATGAGCCTCATGGCCTCCCAGCACAACTGGCAGTAGCGGCGTGATGCGCCACGTAGCGTGCGGTTGCAGCCGCAGAAGAACTCGGGCAGTGGTGCGACAAGTGCCAGGGCATGGGAGGCCTGGCTGTGGCAGTCCTAAGGTAAGCGGGCGTGGGCTGTGTGGGCAGCTCCACCTCCCACCCCAGCCCTAGCTTGATTTTTATGTGAGTGCCGCGCCCCACAATTAGGGCTTATTTTCAGAGAAACACGGTAAGTGTTTAACAGAGTGATGGCACGGGGGGGGGGGAATATCTTTATGTCTGGTTGTTTTGGTATGCAACACTCTACAGCAGCATCTTGAGGGGAGGAGTTGAAGCAGTTTATGTCCAGGATGTGAGGAGTCTGTAGATACTTTCACAGCCCTCTTTCTGGCTCATGCAGTACACAGGTCCTCGATGGAAGGCAGGCTGGTTGCGATTGTTTTTTTTACAGGCCTAACTATCCGTTGAAGTCGGTACCTGTCCTGTTTGGTTGCTGTGCCAAGCCAGACAGTTATAGAGGTACAAATGACAGACTCAATAATTTCTCTGTAGAACTATATCAGCAGATCCTCTGGCAATCTGGGCTTTCTGAGTTGTGCCTTTTTGATGATGGTTCTAATGTTAGGTGTCCATTTCAAGTCCTTGGAGATATTAGAATCTAGAAACTTGAAGGTTTCTATTGTTGATACTGTATGGCCTAATATTGTAAGAGATGTGTAATGTATTGGCCACAACTGTTTTAAATCACTTGCTTAATGTCTGACCTACATTGCTGTATTGTTTAACAGTTGCTGTTACTGAAAGCCAGACTGGCTGTCTCCAAGCTGATAATGAGGTTTGGGGCGGGAAACTGTTACTTTAAATCTGTTGGTTGCCACCTAGAGGCTAACTGTATAAATAGCTGTGCAGCAGCGTTTAGGGCTGCTTCTGTTCTGAGTTAATAAACTTGTTGTTGTTTCAACACTCTGCCTCATTCAATGTCTAAAGAACCGAAGACAAAACAAGGTGATAGGAGAGTTTCTTCTTAAATCTACTATTATCTCTACAGTTTTAAGAGTGTTCAGATCCAGATTGCTTCAGCTGCACCGCAGGGCCAGGTGATCTACCTCCCATCTATATGCAGACTCATCATCTTGATTGAGACCAATGACTGTTGTACCATCTGCAAACTTCAGTACTTTTAACAGGGGGATCCTTCGAGCCATTAGTACATAGAGAGAAGAGTAATGGACAGAGCACACAGCCCTGGGGGGGGGGCTCCTATGCTAATTGAACGGGTGTTCAATATGGTCTTCCCTAGCTTTACCTGCTGCTTCTTATTCATTAGCAAGCTTATAATCCATCTACAAGTGTGGTCAGGCACAGCTAGCTGAGTCAGTTTAGAGAGGAAGATTTCAGGAATGGGGGTGTTGAATGCTGAGCTGAAATCTACAAAAAGGACCCTTGCATAGTTCTTTGGGGATTCAAGATGTTGTGAGATGTAGTGCAGTGCATATTGACAGCATCACCTGCCGACCTATTTGCATGGTAGGCAAATTGCAAGGGTTCTAGCAGCAGATCTGTGATGGCTTTCAGATGGGCCAACACTAACCTTTCAAAGGTTTTCATTAGTATGGATGTCAGCAGTTATTCAGCTCCTTGAGGAAGGGTTTCTTGGACACCAGGATGATAGTAGAGCATTTGAAGCAAGAAGGGACACATCTCCAGTGATTTATTAAAGATGCAGGTGAAGAGGGGTGCCAACTGATCAGCACAGACTTTCAAGCAAGAGGGAGTTATCCTGTCTGGCCCTGGTGCAGTAGCTATTATTCTAACAGTTGGTCTTTCTATTTTCAATAAAACCCTTGTCTTTGTAGTGCACTTTCCTTCCCTTACTATCTCTGATTTCCTATGTTATATTATAATTAGTTTTGTATGAGCCCTAGATAGGTTCTTCTAGTTTTGCATTTTTCAGATTGTGCAAATTCTGAAAATGGGGTTTCCCATCCCCATTATGAACCAAGCAGCTAAAGGAGAGATTTCTCCTACAGTGTCAAGTGATCTAAGATTAATTCAACAAAAGATTCTTCCATTCAACGAACCCACTTCCTCTTTCCAAAGGCCAAGTTTCCACTGCTTTGTTGGAAGAGGCACCATCTGCTTTGGGCCTGTATTGGGTTGATGGTCATTTCAATATAAAGATGTAAATGCAATGTTGAATTATATTTTGAAAACCGAACCCAACTGAGTTACAGAAAATATTGGATATTGTAAGGACCTGCCCCAACTGGCCCTCTTAGGAAAGTATGACTCTTGACTCCATGTGGAGTCAAAGAACTTTTACTGAGAGACAGAGGTTGCAGTAAGGTCAAGTGGAATCTAACATTCCCCCCCCCCAAGCACCCAGCTATTCCTCTCACTTTGAAACCCAGCCCCCCTGACCAGTTCAGCTGCCAATACAGCACTGCAAAGTTGTTTTGAGAGCTCTGAGGTACAGAACAGATAACGGGTCATCCTCAGGGTGCAGCGACCTTGGAGTCAGGCTGGAACCGGCTGGGAGGGAGTCCGGTCCTTCTCCGAAGATGATGCCCCTCCCTAATTCCCAAGCAGCTACAGCAGGGCTTTTCAACCTTTTCACCAATTGTACCACTTTTAGGATATGGCAATATTGGAGTACCACCTAGCAAGGTGTCAAAAACTTGATGACCAAAAAAAAAACCCCTGTTCAAAGTTGCAATTGCACTGAAATGACTTATGACCATTTTCACACTTATGACCATTGCAGCATGCCCAGGGTCATGTGATTTATATTTGGATGCTTAGCAACTGATTCATATTTATGATGGTCACAGTGTCCCAGGGTCATGTGATCCCCTTTTGTAAAGTCAATGGCAGGGCTGCTGGTGGCCAAGTGCTAAGGCGGGACTTCCCTCCCTCCATCCTTCCCTGCCTCCCTCTTTCTCATGCCCACCTCCTTCTGAAGGAAGAATTTGAACCCCCCCCATATTTTTTCTCTTCCATATATTCATCAAACAAGGAAAAGCCTCCAGAAACAGAAAAGACAAACTGCTGAGTGAACTAGCTTAAAAAGGCACATTCCCCTTTAAGAATTAGCTACTGGCTAGAAAGAAAAGTAAGGAAGAAGAAAAATGTAGTAAGTATTGGCTGCCGGCTAAGGCAGCCTCCCCAAATGGCTCCATTCAGGAATCTACAGGCAAAATCCATTCAGGAGAAAAATACTTCAAAATCCCTTGCAGCAAAACTTACAGCTAACAATAGCAGAGCAATAGAAGCTAACACAAGACATCAGCCATCAGCCAAATAGAAGTTGCCAAACACTCCTTAAGAACACAAAGCCCACATTGCACAAATCCCAGAACTTCAAAGTCACAAAAGCACATAAAAATCCTTCCACTCTCCATCTCCCTCCCTCCCTCCTTCCTCACCTCCAGCCATTGCTGCCTTGTTTCATTCCTCTTGGAGGGCAACCCCTCCCCCACCCTCCTCCTTCAACTTCTTTCCCTTTGGTGCAGCTAGAGCTGACTTGGCCTCCTCCCAAGGCTGCTGTTTTTTTTCTCTCTCTCTCTCCCGCCCAAACTGCTTCCTTTTATAGCCTCTCCTGTCTCCGCCCCCCTCCTCCTCCTTTCTCATGGGGGAAGGTGAGCCAGAAGTGAGTCTGGGCCCTTTGTCTCTCCCCAGCCACTGCAGCTGCAGAGGACTCTCTCACTGTAAGTCCTTGCCTGCGCTGGCTCTTTCCCCCCCCCACTACACTTGGCTAGGCAGGGCTGCGTACCACCTGCCACTTGTTAATGTACCACAAGTGGTACGCGTACCACAGGTTGAAAAGCCCTGAGCTACAGCATTACAGCAAAAGTGAAAGTATGCAAAGAATGCTCCCCACAGAGGCCTCCTCCCCCCTCACCAGAATGGCAGGGCACCCGAAAAAAAGGGGACCTGACAGATATATTGTAAAAGGAGAAGAGCTCAGAATTTTGGTTTTCTTTTTAATTCTGGTTACTGTAGGAAGCCCACACTGGCCACCCTGAGACTCCCTGGGGAAACTTCTGGGTGTGGCACAAGGAGGTCTCAAAGGAAAGAGAAGGAAAGAAAAGCCCCAGTGAAGAAAGCAGGAGCCACCTGGGGGGGGGGAGGGCTGGTATCAGGCAATCCGTGGACCAAGAGGAACAAATGGGGGCCTGTCCTTGTTGTGGTTCCTCTTCCTGGGGGGTGACTTGCAACCTTTGTACCAGGTTTCCCCATGACGGGGGCTACTAAAGGGCTCAGGGCCCGGACACCAAGAGTGTAGAGGGCAAACAGGGAGAACCAGTACTGGGGGGGGGAACATGTGGGAGAGCGAAATGGTGCCCTACATACAATTTGTTTGTCCAAAAGGAGGAGGAGAGGATTAGGGATCAGCTGTACGGAATCCAGGGAAGAAGCAGAAATTGGTGCAGCCTCAAGGGAGAGTCATCCTGTGATCCTACAATTCACCGGAAGAGCTGAAGGGTCCAGGCTAGTGTCTTCAATGGCTTCAATGACCAGATGACTTCAATGGCTAAGGGCCCGTGTGTGTGTGTGTGTGTGTGTGTGTGTGTGTGTGTGTGTGAGAGAGAGAGAGAGAATTGGAAGGATTTATTTAATTATTTAAAAGATGTCCATCTTATATAATGTAAGCCCTGGTGATTCACAACAGTCATATATATATTTGTTGCCCCCTCAGTGTGCATGCACATGTGCGCGCGCACACGCACACACACACACAGAGCCTAGAAACAGATTCCATGGATGGAAATCCTGAAGAGAAAAATGCCCAAGAGATTTGGAAAGCAGCAACCAAGAGAAGGAAGGCCACGATCCTCCGCGTTTCAGAGGGCTCCTCTGAAAAGGATCACCCATAGAATTAACTTCCTGGCTGGGGATCAAAAGAGACTTGATTATTACATCATCTCAGGCTCTGTAAATCATTTTACCGGTATCTTTATTCTTCAATGTTCCATTTATGCGTAAAATCTATTTTCCGGCAGCCTTATTTATATCAAACCTATGATTTCCTATGGGAAAGATTAAGGTCCTCCCCTCTGGACAGGGCAAGACAGTGACGCTTGATAGTGACCTCTTTTATCTGCAGAGTCTCTGGGTCCTGCAACAAGGTTTCACAAAAAGTAATACCCCAGAAACAGTCTAATGTCAGTGTAAGTGTAAGTGTGCCTCCAAGCCATGGTTTGATATAGAATGTGTGGAACCCAAACAAATGAATTCCCAATTATAAGGTATAAAGTTAAAGTACCCGTAATGTTAGTGCAAAATCTTTTTTTAAAAAAGCATCTTTATAAGCAACTTCTCCAATCTAAGAAATTATTGGAGCGCTGGACATTGTAGTCCTGCAGCATCCAAGCATTTCTTGTGCAAACAGTAAGAAACAAGAGCAGCCATTATTTTGCACATTTAAGAAATGGACCAGTGTTGAAATGTTCTGCTTCTTATTAACAGCTGAGACTCGGAGAGGAACTTTAGGGAAAAGTATGCATAGTATGTTTAGGTGTGTGTCATGTATGTGTTTCACTTTGAGAGCGGGCAACTAAATTTCATTTTTGATGTGTGCCGTTGTGCCCACAGTAAAAAAATGACAATAAAGGTTATCTTATCTCATCTCATCTTATAATGATGCAGGAGATCAGAAAAGGCCTCAGCCCTCAGTAGACCTGGTTTGGCCTCCAGCAATGCTTGCAGAGGTTAATGACTAATTAGCTAATTAAGATCAGGGAAGGCCCAAAAGGCCTCAGCCAGGGATTTAAGATTTTCTCAATTAAAAATGACCCAGCCTCCTGAGTTTCACTGTTTGTAGATAGCACCCCTGGGGATCGTGGCCTTACAGTGATAGCACTCTTTGAGGAAAGGAGGAAGATGCCTCAACACGTATAAAGCTCTGAATTTGCTTTCAACAAATGAATACCTGCCATATGGGAAACTGAGGAAGTGGGTAGGAAAATCAGTTGGGGGGGAAAAGAGAAGACCAATCTACTACTACCCAGTTTAGTCCTCCAGCAGTTAACAGAGAAATATTCTACCTCTTCTGCAATCTTCCTTTATGCAGCCTTCATTGATTTTAAGTCACCTTGCCTGATTGATGCCAGTTTCTTCTAATTTCCACCCATTCATAAAGATAGAAAGCTGAAGGTCAGATGTCATTTCCCAAAACTATGGAATTAAGCATGGTTATCCTAGCCCCATTATTGTTTTTCTATATACATATCTTGGTAGGCAACTTAACAAATTAGGACATTCATCTTAGACAGAAAGAAATCTATTTCAGTCTATTTCAATACTGTTGATTTGTGCAGTAAATCTAAAGCATTTGCCTGTACTTCTGATATGCAGATGATGTGGCTGTGTTTCCAGGACCTCAGAAGAGCACTGAGGGCCCTAACAATCTGCAAGCAGGGTAGACTAAAATTAACTACCAAAACCAAAGACCAAAATATTCAGTCCTGCCTGGCTTACAGACAGGTCCAATGGAGCAAGTAACATTCTTTAATTTGGAGCTGGCTTTTCTTATTTCTGCTAAAATAGGTACCAATTAAAAAAAAGATATTTGCCCTTTTTTAAATGCTTGCATACACAAAGACTGATTATATCCCAACAGTCTCACATGATTTATAGTGGAGATCATGGGCACGGGCTCCTCTCCTGACTTTGGCCCTCTGGACAAGGGCCGTTGCCTGGCTAAGATTGGCACTGCAGCTCCTTCTCGCATCCCAGACATGACCTGGCAGCCAGAAGCTGTCGAGTGACAGTGGAGGCTGAGCCTTTACAGCTGACCTACATTCATGGCTAAAGCGGTCCTTTGGTTCTTCTAGGCAGAACTGTTGACTTTGTAGGGGGGAATTCCAGGCAGCTTGGAGGACTGGTGGAAGTAGATTATCTCGGGCTGTCTCCTTTCCATCTATTTATGCTCCCTGTGGCTTGCTCAGTCTCGCTCAGTGCAAAAGCAGCCGATACCAAATGCAGAATGCCAGGATATCCCAGGAGCATCGCACATCCCCCTAACTGCCAGCAGAACCAGCAGATCCCCCGACCCAAAATGCCTAATTCCACCCAACCTCCTAGCCCATCCACACATCCTCCATCGCCCACAACACAGGTGGTACACGACCGACCCAGAGGGGAATGAGCCAAAGCGAGCCAAGCCTGAGGGAGAGGCGCTGCAGCTGCAGGACTGTCTGGGCTCCAGCTGATTGCTCCAGCTGATTTGGCGCTTCGGAAAGCAGCTCAGAGCTGGAGGTGAACTGAAGAAAAGGGGGGGAGGAGAGGAGAGGCTATAAAAGGAGATGGTTTGGGCGGCAAAGGGAAAAAAAAGACAACAGGGAAAGGTTTAATCCCTTTAAACAAATGTAATTAGTTTTACCCCCTTTAATTGAGTCTGTCTGTGGCTTTTAGAAAGTTTTCTTTGAAGGTAAACAGGCTTAATTTAAAGCTAAAGCTTTTTGCAATTGCCGGAGCTTTCAGTCTTGGATTGCAACATTGTGACACTGTGAGGCAGCTTAAAGAAAGTTTATGTGTTTCTTTATTTTGTGAGCCTTTCTTGCTTTGCACTTGATTCCTGTGTCTTTAAAGGTACAGGGAAAGGATTGGGGGGGGTGCATTCTTACTACACTGTGGAAGAGCTCAGAAGGGAGAGAGGAAGAAGGGCGGACCAGCTAGCTCAGGAGTCTACAAACTTAGCAACTTTAAGACCTGTGGACTTCAACTCCCAGAATTCCTCAACCAGACATGAGGGCTGAGGAATTCTGGGAGTTGAAGTCCACAAGTCTTAAAAGCGCCAAGTTTGAAGATACCTAAGCTAGCTGGTAGTGGTGCATATTAATAAACATGGATAAATTTATCATACATTTATCAGTGCAAAGGGAAAGTAATTCAGCAAAGGAACAGCCACCGAAGAAATTAAAACTGATACTTTTTTCCTTTTTTTCTACAGTTTGTAATGTTTTATTAGATTATAGAATAAAATACAAAAATACAAAAGCAAATAGGACACAGTGGGGAGGAAAAAGTGAGGGGGATAAGGGAAAAAGAACAGACTTCCTCTGTTGCAGTAGAAGGAAGCATTAACATTGAACCTCAACTTTTTACTTTTCCATAATATTATAAATTAGCCATTTCTATAACAACAAATGAATCTAATCAGTAAAACCCAAAATCCCCCCCCCTTTTTTTTAGTCATCAAATTTTTGACTCCTTGCTAAGCACTGGTGGTACTCAAATATTGTCATGTCCTAAAAGTGGTACAATCTGTGAAAAGGTTGAAAAGCCCTGCAATATTCCATTCTCCTCCAAACTCTTCCCGGATTCCTCCCACTCCTTTTTGAAACCTCCACCTTGAATGCTGAACCAACTGCCTCTCCTCACATGGGAAGGTCTTCCTTGAGAAACCAAACTGTCATCAGCTTCTGCCTGTTTGGATCAGAAACAGCAATTGGAGCTGGTGATTTCATTTTAAGTGCATTTTCTCACTCCTCAGGGGGCCGTGGAGGGAGTGGAGCAGGAAGTCATGATGGAATGCAAGGGTTAGTGGCTCAGCCACCTTCCAAATCTGCGATTTTATTATTATAACAAGAGATGGTCTGGCTGGGGAAGAAAAGGAAGAGAACGTCTGCTGATTGATGTGAGAGTTGTGGAATCTACAAATCTCCTTCAAGGGGCGATGAATGTTGTATGGAAGGTTGCACTGGCCAGGGAAGTTTAACTAATCAACTATTTATTATAGATTATAAATAATACATTGGTTTTGTTTACAGAGGCATATTGTAAGAGAAGTGGTAAGCTTAATATGAGCTGGTGATTTCATTTAAGTGCATTTTCTCACTCAGCATGGGGCCATGGATAAAGTTTGAAGGGCTACCAAAAGCGGCAACGCAACCCTCCTTCCCTTCGTAAGGGAGGGGGCAGCCCAACCCCAGGAGCCCTGGCAAAGTGGCTGGCTGAATCCTTGGGCCTCTCTGTGGTGGGAGGAACCAGGGATAGCCGCCCCTCATGTGCCCCTCCATTCGTTTGTGGCATTTCCACTGCCCTGAGGAGAATCCCTCATCCCACTGAGAAAGTTGCCCCGAGGTCATCAGGGTGTCCAAATTTGGCACCTGAGTGGGGCCGTTGGCACTTCTGGTCCTCTCAGCGGTTTTGGCTGCTTGGGGGACTGCAGAACCTTCTAATGATGGCAGGGGGTTACTGCCCCATATCCCAAAGTAGTCCCTGGGGAGTAATTCTGAACTTTGGATGGGGGGGGTTGCCTTCCCTCTATGATGTATTGAACCCAACACCAGGAAACAGAATCCCGGGAGTTGCCTATGTTCGGCCACAGCTGAATGAGCCCCAGAGATGTGCCATGGGGACGCCAGACCCCCTCTGGAGGGAAAAGGCTTCCTGAAGGTCGGAGCCAAAGCTGGGGGTGGATTTCCAGGCGCCGCCATGGGGATCGGTTTCCGTGCCCATCTGTGATGCTGCCTGAAGGGCTGAAGTGGCCATAGCTGCTTATAGTCTTGGGCTTCTGGCTGATGTGTGGCAGGAAGACCATGTGCCCCGCTGTGGAAAGGCCCACCTGCCCTGCTTTCTGGGTGCCATTCCAGGCTCTTGGCTGAGCTTCAGGGCTGCCACCTGCCCTGCCAAGGAAGCCTGATTTGCAGAGGGGCCCCTTGGAGCCCGTGCCCTGGGCACTCAGAACCTGGAACTCTCCTCTTAGGGTGGCTTAATATTCCCATGAGGTGAAAATGAAAATTATCTCCAATTCCATTTCCAGGGCGCTTCTCCATTGACTCCCCCTGCTGCCGCTTCTCAGAAAGGGCAGGACAGGGCAAGCAGGTCTGGTGTCAGGGCTGAGCAGAGGCCTCCGGAGCAGGACTTTGGAGCCCTTGCAGTGGGACCGAGGGACACCCTCTGCCCCCTTCTCCATTTCCGCCCCCTGCAGGGCCTGACCTTCCAGAGGCAAACCTGCCCTGAAAGGGGCACCGCGAGTTAGAGTAGCCAGCAAAAGTCCCCCCTCTCCGGGAACAGCCGGTTAGGACTCTGCGTTCTAAGTCCCTGTCCTCCCCCCTCCTGATCCAGCGACACCCTCTCCTTCCACGCATGCAACACATGGAGGTGCAAGCGGAGGGGAGAGCAGGGCTGCGTCTGAAGCAGATGGAAGCCGTGCTTCTCCCTCGCAGAGCTCTGGAGAGAGTCCAGGAGCGGCCCTGCCCCTCGCCCCAACCCTAATTCACCTTCTCATTTATTCTCTTCTCCCCCAAAGCTAAACATTTCCAAAAGAGGAGTAAAACGTCGAAGCCATTAACCTTTGCCAAAAAGCTGCAGTCAGGCCCAGTGACGTCCCGCAGCTCCGCTTTCAAACAGCCCCGGACTCCCGGCCTGAACCGCACAGCGCCCCACAGGGGGAGCCGCGTTTCCTGGGCTCCTCCCGGCCTGCAGCCAGGGGCCTCCCTCGGGGAGGTGCCCGAGAGGGGCGGAGGGGGCGACAGCAGAGGCGCCGGCAGACGTTTCCTTCCTTGGGATCCGAAAGGAGAGCGACGCGCCGGCGGAGGAGGAAGGAGGGCCACAGGGCGCTTCCCTCCCCCCAGCGCAGGGCCGGCGGCTCTTCACGAACTGGGGGGAGAGGGACTCGCGCCCGCCTTGCCCCGAGAGCCCCGCAGTCCCGGCTGCCTCTCGCGCCGTCCCTGGACCCGAAAGGTTGCCAGGCGCGTGGCGTACATGGCGCCAACTGCCGCGAGAGGGCAGCATTGCTTAACTTCGGGCCCCCCGGAGTAGCCAGAAGGCCGCGGGGGTCGTCCTTTGCCTCGCCCGCCGGGCTCCCCCGAAGGGCCCCCTCTCGCTCCAGCCTCGCGTGGGAGAGGAACATCTCCGCTCTCTTTCCCAGAATCATCCCGCAGGCTCGGCTGGGGGGCCGTTGAGGAGCGAGTCCGAGCAGGCGGGGCAGAGGGACCCTTTCCTGCCGGCCGAGGGGAAACGGAGCCCTGCGCCTGGCGGGAGGCCGGGACGACCCCCTCAGGCGAGCAGCGCGTGCGGGAGCGCTGTCCGTTCCGGGCCACAGCCGAATAGGTCCCGGGGGGCTTGGGGGGCGTTTCCGGGGCGGGGGGGCCTTCGGCGTGGCGTGGCTGCAGCCGGTCCGAGCGGACCCCCGAGAAGCCGCTGGGCCGGGAGGAGCTGCCGGCCAAATTCCAGGCCCTGCGAGCCCTTTGCGGACCATCCTAACAGAGCCTTCGTTGTCCCGAGTTGCGCTTCCATCTGGCTTTTCTTTGGAAACCGGCCCTTCCGCGCCGGCCCTTCCAATCCAGCTTCCTCGCGAGGGGCCGCGTCCTCCGGCCGAGCTGCCCTGAACCCCCCGCCCCCCTCCAGTCGCTGCTCCCGGGCTGCCGCCTCGCTGGCCCTTCTGGGCGGCCCATTTCCGCCGTTGCCGCCTGCGCCGAGCCGGCCGAGCAGCCCGAGGGGCCTCGGGATCCGGGCGCGGGCGGAGGGGCAGCCCCGGAGCTCTTGCGGGAAAGTGGGGAGTTGGGTGGATGGGAAGGGAAAGGAGCTGCGGAGCGGTCCGCGGGACTCCTCGGTTTTCTCGGTTACTTGAAACGGCTTTTCTTCTCCCGGGCTGCTCCGACCTGCGCCCCCTCAACTCTGGGCTCCTGCCGTTGCTCTGGGCCCACCGCAGCCTTCTCTTTCTCTCCCGGGGCCGCGACGCGGGTGCAGCCCGGAGCTCGTGAGGGGGAAGTGAAAAAGTTTGGGGGGGGAGCGCGGATCGTCTTCAAGTGCAGGTGACTTCAAGGCGGCGAGGGAAGTGATGGCTGCCTGCTTGCGGCGAGAGGGCTTCGCGCGTCTGGAGTGTATTCGTTTTTGTAACTGTCAGCACAAACGTTAAATTAAAAGCAAATACACTCGTGACACGAACCTCGGCTTTCGGCGCTTAGCTTAGCTTTGATGGGAATCCGGTTCCACCGAGGGCCAGTAGGCTCTTACCAAATGCGATCGGCTATACTGTTTCTTCCGAGCCAAGAGGAGATGTGAGCAAGAAGGATTTTTTGCACTGGGTGTTGGGGAGGAAGCCCCCTCCCAGCAGCAAAGGCCCCTTGAAAACCGTTGCTCTGGGTGATAAGGGAGGGGATTTCAAGGCCTTGGGGGTGGGGGTGGTAGGTAGCTCTCCGGAATAGGAGGCCATTGTGTAAATGCAGCTGCAAAAAAGGCAAGGACAATTCTACAAGCGCTGCCTGCTGTTCTGCTGTGCTCCCAATAACTCGTTGAACACAGTTTCCAAATTACCAAAAGGAATCATTCCACTTTCTTTAGCGCTGATCTGACCCTCAACCCCTGAGCGCTGAGCACCACCCTGGGCACCACCCTGTAAGGATCAAGAAAGCAGGCAACGGAGTAGGCAAGGGGGAAGATCCCGGAAGCAGAGCATGAGTCCCACGGAGAAAGCTTGAAAGAACTGGACTTGCCTCTCAAAGGCAGGCGAGGAGAGATGATAGCATACTTCAAACCGTTAGAACAATATGAGTTCTTTGTTCTTGTGGAAGATACTGAATAACAGATTTAAGTTACGGGATAGAGAATGCAACTACATTCTAACTGCAAGTTGGAAAAACCTCTCGGAGCGAAGGGCAGTTTGAGAACAGAGCCGATGATTGCAAGAGGTGCTGAGTTCCCTTCCTAGAAAAGCTCAGGACTGGTGGTTCTTCCGATTCTTGCCCTGAGCAGAAGGTCGGACTTAGGGACCCAACAGCTTTTTCTGATTTTAGCATTTTACCAGCCTTTCCTTTCTCCAAGGTCAGGCTGATTTGCAGGCATCCCTGGTTGCTTGCAGGCCATGTTCACAGTTTCAAAATCTGCACATTTTGATCCAGAAAAGAGCATTAAGCACCCAGCGGCCCAGTGCAAGATGCAAGATGCAAGCTGTCCACCCTGGGTGCATTCAAGGGAAAGACAGAGCAACCTGAGCCCTCACTGGGGCTGCCCCCTTCCAGTTGCTGCACTAGGATCCATGGTTGGACTTTAGGGGATGAAGATGTGAGCTGCCTTCTTTGAGTCTGTCCGTTCTGCTGATCCAGCCCTGGTCAGTTTGCTTACACTTCTCTGAAGAGCCGACTCGAGAAGCTTTAGCTGCACTGGGTAAAAAGAGTGACATGGCTCACTAGTCGCTTTTCATGGGAATTTCAAACAAACCACCTTCCAGGCAATGTCCGAAACGCAAGCATTTGCCGGTTGCTGCTGCCCCAGCCTTGCTGAGTCCTCCCAAGGGAGTAAGCTGTAGTTCCGCTGCTGCCTTATGGGACTTGGGCCATTTTGTGAAGGCCACTGAATGCCGAAGAGCTATGAAGCTGTTAGAGCAAGCACGTTGTCCCCTGAGCGGCCCTAATCAGTGCAGAGGGTGGACAGGCTGGATCTCTGAGCCCAGGTGGCGGGGTGGGAGGCTCTGGAGCCAGAGCTAAATCTGAGCAGGGCAGAAGTCATTGCACAACCGAGAGAGAGAGAGAGAGAGAGAGAGCTGGGCTGAGAGAGGAACCGGCCCAAGGTCACCAGGCAAGATTTCGACTGCACATGGAGGCGATCCCAGCATGGGAAGGAGCGTGTCAAGAGCAGCTCACGCTCAGTGCAAGAATCCCAATGAAAAGCTCCCCCGACAGATGACACTGGAATAAGCCCAGTTAAAGAGAAGCCAGCCAGTTTTCCGGGAATCGCTTTTCCTGCTGAGCTGCTTTTATTGGGAAAGACGCTCAGTCAAATCTGCCTCCCTGTGCCCGGACTCAGAGCAGCTCCTGGACTGGCCTTCCTGCATGGCTTCCAGCATAGCTTATTTGTTTATTTTATCAAATTCAAATGGCTGTCCGTCTCACAAAAAGTGACTCTGGGTGGTGTAAAGCAATTCCACCATGTCTCATCATACCTCAGTCATGTTTCCTTCAGGCTAAATATATGCAGCTCCTTCAATCACTCCTTCATTCACTCAAATAAAATAAATCTTTATTTCAGTTATAAACCAGCATAAGACATCAGTAAGAATTACGGTAAAGTCATTTTAGTGACAACACTAAAACCTGTGAGACCTTAAACATACCTAAAAGCTAGCATTATTGGCACAATCGTATTAAAACATGAAGATCTCGGTATAGCATTTCTTAATGCTAATACAAAGACTACACACTACAAAGTGAAAATATAGCATAGGATATAAAACATGACAGAATAATTAAATTAAATTTGAAGAAGAGTATGCAGAAATAATGGAACAGTTTTCATCTAATTTTATTTACTTATGCTCGTAGCTCAAATCCAATGAAAACATAAAACATAAAATAATAACTGTAATACATCCTCAGTTCTGCCGGTGGCTTCCACAGCAGCTGCGCAGAGCTTGGCAGTCCAGGTTGCTTGAGAGAGGAAAATGAAGTCCGGCAGGAGCCTCCTCCAGCTGGAGTGGGACAACTCGCCGCGGGACAGGTCAATTTAATTATTTAAAATAATTAAATATTTTAATAAGAATTTTGTCATTCACGTTTCATTTTGTTCCTCCTCTGGCATCCTTTCTCTAATGATTCTATCCCACCATTTCTTCAATATTAGGTAGCTCTCGTCCCGCGGTGAGTTGCCACGGCCAGTTGGCTGCGGTGGGTTGTCCTGGATAGACCCCCTTCTTTGTCCTGCTCCCCGAACGTCCCTCCTGCCCTCCGCTGAAGCCCTTCGGGGCTCCTTGAACCCTCCAGAATAGAACCCAGACTGGCCTTCAGAGCTCTCCCCACTGGGAATTCGTGTCCCGTCCTTCAAGCAGTTGATTAAAAGGCTGGCTGATTGCCTGATGGGGAAAAACCACCCTATTATTTCCTCATTTTTCTTACTTTTTCATTATTGTGAGAGATAAAAATGGAGAACCTGGGGAACCTGGGAGGAGCTTTCTTTACCCCGTTGCTCCCATAAGTGGGAAGTGGCTGGGGGGCTGGGGGAGCCCTTGCAGATCCAGCATGCGAGACTCGAGGCCAGGCAGGGAAGGAGCATCTCTCGCACTCCAGGTGTTGCTCGTTTGTAAAGCAGGTTTTATTGCTTGTTGATATTTTAACCTTATAGCTGTGGTGCCCTGAGGGCAAGTGAGAGACATTAATAACAGAGCTGGTGATTATCCTCCAACGTGAATAAAATTATCGTTGAGTCCTGCATAAATCATGGAGCAAAGATGACAGATCTCCTCACAGCCAATCCTGGTGGAGACACGGTGAGTGACCCAGATAGAAGCGGCATTCAGCCATCTTAGAACGGGGAGAGACCTGTAATAGTGTAATAGGTTGGATTCCGGGTTTGCTGGTTGTCTACAAGGGCAGGTTATGAATGTCATATCAGCAACAAGCATTGGAAGAACATTGTCTTTCACTTCTTCCCCACAGCAGCCAGCACCACAAAGTCAGTGGGCTAGCTGAACAACTGCCACAAGCCATGGCTGGGAGTTTGTAATTGTGTGTGGTGCTTCAGGTTTCCCGATACTTACTGAAGGGTCTCTGTGAGCAGCATCCAAAGACCATATCGGTAGGACAGACTATTTGTAGCTCAGGGTTAAACTGAGGGGTCCTTGGTGCTCTCTGAGCACTGATAATGTTACCTGGTTTGTCTGCAAGAAAACAACCATGCTCTGAGAGCACCAACCCATGATGGCCGTAAAGAGGGTTAGTTACATTTTTAATGACTTTTTTGCAGTGGTCATTAAGCACACTTTAAGTGAACACTATGATTGTTAAGTGAACCCCTGGTTCACTATGGGCCTGTTTTGATGGAAACCGGAACTAAATGTTGGTCATGTGCCAACAGCCGCAAATGTGGCCCAGTTGTCAAATGCCTGAAGTGGGTTCACGTGACCGTGGTGCTTGACTGTCAGAACTTCAAATCCAGGTTGTAAGAACCCCCTATCAGGCGTGAAGAATCAGGACCACATGTTAACTTCCAGTTCAGATTTATTAAGCTCACAAGAATCTAGCTAGGTTAGCACTGAATTGTTGCTAGGTCAGAGTCAATGGAATTGCAGAAGGGCAAGAGGCAAAGTCTCCAGACTGACTCCGCTCTTAACTCCACCCTCAGGTGCTGCCTCTTCTCCTGCACCCCAGGTAAGTCTGTCCTAACTGAGTGGTCGCTAGGTGGCCAGTGGTAAGTCGAGGACTCCCTGTATAAGTAAATAAACAGATAAGATGTTGAAAACCGGCCTCTTGCTGAAGGTTCGGGATGCGGCAGAGTAGCAGCACTTCTCTGCCTTTCCCTGCACGGACTCCCAGCGGGTAACGGTGGTTGCAACTGCCCCCACAGCTCATTGATCAGAATGCGGGTGCTTGGCAGCCTGCCCGCACTGACAGCCACAAGGGCGCTTCAAACCCCCCCATTTATACTCGCTTGTGCCCTGGCATCCTGCCACCCCTGCTGACCTGTGCCAACTCTCAGTCCTCCTGCTAATTCAGCATGCCCAACTTGGCCCTTGGCTAGGCAGCCGCAGGCTGTGCAGAGGCCACAGGTGGCCTTGTCCAGATCACAGGGGCTGCCTCAAGAGGCCTTGAAGCCTTCTCACAAGAAGGCCACCTATGACTGGACGTGGCCACATGCAATTTGAAGAACAGCACAATTCAGAGACTGGCACATGTGGCCTCTGGAAGAAACGGCTAGCAGCTGCCTCGCAAAGGGCCAGGTTGGGAGGAAGAGGACAGCGGAGGTTAGCTGGTGTGGCAGAGGGCAGAGCCGAGCAGCAAGGGCAGCTGGGAAATCGTGGGCGCTCCATCACTGGAGATTTTTAAGAAGAGGCTAGACAGTCACTTGTCTGAGATGGTATAGGTTCTCCTGCTTGAGCAGGGGGCTGGACTAGAAGACCTCCAAGGTCCCTTCCAGCTCTATTCTATTCTTGGGCCCTTCCAGAGGGCAGCAGCTGCTTTACCCTGGGCTGCTTTGAGCTGCATGGTGGCTCAGGGGCTTCTTGCACCCCCAGAGTTGGAGCGGATTCTTTCCCCAGCCTCCCTGCACTTGTGCTGCTGCTGGGGGGGGGTGTTTCTCTTAAACCCTTCTGTGGCATCCCAACATTCCTTATCCAGGGCTCCCTGCTTAATGACCTGCATATTTGGAGTTACGATGGTAACTGGGACTGTCCAGAATGGCATCAATAAGCAATGCAGTCATGTGACATCGCACTTTCTGACTGCTTTGCTTAGCCACGGAAACTGGTCCTGATTGCTGTCATAAATTGAGGCCTCCCTATATTTTTGTAGTCCATCTTGTAGGTGGTTGTCTGAGTGGGTGTGTGCAATTGCAAGGCCACGTCCCTTTTTGTGTCCACCCTCGTCGGGTGAACATACAGTGTGCGCTGCTCATTCACAACCCCGTTGTGATGCCACTGAAGGTAGTCCACTCTTGAGTTTCTCCCTTCTGAGAGATCATTGGCATTCTTCTTTCTAGGATGGTGGCTACAACCAAGGAATCTCACGCCCACAATTTTGCACCAGGGATGTCCACCTAGTTTCCTCTTACTGTGTCTCTCCCACAGACCTTTGTCTTTCAGGAAGATCAAATATAAAACTGATAGCAAAGCATTTGCTCTAAGAAGTCACAGGTGACCATTAATTATGCTGGGCATAAACTTGTTCAGCACTGAAGGGAGCTGCTTCCTGAAAGGTTTATTAATCTCCCTAAGGCTCCTTGACACGGCACATTCCTTTGCTCTGCACGTGTCTGTGTGTCTGGCACATGCAGGGTGGAGACTGATGGGACTCTGGCTGGTATCTTTGCAGATCAGGAAGCAACAGCCAGGAAGGTGAGGCTGGCTGGGCTTCGAAAGGTGGAAAGTCAATGCAGACGCTTTCCCAGGGCTAGATGAGTATCTGGTGCGTCACAAGCACAGCTATTCTCCAGAAATCCTCCAGAAAGATCCTAAACATGAAAAATCCAGTCAGTGACAGTGGTGGGTCTAAAGAAATTTCTGCACTCACTACCAAAATGCTTGCGCCTCACAAACAAGCCCATAAGAACTGTCCAGCCAGGAGGCAGCTGACCTGCCCCACTGCCACATCCAGCGTAGGGCAAAACATGAAGCTCCTCCTTTCTTGGTGGGTGAGGTAAGGACAGTCTCTTGGCTTCAGGAGAAAGACGAAGGGGGGGCGGGGCAGAGAGTGTCCCCCTCCTGTGGGAAACCGCCAGTCCTGCTGGCTGGAGCAATGGAACAAGAAGGTTCTCTCCCCCACCCCCACCCCTGCCTTTTATGGAAAGGTGAGCCAAGAAAGTCCTCCATTAATCAGTTCTGCTGTCACTGAGCGGAAGGACCCAGAGACCCAAGAGTCACCAGTGGCTTAAATTAAACGTTATGCTTTAAAGCGTTTACTGAACAAAACCCTCTGCTTAAAGGTCTATGCGCGGCTCCATGATCCAATAGTTTTAATACAAAGTTTGCAGATCAGTAAGTGCTATATCCTTATTCAACCTTATGGTGAATAGATGGGTTATATGACTCTTTGGTGCAGTCCTAAAATTAAGCCAGAAGCTGGTGACAAAGTGACACCACAAAGCTGGCATGCCACTTCTGTGCCACATAGCATCTCCCCCCACTCCCGAGGACTCAGCTTGTGCTGCTGCCTGCTACAATTGAGGTTGCTTCATGGAAAGTTCCTCAAAATACTTGAAATACTTGATGAGAGCAGAAATAAAACACTGAACTTATACCTAAAAGATTAATTATATTAAAAAATATTAGGAAAAACATATATTGTGCGATCTGGAGTAGCCTGTTGTATCTGAAGGGAATTGAAATTCCGCCAGGTTGTGGCCACATCCACCCAGCTGCTTTGGCTCCCTCCTGCCCCCCAACTGGTGCCAAGTCAAGCTGCCATAGGTTTTGCCATTGCCCCGTCAGCGCCCCCTCACTGCACCCCTGAAAAGGGCCTGAGCGATGCTGCTGGCCGCACAGCTTCCCAGGCCTCGTTCTAAGGGTTGTGACTGGTGGCAGCAGCAGCACCTAAAAAGCTTCGTCCAATTTATCAGGCATCGCCTTATTCTGGAATTCCAGTCACTGAGGTTTTTTTCCTTTGTTACTTCACTCTCATATGGGGGGGGGGGGTGTCTTCAAACAGTCGCTCATGCCCTGGTCACCTCCTGGCCTGATGACTGCAATGAACGGGGCTGCCCTTGGAGACCGTTGGGAACTACCACTGGCCATGAACACAGCAGTGCAGAGAGAGATGGGCAGGCCTCGCTCGGTCGGCTGCTTCCTGAGTTGAACTGGTTGCCTGGGGTAACTGGTCGCTTCTGGGTCTGATTCAAGGTGCTCTCACTACCTGCATAGCCCTACCTGGCACAGGCCCTGTTACTTGGGGGACCACCCGTCTCCACTAGTACCTCCCCAGCAAGTCCTAGCCAGATTCCTTCGATTAAGCTGTGTCATCTCTTGGGTCCCCAGAAACGCTCTTTCTCTCTCACAGCCTCTTTCCTTCATAATGAAGTCCCCTCCCCGAGATTTGAACGATCCCCCCTCTGCTGTTGCTTTGAAGGGCCCCGAAGGCCCCTGGCGA
Organism: Azemiops feae; assembly: GCA_023970755.1. Lineage (NCBI taxonomy): Eukaryota > Metazoa > Chordata > Lepidosauria > Squamata > Viperidae > Azemiops > Azemiops feae. The sequence goes on from JALGBA010000607.1 coordinate 224,028, forward strand.
AGGAGAGTGTGGCCCCCTTTTCTTCTTTTTCTTTCTTCTCCTCTGGCATTACTGTTTCTTTAGTGTACCTTCCTGCCACTGGCTTAGGCTGAGTGATCGTGTGTGTGTGTGTGTGTGTGTGTGTATGCCTGCCTGCAGCCAGCAAAGAACATTCAGGGGGCGAAGGGTGCAGCCAGAGCTCTTCTGGGTCCGTTGCTGGAATGAGGGAGGGGGTAACGTGGAGGTCCATTGTGGGGCTGCTGGAGGAATGGCCTGGGGTTCAACAATGATGCTTGCTCTAAGAGTTAACCTTATAGCTTGCAATGGAGAGGGGGAATGAGGTTCGGAAACGATGGGGAGAGAGGCTGCCTAGGGAATCATCAGCTGCATAACAGGCAGAGGAAAAAACTCACAAAGGGGCCTCCCTAACTAATCAGACGATAAAAGAGGCGATGGGAGGTTCGTGCTTTCAGACCTGCAAGATTCTCTTAATGTAGCCCCACAATAAAGCGGAATCAGCTCATCCTGTCATGTTTCCTGTCTGGCCTGCTTGGGAGGCTGACAGTAACTGGTGTATTCTGTACTTGCAGAACTTTTTGTAGTTATGCAAATGTTTTGTCAGTGAGCCCAAATGCCAGGAAAAGTATGTCTACTGGCAAAACATAACAGATATACATATTGCGGGGCTACATTAACACAATATACATATTGTGGGGCTACATTAACACAATATACTCTGAATATGTACAGTCTGGAGGACAGAAGGGAAAGAGGGACATGATTGAAACCTTGACATATACGAAAGCTGTGTATAACGTTCTAGAAGGTTCCAGTATTTTCAATCAAGAATAGTATTTTCAAATCAAGAACACGGGGGCATAACCTCAAACTGATGGGGGGGGGGGAGTTCAAAAGTAATGTTAGGAAGCATTGCTTCACAGAAAGAGTAGTGGAAACTTGGGACTAGCTTCCGGCGGATGTAGAGCATCAATCATCAATACCTGAGTTGAAATATGCTTGGGATAAACACATGTCCATCATCTGACAAAATTAAAAAAATGAAAATAAATAAAATATAAAAATAATTAAAATAATAAATAAATTAAAAAGAAAACAAAAAACAAATAAACTCAAAGGACAGACTTGATAGACCACTTTTTCTGCCGTCACTTTTCTATGTTTCTGTGCCGACATATAGCAGATGCAAGGATGTGTAGCTTTCTGATTAGCAATAGCACTTAGACTTGTATACCGCTTCACAGTGCTTTACAGCCCTCTCTAAGCGGTTTACAGAATCAGCATATTTGCCCCCCCACAACAATCTGGCTCCTCATTTTACTGACCTCGGAAGGATGGAAGGCTGAGTCAATCTTGAGCTGCTCAGAATCGAACTCCTGGAGTGAGCAGTGAGTTAGCCTGCAGTACTGCATTGTGACCACTGCGCCACCACCACATTGCTTCTCCTTCCACATTTGAGGGCAGGATCTGCTGGCTAGAATAACAGAGTCTTGGCACTTTTGTCCACAAAGCTGCTAGGTTGCCGTTTAAAGGAGATCACTGCAGCATCTTCTTCGCCCTCGGACTGGTACCCATGTCTGCCTCAGGGTCAGCTAGCATCCTTATCAGTTCTAAAGCAATCCTTTCTCCCATTAGTGATCTGTCCCTAATATCTCCCTCAAAGAAATGCAGCTCAGCCAATGAAGTGATTAATTCTTTCTGTCCGACCTTTGTGCATGGCCTGCAGTGCTGCTTCCCCCACCCACAGCTTCCCCATAGCTGGGAGAGTTGGCCCAGGGACAGGGAGGGACAGACAGATCAAGGAAGGGGAGGACAGCTGTAGGGAAGGAGCTGAGTGGGGGAGGGGGCTAAAGACAAAGCCAGGAGGAGGAGCAGCACCAGCTTCCTGGATTGGAATTGTTAGAATCCTAGAATAACAGAGTTGGAAGGGACCTTGGAGGTCTTCTAGTCCAAACCCCTGTTTGAGCAGACTAACCAGACAAGACAACTGGCCATCATTATTGCCCCAGCAGAATTTTCATAGAAAAACTCCCTCTACCCTTCAATTTCAATGATGCCCTTTCAAGCTCTGTATGGAGCACACCCAAAGGCGTCACCAAACAGCTCTGCACGAGAGTCGTCTGTCGCCTTTCCTCTCCAATTGGCTCCAGCAACCCCCCCCCCAACCTCCAGTAATTGTGGTCGGGAAACCAGAATGCGAGGTGGAAGAAATCCAGGACTCAGAGGTGAAGGAATTCTGTGTTTGCTCCATTGGAGGGGCTACCCGGAACCTGAAGGCTTGTGGGAGAATGCACACCCCTGATTTGGTTGGCCAATTTCACCTCTGCGTCCCTGAGAACCCACCACCTGTGGCTGCTCACGATGGGCCTTCTACTGCTGGCCTTCAGCTCCCGGGACCTTGTAACCCTGTTCCTGCCTTCCAGGAACTGCCCCCTGTCCGGCCGGCTGTTTCAGAAGCGGGGGAGGGGGATTCTCAGAGACCACGGCTTCTCTGCCTCCTGTGCCAAGTTCCCGTGAGGACTCAGATTTGGAAGAGACTATGCAGGGGAGGAGGGCAGCTTCAAGGAGCCCATGGAGCAGGGAGGGGGCCAAGTTGGAGGGGAGAGTGATGTGTAGGAGACGAGCACACGGACCTGAAGGCAGGTTAAACGAGTCATTCGGTTGGAATCTTTGCACTCCCACAAGAGACTTAAATCCAGCCCTCGGTGAATTCCTTTTAGCTTTGACCATTAGCTGACCAGATTCTTTTGTATACGGTAGGTAGCACTAATAAACTCTTCAGTGCTTTGATCTCAGTCAATGTTCCTAGTTCTCTGTGCCGGACAGTTGATGCAGTCTAGGACTGTGTTGGCTTTTTTGGCAGCTGCAGCACACTGCTGGCTCATACCAGTACTTAAGCGGTTGTCCACTGGGACAGCTAGATCCCTCTCACATTTAAGATAAGTAAGATAAGATAAGATAAGATAAGATAAGATAAGATAAGATAAGATAAGATAAGATAAGATAAGATAAGATAAGATAAGATAACCTTTATTGTCATTTTTATATTGTGGGCACAACGGCACACATCAAAAATGAAATTTAGTTGCCCGCTCTCAAAGTGAAACACATACATGACACACATCGAAACATACTATGAACAACATATATATAGACCCACATCCCTACATATACATAGCAAATAAATATTAAATACTGTCCATCTTGAATATATAACGCAAGGAGGAAGCTTGAGAGTTCGCAAGGTTAATGCTGTATGGAATGAAACTATGGCTGAATCTGGATGTTCTGCTACGGATACCACGAAGCCTCTTCCCAGAAGGTAGCAAGGAAAACAGGTCGTGAAGAGGATGTGTAGTGTCCCAGATAATCTTATGGACCCTGCTCAAGCAGCGCTTCTGTGCTATGTCCTGGATGGGAGGGAGGGAACTGCCAATGATCTTTTCAGCCATTCTCACCACTCTCTGCACCGCCTTCCTGTCTGAAGCAGTGATGCCTCCAAACCAGACTGTGATGCTGTATGACAGGATGCTCTCGATTGTCTCCCTGTATTATACTATTATACTATTGAGCCAGGTACCACCTGTGCATTTGGTTTTTCTTGCCTATGTGTAAGACCTTACTTATTCCACCACTGAACTGCATGTTGTTGGATAGGGCCCTTTTTATACATTTGCTAATTTGCAGTATTTGTAGGCTTTCAGACTTGCTTAAAAGCCAGACTTTATGTGTTTATATTTGCCATACCGTGTTAGATGTTGCATAGAGGGGGACTATTTTTGCTTTAAAGTAGTTAATCTTCTATTGGGTAAGGGTACTGTTAGTTTTGTCACTGCTGTGTATTTAAGTTTAAGTTCCTAATCAGATATTGTAGGGATTGTATCCTTCTCATTGCTGCAAGCATGTCTCTCATTAAATCATGATATTTCTTGTTATTTTTTTCTTAGATTTTCGTTGTGGCTTCATTTCAGTTTTAAAGTCGAGAACTTTCTGCATTGCACTATGCGTGTCTTGGCTTTCTATCTCCAGTCAGTTCCTGCCGGGCGACTCAGAAGCTTCTCCCTGAGTAACCACCGTGCTGTGAATCGATCCCTCAACCTTTGCTGGGGAACTGCTATTGATTGCACGGCTGCAGCAAATCTCCCCTGGATTCTCAAAAGCATTTGGACATATGACCCACGGATGGAGACTCAGACACGTGGGGAGTGTCTTCACATCAAGTGTTCTGTATGGACATAAATGGATACAACATGAAAACAGGTGTGATATAGAACAAAAAGTCCAACTTATGGGGACTCTTTAGTGTAGAAAGGCTAAACGTTTCTGAGTTTTATTCTCAGCTTATTTAACTTGCTCTCCCCTCCTCCCCCTCCATTGCTGTTTCTTGTGCTAATAAGTTCCTGGTTTTCTGTGTTGATTCTGCCAAGACAAGTGGGAGATCTACTCGACTGTCAGGATTCTGAATATGGGATCAAGACTGACTGGTTCAGTACATATCATTGGATCAATTCCGGATTTTAAAGTTTACATTGACTATAGCACATGTAAGACTATCCACTAAGGGCCCCTCCATAGAGGCAACTTAGGCAGTTATCTAGAGCGGTGGCCCCCAACCTTTTGGGCACCAGGGGCCGGTTCCATGGAGAGAAGTTTTTCCACAGACCGGAGGAGGCCTGGCTTCACTTGCTGCCTGCATCCCACAGATGGGGTTTCGCTTGTTTGTGTGGCCCAGTTGCTGGCATGCCACGGACTGGTGCTGGTCCATGGACCAGGGATTGGGGACCCCTGATCTAGAGCACCTAACGGCATCAAACAGGAAGAAGGAACACATTTTGGAGGAAGTAGGGTGCCAACTGCATGAATTCTTGAGGGAGCCACTGGGGATGGAGAGCCATCACTGATCTACTACTGTCCAGAGTGAGTGAGCAGCCATCAGGTTCACTTACAAGTGCTGGATTACTCCTGGTTTGAAGACCGATGGAGAAGCATGCCTACCAAATGACCCTTGTTCTCTGGCCTGCCTGTCCTCTGGCCTTTCCTTGCTCTGTGCCATCAGCCTGCCTTATTGCCCAAATTTTGGCAGCAGGTTTTGATCCTGACACCATCAAGTCCGCCCCAAGTCTATCCCCAGAAGCCTAAGCCCAGGAGAGCCCGGCTCTGTCCTCAGCCTTGCCCAGACTGCCCGTCCGCCTAAAGCCAGTGGGGAGAGGTGCCTTCCAGCATGCGGGCAGCCCTCCTGACTCCCCCAAGCCCCCCAACCACCTGGGGCAGCAAAGCGCGACTGCCCTACAAAGGCAAGTCACTGGGCAGAGCAGACCTTGCTGATATTTAGTTACAAACACATACACACACACACACACACAGCGTGATGTGACTGCCTAGTTGCTAAATGTCATGGCTTCTAAAAATTAAAACCACATACTAAAGAAGCGGAAAACATAAAATGCCGAGGCAACCATGCAACTCGACAAACATGAGATCTCATGACCCCCCCCCTATACACACACACCTGGGAAAGCAGGAGGTCTGGTTGGAGCCAAGCCAGCCTCCCTTGGCATGGTCTTCCAAAGGGTGGGCACCGCAGCAGGAAAGACCCACTGGATGCCATTCTCCAAGGAAGAGGATTGCAAGCAGGATAGGACAGGGAGGGGCCATGGAACCACATTGTAGCCAGATTCTGCCCTCATCCCATCCCAATGGAGTAAGATAAAGAAGCAGATGAAAAATCTGATTTGCAATATTTAGCAGTTTGAATTATTCCCACCTGTAAAAAGTGCACAAAGAATTAGTGGCTCCTCTCTGGGTCCCTCGCTTGGCTTCCTTCCCTGATCTCTCTGCTGTGCCCGGAGGAGCTGCAAAGAAGAGGGAATCCTTGTCAATCACCAGAGGTTTTACTTGAAAAGGCTTCTTTTTCCTTCTAACCCAGGGGACCCAACAATTAGTTGCATTTTGGACGGAAAGGTCTTTAAACTGCTGGAGAAAAAATGTCCTGAGAATGAGACATAAACAATTTCCATTAAGATATCATTAACTGGAATGCACAGCATTTCATTCAAATCATGACAATTTGTGTCTCCACTTATTTATTTATTATGTATTAGTTTGATTTACGTCATGGCTTTCTGCCCAGGAGATACTTAAATAATTAGGGAAAGGAACGCAAAGCGAGTAGTTTCTATGGAGTAGATGCCCTGGAAGAGTGAACCCAGAAAGGGAGCTAGAGTTTGGCAGAGGAATTCAAGGGGGAGCACTGAACAAATTGCTGCTTTAAATAGCTTATGCAATGGACAGAAATGGATGGCAATTACTGCTGCTGTGTGGCGCAAAACTTGTGACAGGTTTGTGTGCCAGCCGGAAAACTCTCTGGCGTATATTTGCAGGCAATGCCAGCTTGTAGCATCCTTGCAGATAGAAAGAGGACCGGAGCAGAGAATGGCTGCACTTCAACTCTGCAGGAAATGCAGACGGAGGAAGCAGACCAGACAGAGACCAAGTAACAGCGAAACATCACCGCCCTGGGGGCTCTGTGCACAGCCAGCTCAGGAACGGCTTCCAAGCGCTGCAGCCCCGGCGGGGAGAGGAGGCAAGGCTGGATGGGAGGGGAGAGAGTGGGAGGCAGAAGAGACGCAACCACCACCTGCAAAAAAGGGCAAAGGGGAGAGATTTGTAAAAGTCGGTTGTCTTTTGTAACACGACCAAAGCAGATGTGTCCAGATGTCTCTGCTGGCTTCCGAAGTGCGCTGGCTCCAAATGAGCATTGTGGGAATCAATGGGAGAGTAACTATATTCAGGCCCAGTTAACTATGACAGCAGATGAAAAATTAAGAATAACCTGGACTTATAAAGTCGATGGTCATGCTGGTCTGCACAATTATGCTATGAATAAAGGAGACGAATGTATCAAACTCTTATTGTAGGGAGGCAAATATAGAGAAGGCAAATCAAGAGCCCCTTTGGTGTAGTGGTTAAAGGTGCTGGTCTAGAAACCAGGAAATTGTGAGTTCCAGTCCTGCCTTAGGCATGAAAGCTGACTGGGTGACTTTGGGCCAGTTCCTCTCTCAATCCAACCCACCTCACAGGGTTGTTGTTGTGAGGAAAATAAGAGGAGGAAGGAGTATTAGGTATGTTTGTCACTTTGAGTTATTTATAAATAGCCCAGGGTCACTTGATAGTGAGATGGGCAGTGTCTAAATTTAATAAGTAAACAAATAAATAAACTAAATATAATAAATAAATAAAATGCAATAAACAAATTTAAGAAATAAATAAAAAAACAAAAGTAATACAGGGTAAAAATCTAAAAAAGTAAATAAAATAAATATGATTTCAAAGGTGTCATAGAGATGAGATGGGATGTGACTCATTCCTGAAACGAAGGCCGAGGGCAGGAGCAGGGCTGCCTCCCCCAGATCCGGTCAGCGGCTCAGTCCTTCACCAGACCAAGGAAGGTTCCCCCGCAGCTTCCCTCAAAATGCTGGAAGCATCCGACCCACAAGGAAACATGGAATATCTTTTTTGACAACGTGGCCTATCTGTCATGGTTCCAACAGATGAATCTCTTCAAAAGAACTTTGAGGCATGTTGGGAAAATGTTTGGTTCAGGCTCCTGCAGTGTGACTAGGCCAATGGCTCTCACATGAAACAGGAGCCAAGGACATGAGAAACTCTGCACAAAGCTGTTTAGCAATAAATTGTACATAGAAACTGTGAACAATGGTGAATTGTCCATCGGAAGAGTACATACACACACAAGGACAACGTGCAGATATCACGAACATTCACACACACAAACTGCCTTCGAATGGAATGCTTATCTGAAAGAATGTAACAGCTTTTGCCTGCCTCATGAAAACTGCTATTGCCTGCATTTTGTAACTGTTTTTACTTGCTTCATGAAATCACCTATAGTTTGCTGAGCTAGAATGTAACCCCCCTTGCTTGCCCCATGTAACTACCCATATTTTGCTGAACTAATAAAAGAGATTGCCTGAGATTTGTTCAGGGCATTCTCACCCCGAGGAAAACCCTGCGTGGAGTATTCCTTCACTGTTTCGGCATTATTTCATGAGAAGCCTTCTGGATGCGGAAAAACCGCAGAGGCATTGTTTTCCTTAAAAAATCTTTTATTCAAGAAACAAAGTATCGGCACTACATAGTTGAAGCCAAAAACTGATTTCCCCTCCCCTGGGCACAAAGTAGCAAAGCACAATTCCCTCCTCCAATTAACAGTCATAAATCACATTCCCCAATTAACTTGAAGCGTGGGCTTTCTCCCCAGCTCTCCAGCCCACCAAATCTCTATCAACTCTGGACCTAATAACCTTGGGTTCCCACGGCTGAGTTATTATTGTTATGACTACTAGCTGGACTCTCATCCCTATTCCCCCTCCCAGCATCAACGAACTCTAAAAGCGATAGAGAAAAATGGCTGCATTTCCATCTGTTGTCAAAGCAAGAACATCTGATGTTAGCAGCGTTGACACCATCCTCGGGTGGCCGATTCAACCAGCCAGACATGGCAAACGTTCAGTGGAAGTGATAGTCCTGACTTCTCCAGGCAACCTGTTCACATCTTCCCCCTCCATGGGCGAGTTGGCTTGTCCTGCCTTGCAATGCCAGGGTTGATGGTGGCATCTGCTTATCCCAAGAGCAGCTTCAAGGGGAGGAGAATGAGTATGTTTTGCCACCCAGGAGACTAAGAGGAGGGCAAGAGACAATAGAAGCGAGGTGGGGATCAACTGGGAAAAGCAAATGTCTGCCAACTCAAGGATGGGTGGAGAGGGCTTTAGTGAGGGAGGGGCTCAGTTTATTTATCACCAGAAGTGGGTTCCTTACCCTTCTCCTGGCTTCCTGGCATGGCTTTGGTCTACTGAAGGCCTACCTCAGGTTCATTGCCATGCAAAGTGGGCTTCCTCTTATGTATCTGCTCTGCTCTGCTCTGTTGTTCCAGGCAAATGGTTGTCCAATCTCTTCTCCCCCTCAGAAACAAGGCCAGTGGTGTGGCTATCTGAGATCAGAGTGCTGACCTGGGGCCGGATGGCCCTCCTGGTTGAGGCAGGCAGAATGCGCGCATGCACACACACACACACACACACACACACACACACACACCACATTCTAGTCATTCACTGAAGCCATCAGTGCTGGTTCAGGGTCCCTTCGTGGGCATCAGTTTGAGTGAATAAACAGTCCTTCGCAGCTCACTTCCTCCAGTCCAGAGTTGCTTTGCCTTCTCAAGGCCCGTCGCAGTTGGGCAGCTGCGACTTCCAAGCGTTGCAGAAGTCCAAAGGTCTGCCCAATGTTATTTCCAGGGTTACTCTTTACTTCATAATAAAGTACTTGAGACTGAGAGGAAAATTGGAAATAACCCTATATTGAGAGAATTCTCCTGGAAAGAAAGTTCAGCAAAAATGAGCTTGCTGCATAGGAACCTTTCCACTTTCCTGAGACTGTTCACTTCTTGCTGCCTCTTATCTTTCCAGTTAAAAAGTCTGAAATGCTTCAGTGATTCCAAATAAGGAAGCAGTGCGGGTTTAGTCAAATTTTAGAGTGGGCGCAAAGAAATATCTGCTAACATGGTAAATGTCATTTTTCAAATAATTTTTTAAAAACAATTAAAAATAGCACTCTGGCTGTCAGGGCTCAAACCGCAACCTGCATGTTTACAAACCAAACCAGGCAATTAGCAATGGGAGACTAAACCTTCTTGCAACTTTGCCATTCATCCATAATCTGTCAAAAAAGAGGGAACACGGGAGCCAGCCTCTCCTGGAGGCACCAAAAGCATTGCATGATATCCAGTAATTCCTCAGCTGAAAGACCGGATCTAAAGAGGCCTGATAAGCCAGTTGGAGACAAGCGTGAAGAGAAAGGCTACCGGCTGAATCCTGTGCTTAGGACTCTGCAATGTTTTATTAGCAGGTGGAGGGAATGTTTATTGGATTTGCAGATGATACAAAACTAAGACAGCAAAAACTCTCTAGTCCAACAAACTGCATCTGGTTCACTGCTGAATGCTCCTTCTCAGGACTTTTTTCCTAACTTCAGCCAGAATGAAACTTGGATGCATTCCTTGGTCTGACTCTGGAGACTTCAACTGTTCCCACGGAGTATGACCGCTTGGCCATTTCTCTACTTACGTGGATGGCCACCTCCTCCGTAGGGCAGCTGCTCAGTATAAATCCATTTGAACTCAGTTCACATGGGGAGAAATTGGAAGAAAAACAGGACTTTAGGATCTCTGCTTCTCCTCGTTGTCTATTTCTGTTGCACTGTCTTCTTTTGGCAGCTGCCCTCCCCCCCCCGCTTCCTTCTTCTTGCTTTTAATTATGATACAACCAAAAAAGGACCTTTTTGTGGTTCTTTGCTTTCCTTGAGTGCCTGCATTCCTTCCGTATTTAGCCTTTCTACCTTTCTGCAGACAGCTGTTATTTGCCAATATTCTTTCCTGGGATTACATTCCTGCTTTATTTCCTATTAATGACCCTCTTAACAATTCAGCCTGCGGTGCCATCTAGACCTGTTCCCTAAACCTGTTTTTCCCTTTTCTTTTCTGAAAAGCTGTACAAGTTTACTTCTAGGATCAGAGGTTCAAGGATTTCAAGAATCCTGGGCTCTTTTTGCCCTTATCTAGACACAAACCACTTAGTACGGTACTACTCTGAGTTGTTGAAGGTGGTTCTACTGAAACCTAGTGTGTAACTACAGCTATGCTCCCAATACTTTTCTGTAGTACCTCAAACCCCAAGAAGATCTGACTTCTTCCTAATTTCCCATTGCTTTTATCTCTTCTGTAATGTATTGAAGTAAATTACTTGGAATTGTTGAAAAAAACGGTCATAAGACTTTGTCAGTTAAGTGCCAGACTTCCTGTCTACATGCTCGTTACTTGTGTTTTAAAGCGGGAAATAATACTTGAATCCTATTGGCCGCCGCCTATTGCTGAGTGTATAAATAGGGGGTGGAGCGGCAGTTAGCCAGGCTTTTGTTTAATCTTAAATAAAGAGTTGTTTGTTGCACCTGCTGCCTCGTCAATGCCTCACCCATCCCCAAACACAACATCTTCAGAAAGCATTTCCATATTGGTTAAGTACCAATCCATTTATCTGGTCTTAAAATCTGGGAAATAAACCAGCAAGAGTGCTAAGAAATGGGGGGGGGGAAGAGAATCTTGCCATCTTGGCTGACTTAGATTTCTAACAGCTGTGCAAGGAATTAGTATCCCACTGTGATCATGATGCCTGTCATCTGGAGGGTATTGCCGAGATTTCCTGTCACTTTTTTAATCCAGGCCCATAATGACATTGATCTTCCTTGTATTCTAACCCAAATGTGCATGTTCAAATTGACACATTTCCTTCATCTATAATGCCTCTTTCTCTCCCCTCCCCTTTTAAAAAATAAGCTATGCTCTCATATATTTGAATGTCACTTATATATTGCATCCTGTCTGTTTTCAGCAATTCCTACAAAATCGTATTGGCCTCCCTACATTAAGACACCCAGTTCTTCCTGTTTGTTTCCACGATCATGTTTTGGCATGGAGAGACTGAAAATATTTCTCTGTTTTCTCTGCTCATTGTTGGGTTCCTCCATGTCTTATGTACCACTTAGTCTTCTTCCTGTTCTTGGGGTTGAAACACATTCTGGGCTCTCTTCTCCATGCACACAATGTATAGATTGTAACTCTCCAGGTCACGTTTCCGTCAACTACTTCCTTACTCTCATGAGCTGCAACCCATCGCTTGAGAGGGGCCTCTTGGCACTGTGAGATGTCAGAGTAGTTCAGATTGTGATTACTCCATTTGCTAGCTTCTCTAAACATGTTCCAGAATGTACCATCTCTATTTTCTGACCAACTGAAGGATGAATGTGAACTTGAGGTCCTCACTTTGTATGTGGTTGCAGTCCACAGGGCAAGCAACAGGTGGCTGTAGGTTCCAAGAGCCCATCTTTCATGAGATCCTCTTCCACCCAAGTTTGCATTGGATCTGATCCCTGTACTTTCCACCTATAGGGTGTGATTCCCAGAGCAATCACGAGGAAGTCGCATGACGTCATGTGGCAGATGTATCAAAACTGCTACATTTGATGCTTCTGAACTTCATCAGCTGCCTGGGCTGGTGCAGCAGCATTCTTCAATTGTTTCATTCTGTATCTTGTCACAGATTAAAACCCTTAATACATCTAAAAACCTTTTTCAAATGATTTTAAAGCAAAGTCCAAGATTCTGCACCAGCATTGCTAGCATTAATAATGGACAGATGAGCTTTTTGATGGAGCATTTCTGCTGCTTTTCACCAGAGAAAAAAACTGCTGCAAGGCTGGGGGAGCTACTTTCTGCTACTTTAGGAGGATTGAACTGAATTGTACTGGAATTGTTCAGCCTGCCCAGGCTATGCTTCATCAAACTGGATGGTTGCCTGAAAGGCATCAGTTGTGAACAGCCTGGCGCTGTCAGTACGGAGAGTTAAAATCTGATGAATAATCAGCAGTTTTTATATTGAGGAGGATGTTGCAGGCTCTCTTTTGCTCTTTGCAAAAATCATGCTGTCCATCAGCAAACATGAGATCTGTGATGAATTCTGAATATGACCCAGGCTGACCAGCAAAGACTTCACACGTGGCTGCATCGATCACACTATTGGGCAGCCAGAGAGATGAGAAGTAGGTTTTGCTCACGCCGGTCCATGCCAGGAGGTCTTTGGGCATTTCGCCACAAGGACAAGAAGGACTTTGGTATCCCTGCCACGCCATGCCTGCTGCAGGAGGAGGCACTCTCTTTTGGCCTGCTGCCCTGAGAGGCTTCTTAGCACAGGCCAGTGGACACTACAGAGCCAACAAATAGGGCGAAGACCTGCTTTCCACCCCAGGAACATCCCTGGAACAATTATTTTAGGACATTAGTCACAACATGCCTCTTCCAGGCATGAAACTGGCCTGGAAACTGGCTTCTCAGGTGCGCTGCTGGTTTTCTGAATTCTTAGCAGGTGACTCAGTGCCTTGCCCACAACTGGCAACAGGCTGGTAATTCTTAAGCTCAGGATTGTCTCTCTTCAATTGAAACCAGAGGCTTTTCTTTGGGGACTGAGGGACAGGCAACTTGAAAAAAGCCACGGAACTTCGTTTTTGTATATGACAGCTTCAGTGAGACTATTCTAGGCTGAAAAATGGAAAGGTTCAATATTCTCCACAATGGCGGAACGGCTGGTGAAGATGATGGAACTTCTGGAGGTGGCTAAATTTAGCCTCTTTGATTAGACAAAACCCAGTATCTACATTTATAGCTGACTGAAAATCCCTTATAGACTTTTTTCAAGAAGCAGAAAAAAATGCACTTATGACTTGTGGTTTCGATGATTAGGAAAAAATTAGACAATAAAAATGTGAGCCTTTTATTGTATTTAACAGATAACTTTCTAACTTGCTTCAAGTTGTTGCAAAGCAAATCAGAAGCTTCTTCTTTCTAATTCTTCTTATTTTTTCTGCAGTTTTGTATTTTCTTTTGTCTTCTTTCTTTCTTTCTTTCTTTCTTTCTTTCTTTCTTTCTTTCTTTCTTTCTTTCTTTCTTTCTTTCTTTCTTTCTTTTATTTTGTATTATTTTGTGTTAATTTTTATGTTCTCTTTAAAACTTTTAATAAAAGATTATTTAAAAAACAAAACTGAATAGGTTCACCCTGACCCATGTATTCTCAGCAGGGCACTGAAAAAAGTGACCCAGCAGATAAATGTCCATTCCCAAAATTACAAAGAAGGGAGGGGAGGCAAGTCCATCATCAGACTTTCTTTAGTGAGTCAACAATTAAGCGCTGGAAAATACCTCAACCCCACCTGGGGGAAAAAAGCAATACAAGAAAAAGTATTTTTTCTTTCCTCACCCCCCCCCCCATTACTCTTAAGGGCGTACAGCCGGGACCCTGTTGCTCAAAAGGATCAGCAACCAGTGTCGAGATTCAGGGATCGGCATCACTCGGGGCTTTTCTCCCTCCCGTCACATTTTCCTGCAGCAGTTTTAAAATAGTTCTCACCCCCCCCCCCGCCCTTAGGTTGCCTCAAGTGCTTTTGCCCCTTTTGTCTCTTTTTCTTCTTTTTTTCTTTTCTCTCCTCCCCTCCCTCCCCCTATCTCCCTCCCCTCCTGTGAACTCTCTCCCCTCCCCTCTTCTCTCCATCCCTCTCTCCCTCTTCCCCTCCCCTCCCTCTCTCCCTGCCCTCTCCTCTCCCCTTCACTCTCCTCTTCTCCCCCATCCCTCTCCCCTCCCTTCCTCTTCCCTCCCCTCCCTTCCCCTCCCCTCTCCTCTTTTCTCCCCAATTTTTAGTATGTGCCCTGACTGACCAGGGTGAAGAGGAAGGGATAAGTGGGCTTCTTCCCAAAGAGAAGTAAGGCAATTGATTTAAAACATACCCCCAAGCCCAGTCACACAGCCTGTCAAGCTACATATTGTTGGATTAAACAAACTAACCACTGCAAGTTAATTTCTCCCAGTAAAGCACATTCAATAAATGTAAAACAAAAGTAATTGGTCCTGTTCCATATAAATGTAATCATAGCATAAAGTGTGATTAATGCAAATACAAACCTTTGAGTAAGTTAAGCATCAGGAATCTTTACAAGCAAAATATCCATGTGGCATATTTGCAGGAATCAGAATTCTGATTCTTGGCACTTCCCGTGTCAGTGGAAATCTCCCTGTGTTCCCCTTCCAACTTAATGTCAATATTTTAGGGTCTGTGATTTCCTCCTTTTGTAATTTCCCGTTGAACTTTTGGTTATTATCTTTTAAAACTTGTGGAGAATATCAAGGAGGCAGCAAACAGCTAGATGCCTTTCCTGTTGCAAGTAAAATCCACTCAAAGTTCACTTCATCAAATATGCACAAATTGCTGCTGTGCTTTTGGGCTGTCTCACAATGTGCCATACCACAAATTCACTGGGCTCCAGGCTTTGTATGTTACAAAGATTCTCTAGAGAAGAATAGAGGTTCTCCACTCCATCTTTCCAGACATCATAACATCTAGATTTTTGGTGGACCACAATTTTGTCCCAAAAGATGTCAGTGGCTCCTCCTCCTCCAAGGAAATAATGCTTGACTTGCCAAAATAAATGAAGGGGAGGCAATGCAGCTCAAACTCCTTAGAGGTGATATGGCAGAATCCAAGCACGAGTGGACAGCAACCTCATGTGCCAAGAGAACTCGTAGAGGCTTTGTACGAGGACAATGAGATGTTGTAGGATTCACATTTTTCTAAGCACATTCCACAGCTTGACATGATGGACATATGACCTTTCTATAATTATTAAAGCACATATTGATTTCTTTTTGGTATACTTTGGCTTTCTAAACTATCCAGCATACATCAGCAGTAATATCTCACATTCTAAAGTCAGCTTGAACATCTAGCATCTCTTTTTCCACGTAGGGTTTTGATCTGTGTCCGATGATCCTAAGCATCATTTTGCTAGCATGTGAAATTAAGGCTCTTGTTCATATTCTGATTGGTGTCTCTTCTATTGGAATGTAGATTGATCTCTTCCAATCTATGGGCCACTGTATTGTCTCTGGCTTGCTGGCACAGCTTGATTGGAAGCTCTTTGGATTTTTCTTCTGTTGCTTGCCATATTTCAGTGGGGTATTCCATCAGCCCCTGTTGAGCTTTCCAAGTTGGTCATCTAACGTCATCTTCTAGTACTAGAAGTTCTTGTAATTAAGGTTTAAGGTATCTTGGATGTTGATATCTCTACTGAACAGAATTTCCTCCCATCTTTGATTGAACTTTTTGGAATCAGTTACTCATGGTACATTGTCATCTTTTAGCATACCAGTTTGAGATTGGAACTTCCTTCTGAGTTCAGAGATCTTTTGAAAGACTTTCCTTGTTTTTCATGTCTGTTTCCATATTCAATATCTTTACCTGTATCACCATAAAAATGTTTCTCCTAACAGCTCTTTGAAACATTTTCTAAAGTTCCTTCCTGAGGCTTTGGTTTCTCTTCTCTTATTGGTTTCTCTCCACGGTTTGTGCTGACATTCAGTTGCTTTCTTTTGTTCTTTGGTTTTGGGCAGTCTCATTTCACATTCATCCTTAATGACTTCTTCAAGTCCATTCCGTGCTTCTTCTGATTCTCTGTTAATGAGGCTTAGGACCTAAAAGCAATTACTGATGTTCCCTTTGAATATGATGGTTCAGAATCATATTGTGAAAAATAGTTGGCTTTCTTCTTGCACCTTAGTTTGACTTGGGGCTTGCGCATCAGCAATATGAGTTTCACAGTCAGCTCCTGGCCATGTCTTTGCTACTCCACCTCCTAATGATACTAACAATACAGTCCTCCTTCTCATGATATCCAGGTATATAAGTGCTGTTTTGGTTGTTTGAAGAATGTGTTAACTATGAAGAAACCACTGGATTGTCAGAAATTGATAAGAACCTGCTTTATTGAGGCTTCCTAGCCATACAGTCCAGCTACATTTTCCCTCTGGAGGTTTCCAACTTTGGTATTCTGGTCTCCAACTACATGGAGCACATCTTGCTTGTCTGCTCTGTCAATTTCAAATTAGTATGACTTAAAACTCCTCAACCTCCTCTTTTTTGCATCAGTGATTGGAGCATAAGCTTGGATCTTTCTCATGTTCAAAAGGTTGTCCACAAAATCCAATTGGTCATAAATTGTACTGTCAAGAACCTTCCTTGCTATACCTTCTTAACTATGAAAGCAATACTGTTTCCTATTTGTTCTTCACATCCTGATAAACATTATGATCTTCCAGCTGAAAGTGTCCAGCTCCACTCTGTCTCAATTAGCTGATGCCTAAGAGGCTAATGTGTCATCCATTCATTTCACCTTCACCGCGTTGAGCTTTCCATGTTCCTCATGTCCCATGTCTCCACACCCAGGCTGCCTTTGCAGCTTTGGGTTTTCTTCTCCCAACATCAGCAACTAGATGTCCCGAAAGGGGATGTAGCGTCATAAATCCCATTAGTACCCCAAAAGACCCTCAGTTCTTCCTCAGTAATATATAGAGTGCCATCTGACTGAGGATCCCATCTTCTGGCACCCCAATGCCCATCTGGATTTTTTGGGTACCCTACAGCAGTGTCTTTCGCGCTTATCTCCTCCATCTTCCTGTATCGCTGCTGCCCAATGTACTGTAGGTGCCCACTTGCTTTAGCCAGGCAGCTGGGATGGCCTTCATGTCTTGGGCAACCCTGTTGGGAATATTTGCACTTGGCATATGCTCCTGAGGGCCACTCATCCTTCCCAGGAAAGCTCCTCCACTGTGATAAAGTAGCACAGCAGGACTGGGAGGTGGGGATTGGCCTAATAAAGGTGTCATCTATAAGTCCTCCCCCCCATAACTGATAACTGACTTTTTGAACTTTTTTTCTTTGTTTTAATTCCCCTGTTTATCTGCCTAGTAGTATATACAGTAGTTACTTCCACATTGGAGGTTTAGTGCTGCTGGGCTCCTCTCTAAAATTTGAAATAAATGCACAGCTAAATATTCAGCTATGCAACCAAACCTGAAATATATCTGCTCAAATAGAAGTCTCAGTTAGGCTTCTAATTTCCCACCGAGCTTTTTTAGTTTTTGCTGACTGTCCCTTTTGCTTAAAGTTTTTCTACCCCCTTAATCAATTGTTTCCTATCCTGTCCAAGCACCGCTGAAGCTGCCTTTGATCAATCAGCTCCTGATCCCTGGAGACCACTTACTTTCCCTTTATAGGCCACATAATTGCTCATTGTTGTTTTTAAAATTTTTATTGTATGTGAAACTTGTGTACTTAAGAATATATGGGTAAAGAAGAGAGGGTGGCTGGAGGTCTGCTTTTTCAAGCAACTGCAAAAGGAAAGAGCTTTTTTCCCCTAGTCTTAGATGCCTTATGTTGGCACTGAAAATGTATTGAAATGTGAGCGTCCCAAGTTGAATGTGATTATATTTATTGACACCCCTCCTGCTCTTCTGCCACGGTTGGCCTCTCCCACTGGTGGATTTGCCCTTTGCACAGTCCTAGAAGCCTAGAGTGGCCAGCAGGTCCAGCCCTCTGCTTAATGCAGAAATACACAGGGAGCCATCTGGGGAGACACATCTGATCTCTGCTTGGACACAGTGGCGGTGGGAAAGGGTGATGGGGAGAATGCCCACTTAAGTCAGGAGCCAAAGCCTTGAAGACAGAGGCAGGCAAGGGCCTTGACTTGGCAGGCACAACTATTTGATCATAAAAACCCAGTCCAGCACAATACCACTGAAAAAGAAAAACAAGAAATCCAAGAAACCGGCATGGCTGCACAAAGATCTCTCTTGTAAACTGAAAGACAAAAATGACAAGTACAAAAAATGGAAAGAGGGACATATACCTAAGGCAGAATATCAGCAGATAGCCTGAATCTGCAAAGATGAAGTCAGGAAAGCAAAAGCTCAGAATGAACAAAGACTTGCAACAAAAAAAGATAATAGAAAACGTTTATTTCAACATATAAATAACAAAAAAAGTCAAGGAAACAGTTGGTCCACTAAAGAGAGAAGATAGCAAGGAAGTAACAGGCAACAGAGAGAAAGCAAAGCTGCTTAACTCATTCTTGGCATCAGTCTTCATGCAAAAAGAAACTATAGCCCAACCTACCAAAAACATAACTGTAAAAGACAGATTAGAAATAAAAATTAAAATAAGCAAGAAAATGGTAAGAGAACACCTGCCCAATCTTGATGAATATAAATCACTGGGACCTCATACATCCCAGGGTTCTGAAGGAGCTGGCAGATGTCATCTCAGAACCACTGTACCATATCTTTCAAAAATCCTGCAGCACCAGGGAACAATCTGAGGATTGAAAAAGAGCTGATATGGTTCCTGTTATGTATTGGGCCTTGCTGAAGTCATTCAGCAAGGCTCAGAAAGTCTGTAAAGAGGCTGGGCCTTGCTGAGTCATTCAGCAAGGCCCAGGATGACTGGAAACAGTTGCAGAGACCCGGACAGACCACATGTCTGCCCGGGACCCAGACAGGCTGTCTCCAGCCTCGTGCGCATGCGCGAGGCGGGAGAATAGCCTGCATCGATTGGCTGAGCATTCCCTGGCTAGGGAATATAAGAAGGAGTGGCCAGTGTGGCCAGGTTGTTGTTGTTACTGCTTGATTCCTGTTGTTTCTGTTCAATCTATCTACATGCTTCTGTTCAGTGCAAGCACCAAATAAAGAACATCTTTTTGCATCAACTGCCTCGTCTTCATGTCTGTGTCGAGAACAGAACAGTTCCCATCTTCAAAAAAGGGGGGAAAAAACAGCCAGGAAACTACAGACCTGTTCTGTTTCTTGCTGGGTTCAGCATTGAATAGGCAGGAGTAGTAAACAGGTACTTCTTTATTGAAGACAAAACAGAACTCAGAACAAAATGGCTCCGCTCCCTATTTATACATTCTGCTTGGGGCGGTGTCAGCCAATGAATGCACCGTGTTCTCCCACTCAAATGCATACTGATTAAGCCTGCAGACAAGCAAGTCTGGCTAGCAGGCCACGTGGTCTGCTAATGGTCCCAGTGCAACTCCCTGCACCTGTTTCATAAGAAAAGCTCAGTACATTACAAGACCAATCAGCCTAACATCAATACCTGGGAAGATATTGGAAAAATAATTAAAAAAAAGAACATCTAAAAACAAAGTTATAACTAAAAGCCAGCACAGGTTTGTTTAAAATAGATCATGCCAAACGAATCTTATTTCATTCTTTGACAAAGTGATTAAATTAGTAGACCAGCGAAATGGACTTCAGCAAGGCATTCAACAAAGTAGACCACAACCTACTTCTTGGTAAGCTAGAAAAGTGTGGGACAGACAGCATCACCACCAGATGGATTTGTAACTGGCTGACAAACCATACTCAATGAGTCGTCCTTAATGGTACAACATCTATATGGAGGGAAGTAAGCAGTGGGGTACTCTACAAGGTTCCGTCTTAGGCCCAGTACTCTTCAATATCTTCATCAATGACTTAGATGAGGGAATAGAAGGGGAACTCATCAAATTTGTAGATGACACTAAGCTGGCAGGAATAGCCAACACCGTCAGGATCCAAAAAGATCTTGACAAACTTGAACAATGGTCCCTCTCCAACAACATAAAATTTAATGAGGAGAAAAGCAAGGTTTTATACCTAGGCAAGAAAAACCAAAGGTACAAGTACAGATTAGGTGAAACCTGGCTAAAAAACAGTAACTGTGAGAAGGACATTGGAGTCCTAGTGGACAAACACTTAAACATGAGTCAGCAGTGTGCGGCAGCAGCCAAAAAAGCTAATACAATCCTTGGGTGTATAAACAGAGACATAGAATCAAAATCACGCAAAGTATTAGTACCGCTTTATAAAACCCTTGTAAGACCATACCTGGAAGACCGTATCCAGTTTTGGTCATCATATTGCAAAAAAGATGTTGAGATTTTGGAAAAAGTGCAAAGAAGAGCAATTAAGACGATTAAAGGCCTGGAGACAAAAACATATGAAGAACGGTTGCAGGAATTGGGTGTGGCTAGTCTAGAGAAAAGGAGGACTATGGGGGACATGATAGCAGTATTCCAGTATTTGAGAGGCTGTCACAAAGAAGATGGAGGTCAACCTATTTTCCAAAGCACCAGAATGCAAGACAAGAAACAATGGATGGAAACTAATCAAGGGGAGAAGCAACCTGGAACTAAGGAGAAACTTCTTAACAGTGAGGACAATTAACCAGTGGAACAGCTGGCCTTCAGAAGTTGTGGGTGCTTCATGGAGGTTTTTAAGAAAAGATTGGACAGCCACCTATCTGAAATGGTTTAGGGTCTCCTGCTTTAGCAGGGGGTTGGACTAGAAGACCTCCAGGGACCCTTCCAACTCTATTCTGATTGATTGATTGATTGAACTAGATGATCCCTGGGCTCCTTGCTGAAACCCACAGAGTTATAGGTGATGATACACCTAGACACCTCTGAAATGATACACAGGAAGTGCAAAAGTAGTGTATATTGTAACATGAGCTCTATAACAGGAATGTAGAGTCTGGAAACAACATGAGGTGACCTTACTGTGGGCTGACCTCTACATTCTGCCCTTCTACACAGACTCCCACGCTGTCCTTTCTACTGATGCCAGCACCTTACTGTATTCCTGCACTGGAAGTTCGTTATTTATCTCCTGTGGGAAACCCTTTAAGATGTTAGAAGACCCCCAGGTGTCCTCTATTCTTTCAGCTAAATGTTCTCAGCTCCTCTGATCTCTCTCTTCCCTTCCCTTCTCCTGCTCCTTTGCTAAATTTGCCTACTTTCTCTGTAACTTTTTTTAAAGAGTCTGGAACTGGGCATAGGGAGTTGGACCTGTACAAAATAAAATGGAATAATTTCTTCCCATGATTTGAACCTATACTTCTTCCTAAATGCAGGCAAAAATTGCATTTGCCTCTTTAGATATTCAAATCACATTGTTGACAGATGTCCGGTTTTACAATTAACTATGGTTCCAATTATTTCACTATTGCCATGCCTGATATTCCTCATCTGACTTTTATTTCCTTAGTATAGAACTTGACATTTATTTGTTCTAGAGCAGAAGACTGCAGCATAAAATGTAACATAACACCTCCAATCTATTTCTAAATATAACATCATTTTTAAAACTCTGGAAATGATTGCCCAGTGGTCATCAGCTAGTGCCAAAGCTTTTTACAATAACAAGTTTTATTAATTTTTTTTTGTTTTACAGCCAAGTGTTTAAGACACATCGTGGAGATAGGGCACTCCATAGAACAAAACAAAAAATACAGTCATACATATACAATTTAAACTACTTCTTTAAAGGTTCCCTCTCTATTTTATCAATCAAAAAAAGAAAAAAGAGAAAAGGAAAAAAAACAACACAATAACAAAAAACAAAAACTGTCAATCATAATTTCACCCGTTTTCAGGCTTGACTAACTTTCAATTAACCTATTTCAATTTGATCTTACATAAACATATAATATATAATTCGAGCATTCCTACAATATAAATTGTTTAAATTCTATCTCTTATTATTCTGTTCCACATACATATTTTGTAAATGAACATAACTTTATGTATTTTAAAACCATTACATTTTAGCCTAATATAATAAAACAATAATTATTTCTATCATAAACATATAATATAACTATTATATTTTAATGTTTCTCAACTATATTCTATTTCATATATTCTATCAAATATTTTTATAAATCCATCCAAATCCCTAAAAGTTCCTCAATTATTTCAATTTAGTCCACTTAATACATTGCTAATTAACATTCAATTCTTATAAGTAAAAATATCAGTAATATTTCACCAATCTCAATCTAACTCCTTTAGTTTTAGATTTTCCAATTTTACCTATTGCCATTCCAAACCATAATCAAATCCATAATTTAGATCTAATGTTGACTCACTAAATAACCTTAAAAATCTCAAAAGTATTAGCTCAATCAAAGTCTCTAAAAACCCTTTTTACCCATCAGATAAGATTTTAACTCTCATTTTTAAATCTAATTCTAGCTTTCTTTTTGTGCCAGGCAGGTTTCCACAGTAGGGCCTCTAGTTCCTCCCATCTTAGTGTTTGGCCGTAAACATTTTCCCACCATTGAGTCCAATCATAGTCTTCTTCTCTTTTGTCCAGTGTTGTCTGCACTATCATATTGTCAGCGTTTTTAGTGCCTCGTATTTGAAAGTCCATTCCTGTTGCTTTTACAATTGTAAATGTTTTAGTTGAATTCTGCCTTTGCTCATCAGAAATCTCCATCATTTGCATGTGGGGTGTATCCTCTTCCTCATCAGTAAGTTGTGGATATATTTCATCCATCTCGTTAAGTTGTAGATCTGATTGTGTATCATAGTCAGTCAAGATTTGAGCTTCAGTTTTTAATTCTGAAACCTCCTTTTTCCTAAGCGTTCTAATATGTTCTTTAAATTCCACTCTCATTTCCAAAAACTTTTCTAACATAAGTCCATAATTAATCTGTGAATAGGATTCCATCCTCTCTTTTTTCAGCATTGTAAAATATAGAGTCCAAACCGAAATAGGGAAAAGCAAATAGTCAAGTCCAGCACAGAAATAAAAAAACAGCAAGAGTCCCAATCAGTAGCAGTCAATTATTATATTATAATCCTAGAATGGAAAAGAAAAATCCATTTTTTGGAAATATATTCAATATTGTAAAGTCAAACGTGGTACAAGTAGAAAATTGAGCAAGTTCCAAAGGAAATATACCAGTCTGGGCGTCACGCCAAGATCAGGGAGTGAGAGTTCAGCTGGAGATAGTTACTTTGTATCAAAGTTTCTGGGCTTCACGCCAAGTTCCAGGCTAGCTTGTAGCCAAAACAATCCACATGAGTCCACCCAGAGAACAGAAAGGTTTTTTTTTTGAAGTAGGCAATACTGTTCAGGAGGGGGGGAGGGGAAAAAAGCACTCCACCCCCCTCCCTAAAGGTTTTCACCTAAACTAAAGATAGACAAGCCAAAAAAAAGGAGTCACAGTCAGGATTTTTTTCAGGATGCCCGAATTAGGAGCTCATATGAACAAAAAAACAAAAGAAAAAATAATTATTTTTCCAAAGCCCATTTTCCCCAGTATCGGAACGCTGCCTTCTCAAACTAGGGAAATAGTCCTTAAAGCTGTTAACAGGGAAGTAGATAGTTTAACAAGAGGGAAGGAAAGGTCTCACCCGGATCTTCCACGGTGGTTCTTTTTGCTTAGATGTTGCTGTGACTTTCGGCTGGAGCAGCTAAGTGATCGGCCATGTTACGCGATCGACGAGTGCCCTCCTCCACGGTGGTCGCCCCTCCAGGGTGACTTTCGACCCTGTCCAGGGTCTTAAGAAGACAGAACTCTTGGAACAGGTTTTCCAACAGGAATCTTTATTAAGAAAAACTGACTGAAGGTGTGCTAGACAGGATCTGGGGAACCCCCCTGATCATTCAATGTTTTAAAGCGTTCCCAAGCAGTCCCACCCCACATTCCTTCCGGTCAATCCAAATTGGCAGATGGCTGGGTGTTAAATCCATCGGATCCCAAACGTTGCAATCTTCCCCCCTTTTTCCTTGCTGCCGGTAATAGGAGGCTTCATAGGGAGTGAGATCAAAGGCTGATGGCCGCATTGTTATTGTTAGTACTCCAGAGAGGGAATCCACAGAGGATGTTTATTCGTAGATGATAGAAGGAATGCCAGCCATAAACCCCCGTGTTTACTCCCCCCCCTTTGTAGTATGACAGAATCCCAAAGAGAGTAAGAATTGGGTTTTCCCAGAGTAGATTAGTTAGAAATAAAATATAATTGGATTCTGACATCCGGCTCCCCTTAAAAATAAGAGAGGTCCACCTGTAGAGAAAACAAAACAGGAATAAAAGTTAGTCTGGCTTGTTAGGATACTCTGTATGAAACTTCTTTAAAAGCTTCGGGGCTTTGATATGATGTTTATGGACCCACTCGTTGTGAGAGGCGGGGAGGTGCTTCCATGCTACTAGGTATTGAGTTGACCCATGATATTTTCTAGAGTCCAGGATTTCCTTTATTTCGAAATGTTGTTCCCCTTCTATCATGATTGGTGTTGGTGGGGGGGGAATTTTTGGCCGTAAGGGTGACTGTTGTTCTCTTTTCAGCAAACTGCAGTGGAAAATTGGGTGTATTTGCCTAAGATTCTTGGGTAATTCTAATTCTACTGTTACCGGGTTTATGATTCTTTTAATTGGAAAAGGCCCTATATATTTTGGTCCAAGTTTTTTACAGGGTTGTATGGATTTTAAATATTTTGTAGACAGATAGACCATTTCTCCTATAATGAATGGTGTGGGCTCCACCCTTTTCTTATCTGCTTGTGCTTTGTATGCTTGCCTAGCTTCCTCTAGAGCTTTTCTCACTATTGGCCAGGTGTTTTGTAATTGTTCCATCCATTCTTTCAGTGATGGGATTTCTGGTTCGTTTGGGGTTAGTTCTGGCATGGGGTTGAAACTTTGGCCGGTAGCTATTTGAAAAGGAGTGTAACCTGTGCTGGAGTGGACTGCATTATTGTAGGCAACCTCTGCAAACGGCAACAGGTCCGTCCAATCTGACTGCTGGAAATTTAGAAAACATCTTAAATATTGCTCAAGTACTCCGTTACATTTTTCTGATTGACCATTTGCCTGAGGGTGATGGCTAGACGTCAGTCCCTGGGTGGTCCCTAAAAGAGATAGAAATTCCTTCCAAAACGCAGATGTAAATTGCACTCCCCTATCAGATATGATGCGTTGGGGTGCCCCATGCAATCTGTAAATATGTTGCACAAAAAGTTTTGCTAAAGCTTTTGCGGTGGGGATCTTTTGGCAAGGAATAAAGTGAACCTGTTTGGAAAATAGGTCCGTGACCGTCCAAATGACAGTATTCCCATTGCTTTCTGGTAATTCCACTATAAAATCCATGGCTATTTCCCTCCAGGGGGCTGAGGGATTTGCCACTGTTTGTAACAGTCCTGGTGATTTCCCTTGCAGCCTTTTTGCCATTGCACACTTTGGGCAGCTGGCCACGTAACTTTCTATGTCTTTTTTCATGGATGGCCACCAAAATTGCCGTTTAATTAAGTGTAATGTTTTTACAAATCCAAAATGCCCTGCTGATTTTGTGTCGTGGCAAAGTTGCATGAATGTGATTCTTTGGGTGGTCGGTATATATAACTTCTCCCCCACCCAAGGCAGTCCGTCTTTCATTGTGCACACGTGTTTATTTTTCTGGAACCATTCATCTGTTTCCAAACTTTTCCGGAATTCAATTCCGGTCTGGCTATCCAGCTGTGGTTTTAATTTAACGTGGGCTCTGGTAGTCACTGGTGCTGCCAGTTGTGATTCTCCC
The DNA here is from genome assembly GCA_023970755.1 of Azemiops feae. Taxonomy (NCBI): domain Eukaryota; kingdom Metazoa; phylum Chordata; class Lepidosauria; order Squamata; family Viperidae; genus Azemiops; species Azemiops feae. Next base: position 249,877 of record JALGBA010000607.1, read on the forward strand.
ATGATCGGTTTAGAGTCAGTGGCTCGCGTGCTGTTATATTGGGGCATGCGAGATAATGCATCTGCCAAAAAGTTCTTTCCCCCCGGCAAATGCTTGAGCTTAAAATTGAATTGGTGAAAATGCTGGGACCAGCGGGCTTGCTTGGGGCTGAGTTTTCTGGGTGTTTTCAAGGCTTCCAAATTTTTGTGGTCTGTCCACACCTGGAAAGGGATTTTATTGCCTTCAAGGAATTGGCGCCATGTAAGTAATGACCAACGTATCCCATATGCCTCTTTTTCCCACACGGGCCAGCGCTGTTCCGTTTCAGTGAGTTTCCTGGACGTATACGCGCAGGGTTGTAACATCCCTTCCTCATTTTCTTGTAATAATACAGCCCCCACTGCTACATCACTTGCATCCGTCTGTATTACGAAGGGTTTGTCCATGTCTGGGTGCCTCAGTACTGGTTCGGCAGAAAAAAGTCTCTTTAATCTCTCAAATGCCGCTTGGCATTCCATTGTCCATTTTAGTGGCTGGCTAGGTTTCACTGAGGATTCTCCCTTCGTTTTTAGTAAGCTCGTGAGGGGCAGGGCTATCTGGGCAAATGAGGGGATGAATTGGCGGTAAAAGTTTGCAAAACCCAGGAAACTTTGCAGTTGCTTTCTTGTGCGAGGTGGTGCCCATTCTAATACTGCCCTGACCTTTTCTGGGTCCATTTCAATGCCCTGCGGGGATATGCGGTAACCTAGGTAGTCTATTCTTTCCTGGTGAAATTCGCATTTTGATAATTTGGCATATAGGTGGGCGGCTCGCAGTTTCTTTAAAACCGCTCTGACTAGGTTGACATGTTCCTCTTTTGATTCTGTGAAGATGAGGATGTCGTCAAGATAAACCAGGACCCCCTTAAATAGGTGCTCCCTTAGTACCTCATTGATTAATTGCATAAATACTGCGGGGCCCCCTTGTAATCCAAAAGGCAAAACTTTGAATTTGTAGCACCCCATTGGGCAATTGAATGCAGTTTTCCATTCATCTCCTTCCCTAATTCTCACGCGGTAATACGCTTCCCTTAGATCTAGTTTAGTAAAAATCTTTCCTTTCGATAGGTGTGATAACATGTCCTTCATGAGGGGTAGGGGGTATAGGTTGCTTTCACTGATCGCATTCAAGAGCCTATAGTCCACACATAAACGTAAAGAGCCGTCCTTCTTCTCTCTAAAGAGGACCGGAGCGGCCACCTTAGGTTTGGCTGGTTCAATGAACCCCCTTTCTAGGTTTTTCTTTATAAATCTCTCCATTTCCTCCTTCTCCTTTGGGCTCATGGAGTATAATCTGGGCTTTGGGAGTTTTGCCCCGGGCTTGAACTCTATGGCACAGTCCGTGGGTCGGTGGGGGGGAAGCTCATCCGCCCTCTCCTCACTGAAAACTTCAGCCAGGTCTCTGTATTCCTCTGGTATTTCTGGTAGCCCCTTTTCTTCACCCATGGACGCTATTTCCGTTTTTAATTTTGATGGATCCCCTTGGGGTTTTAAGTCTGTAGGGTCCTCCTTCAGGAAATTGATTTCTTTCGTCCTCCAATTTACCCAGGGGTTCCATTTTGTTAACCATTCCAGCCCTAGGATCATCGGGCATTCCATGCCTGGGGTCACTATAAACGTTAGGTCTTCCTCATGATTCCCCAGGGATAGGTGGATTGGTAACGTGGCTAGGGTAGCTGGCACCCCCCCTGCTATGGACCCATCTAACTGACCAAATGAGATTGGTTGTTCCAGCCTCCTCACTGGGATGCCCAGATTTCCCACTAGAGTCGGGCTAATTAGGCAGCGGGTGCAGCCAGAGTCTATTAAGGCTTTTACTTTTACAGCTTCGGGCATGGAGGGGGCTAATATAGTCACTGTCTTGAGGATGGGTGGGATGGATCCACTTACCAGTGGTTCACCCTCCGAGGTGTCATCTGAGGCGTCCACCGGCCCTGCGGTGTAGGCTGGGGCTCTTTCCTCACGATGGGTGGAGGTAGGGGATTCCACAGCTTCTATTCCTCTCATGGCAGATTCTTTTGACTTAGCTGGGGACTTCCCAGATTTGCTGGCCGGTGGTCTGTCTGGGTTGTGCTGGGGGGCTTTTGAGCGGCATTCTACAGCCCGATGCCCCTCTCTCCCGCATTTGAAACAGCCCATTGGTTTCTTGGCCATAGCCGATGGCTTTGCTGGTTCGTGCGTTGGTTCAGACGGTGAGCGGCTCCATTGTTTTCCTCGGCGGTGCCTCCTCAGTAGGTCGATCTCTGCTTCCTCTGCCAGGACGTACCATTCGTCGAGTTGGTGTGGGTCCCCCCGGGGCAGGCAAGCATCATATAGGTCGTAATTCAGACCGTCTTTGAAATGGCTAAGGAGGATGTCTTCCGGCCAGTTCAGCTTGCTGGCAATAGTTCGGAATTCTTGTGTATATTCAGCTACTGGCCGTCTGCCTTGCCTCATTGTTTTGATTCTTTCGCGTGCTTTGCGATCAGCCAGGTGGTCTTCAAATCGCCTTCTCAGAGAGGACATGAAACGGTTGAAGTCGTTGAGCTCTGGGGCATTGGAATCATGCAAATTCACCACCCAATCGGCGGCCGGTCCATCCAGAGCAGATTGCACGATCCGGATACGGGCTTTGTCGCTAGGGATGTGTCGCCCGTGTTCCTCCATGTAGCCAAGGACTTGGGTTAGGAAGAACCCCAAGCGTGTCGGCTCCCCCTTGAATTTTGCGTCCAACGGCGGAAGTCTTTGAATGGAGCGGTGTCTTCTTCGTCGGTATTGTCTTCTATCTGGATTCCCTTCTGCAGGTCGGCGGGGGGTGGGGACTACTGGATCAGCGGATGTCCCCGGGGCTGCAGGTTCCAATTCCCCCTCAGTGTCTCTCCAATTGCGGCTCCAGGAGTTGGTGCGGTCGTGGGGTTCAGGATTCTCCTCTCCTAGGGAGCTGAGGGTTCTCTTCATCAAGTTGATAGCTTTCTCTAGGATCCAGTTTGAGTGCTGTGCCCAGCTCCCTTCATCTTCGCTTGTGTGCAGGGATCTCTCCATCTCCTGCTTCCATCCTGGTTGGTTGGCCCCCCGTCTCAGGGTCACCTTGCTTGATTTCTTTTCCCACTCGCCTTTCTTTCCAACGCCCATTGACCACCGAGGCTTGTGGTTACGCATCTCCACCTCCTCTTCTCCTGAGGAATCTGACCCTTCAGATCCGGATATTTGGCAGGTTTCCAGTTGGGGCAACGGCTCCCTCTCCGGGGGGCTTTCCCCCTTCCCTGCTTCGTCGTCTGCCATGGTAATTTTTGCAAAATCCCCCGGCAAGGTTCTTCCTTCCAGGTTGACTAATTTTGCAGATCCTGTCTAATGTAAGGACCCTCCTCAATTTACATCTTAAGAAGACAGAACTCTTGGAACAGGTTTTCCAACAGGAATCTTTATTAAGAAAAACTGACTGAAGGTGTGCTAGACAGGATCTGGGGAACCCCCCTGATCATTCAATGTTTTAAAGCGTTCCCAAGCAGTCCCACCCCACATTCCTTCCGGTCAATCCAAATTGGCAGATGGCTGGGTGTTAAATCCATCGGATCCCAAACGTTGCAATCTTCCCCCCTTTTTCCTTGCTGCCGGTAATAGGAGGCTTCATAGGGAGTGAGATCAAAGGCTGATGGCCGCATTGTTATTGTTAGTACTCCAGAGAGGGAATCCACAGAGGATGTTTATTCGTAGATGATAGAAGGAATGCCAGCCATAAACCCCCGTGTTTACTCCCCCCCCTTTGTAGTATGACAGAATCCCAAAGAGAGTAAGAATTGGGTTTTCCCAGAGTAGATTAGTTAGAAATAAAATATAATTGGATTCTGACAGTCTTCTTCTCTTTTGTCCAGTGTTGTCTGCACTATCATATTGTCAGCGTTTTTAGTGCCTCGTATTTGAAAGTCCATTCCTGTTGCTTTTACAATTGTAAATGTTTTAGTTGAATTCTGCCTTTGCTCATCAGAAATCTCCATCATTTGCATGTGGGGTGTATCCTCTTCCTCATCAGTAAGTTGTGGATATATTTCATCCATCTCGTTAAGTTGTAGATCTGATTGTGTATCATAGTCAGTCAAGATTTGAGCTTCAGTTTTTAATTCTGAAACCTCCTTTTTCCTAAGCGTTCTAATATGTTCTTTAAATTCCACTCTCATTTCCAAAAAATTTTCTAATATAAGTCCATAATTAATCTGTGAATAGGATTCCATCCTCTCTTTTTTCAGCATTGTAAAATATAGAGTCCAAACCGAAATAGGGAAAAGCAAATAGTCAAGTCCAGCACAGAAATAAAAAAACAGCAAGAGTCCCAATCAGTAGCAGTCAATTATTATATTATAATCCTAGAATGGAAAAGAAAAATCCATTTTTTGGAAATATATTCAATATTGTAAAGTCAAACGTGGTACAAGTAGAAAATTGAGCAAGTTCCAAAGGAAATATACCAGTCTGGGCGTCACGCCAAGATCAGGGAGTGAGAGTTCAGCTGGAGATAGTTACTTTGTATCAAAGTTTCTGGGCTTCACGCCAAGTTCCAGGCTAGATTGTAGCCAAAACAATCCACATGAGTCCACCCAGAGAACAGAAAGTTTTTTTTTTTTTTGAAGTAGGCAATACTGTTCAGGAGGGGGGGGAGGGAAAAAAAAGCACTCCACCCCCCTCCCTAAAGGTTTTCACCTAAACTAAAGATAGACAAGCCAAAAAAAGGAGTCACAGTAAGGATTTTTTTTCAGGATGCCCGAATTAAGAGCTCGTATGAACAAAAAAAAAAGAAAAAATAATTATTTTTCCAAAGCCCATTTTCCCCAGTATCGGAACGCTGCCTTCTCAAACTAGGGAAATAGTTCTTAAAGCTGTTAACAGGGAAGTAGATAGTTTAACAAGAGGGAAGGAAAGGTCTCACCCGGATCTTCCACGGTGGTTCTTTTTGCTTAGATGTTGCTGTGACTTTCGGCTGGAGCAGCTAAGTGATCGGCCATGTTACGTGATCGACGAGTGCCCTCCTCCACGGTGGTCGCCCCTCCAGGGTGACTTTCGACCCTGTCCAGGGTCTACCGGCGGGGGGAAACCGGACGGCAAAGAGAGCAAGTTCTTTGCACGTCCGCTGGCGCTGCAACCGGATCCGGAAGTCCCGTGCCAAAGCTTTTTAAAAGGGCCTTCCTGGACTCCAAAATGGAAGGAACCCAGCCTGCATCTGGCTCAGTATGGGTGGTCCTTATTTAGCGGCCAAGATGAACAAGTAATGTTGCAGCCATTCCTGTGGTTCATGATCTTTGCAGGTCTGTAAAGCAAAAGAAAGCTGAAGTAAGATCATAAGCTCAGGTGTGGTTTCATTTAGCAACCACTTAATGAGTGAGTTGCTGATTCCAGTTGTGGTTGCTAAACGAAGATTATTGGTGTTCTGTTTCTTGCGTTGGTAGGCATTGAAGAGGCAGGACTTTCAACAGGTACTTCTTTATTCAATGTTAAACAGAACTCAGAACAAATGGCTCCGCCCCTTTTTATACATTCAGCCTGGGACGTCGCCAGCCAATCATTGCAACGTATTTTCCCGCTCAATTGCATGCTATTCTTTGCAGACAGCAAGTCTGACCCAGCAGGCCACGTGGTCTGCTGACTGTTCTGGTGCAGCTCCCTGCACCTGTTCCCAATTAAGCTCAGTACATAACACCCCTCCCCTCTTGGTTCAGAAGTAGATACTTGCTATTTTACAATACTACAAGCATTCCCATACAATGTACAGCATAACAAACAATAATACACAACATCATACATTTCAATACATTGTAATAAACAATAATTGACAACATTATAGGTCTTCCTTCACAATGGAACATACATAAAGCATCCCCAATTGCAAATAATGCACAGACATTACATTTGCACAGACAGGAACTTTACATAGTCCCGTAAATACTTCGGTGGGCCCCTTGCCCGCTCCGATCGCCTCGGAGCTGCTGCAAGCGCCCGATCTGCAAGCTTGCCTGCCAGGCTCGGCAGACCGGGACTTTGGGACCCGTTCGATACGGGTGAAACCGGATCGTGCAGGCTGGCCTGTTCCGGTAGACCCGAGCCTCTGTCCATTTGACTTCGGCTGGCCTGTTCCGGTTGGCTCAACCCAGAGTTCCTTGGTAGGGTGGAATTCCCCTGATCGGCGTAAACAGCCGTTTGGGAGCGCTGTCCCATCTCCGCAAGGCCTGAGGTAGGAATGGCTTGGAAAGCCGATTGAGTGCAATGTCCCATGGACGTGGTGCCCGAGTCAGGAGCCGCCTCGTTGGCAAACCCCCCGTTTGATGTTCCGCTGTCACTGACCGGCTGAGCTTCACGATCAGGATCGTGGGCTTCCTCCCCCCCAAGAGCAAAGCAAGAAGTGGAAGAGTGGCTAGGCAACCTTCAATGAAGCTGGTCAGCACGCGACCATCCTCCAACGCCACTTCGTAGGAAAGTGGCCCAGTAACCTTGCAAACCACAGCTACCACCCACAGTTGGCCTAGACCATAATTGCGAGCCCAAACCAGATCACCCATTTTCAATTGCCTCGGTATCTGCGCTGTGACACCTGTGATGCAACCCGGTCTGCGTGTAATCTATCTAACTTGGTGATAAGATGGCGACCCCAGCGGAGCTCGGCTGGGCTCTTGCCCGTGGACGTGCATGGAGTTGTGTGGTGGCAGAGGAGAAAATCTGCCAACCTGTGATGCCAGTTTCCATGAGTAATCCTTTTTAAGGAGTCTTTAGTTGTGCGAACCATACGTTCCGCTTGCCCGTTTGAAGCTGGGTGGAACGATGCCGAAGTAGCATGCCGAATCAAATTCACCCTTAGAAAGGACTGGAACTCCGACAAAGTAAATTGAGCTCCGTTGTCGGAGACAATTACGTCTGGGAGGCCGTGTGTGGCAAAAATGCACGAAGCATCCTGATGGTGATGGCGGTCGTCGTAGTGGACACTGGAACGACTTCTAGCCACTTAGAGTGACTGTCCACAACAATGAGGAAGAGCTGCCCCTGAAAGGGGCCAGCATAGTCGATATAGATCCTCGACCAAGGAGCATGTGTGGTTTCCCATCTATGGACGGGAGCCTGGGGCATTTCTAGCCTGGACTGCTGGCAAATGTGGCACCCTTGGACCTGGGCTTCGATCTCTTTATCAAGCCCAGGCCACCAAAGGTAGCTGCACGCAAGCGCCTTCATCTGGACTATTCCTGGATGTCCCTCATGCAGAGAAACAAGGACTCTAGTCCTCAGTGAGGTCGGGATTACTACCCTACTTCCCCACAGTATACAACCCTTAAAGGTGGATAACTCATGCTTTCTTTTCCAGGATCTCTGGAAGTCAGTGCCAGGACATGTGTCAGGCCATCCTGTGAGCACCCAGTTCAACACGCGTGTTAGCGTGTTGTTGGTAGCTGTTTCTGCAGCTGCATCCCCTGCATGGAGGGGGGACTCAGGTAAATCCTGGATAGACAGGATGTGGTTGGCTGGTGCAGGATCAGGCTCTACTTGTTTTAAAGGCAATCTACTAAGGCCGTCTGCGTGGCCCATTTCTTTGCCCGGTTTGTGAACCAGACAATAGTCATAAGCAGAAAGGAATATTGACCATCTCAACATTCTAGGAGAGATGATTTCTGCTTGTTCGTTGTGAACAACCCCAGAAGTGGCTTGTGGTCATTGAAGACCGTAAAACGGCGGCCATATAAGAAGTTGTGAAACTTCTTGATGCCAGCCACGATTGCCAGTGCTTCTCTATCTATTTGCGCGTAATTGCGCTCAGCAGTAGATAGAGTCCTTGAGTAATAGGCTACAGGAACTTGTGTTCCATCAGCCCTAAGGTGACTTAAGACAGCCCCTATTCCATAAGGAGATGCGTCACAAGCTATGCTTACTGGCAACTGCTCATTGAAATGAGCTAACACCGCATTAGAGGACAACAATGCCTTAACCTCAGCAAAACTCTTCTCGTGGACTTTTGTCCACTTCCATGGGGCCTGCTTGTCCAAGAGCCAGTGTAACAGCTCTGCCACTGCGGCCTTGTGGGGGAGGAAAGCATGGTAGAATTTGAGAAGTCCCAAGAAGGCTTGAAGCTCTCCCTTTGTTTTGGGACTGGGTGCCTGCTGAACTGCTTTAAGCTTTGATTCAGCAGGATGGATGCCTTCGGCATCAATTCTAAAGCCCAAGAATGACTCCAATCTTGCACTTCTCTTGTTTGAGCTTCAGCCCCGCTTCACGGAAACGCCGCAAAACGGCCCTAAGCCTGTCTGCCAAGTTTTCAACTGACTCCCCTGTGATGAGGACATCATCGAAATATGAGCAGACCACTGGAATATTACGGAGCGTGCGCTCCATCACGCTCTGAAATATGCCAGGGGCTACATTCACCCCAAACTGCAGCCTTCGGACCTTGAAGGCTCCCCGGTGAGTTACAATCGTTTGGGCCTCTGCCGTGGCATCGTCCACCAGCAGTTGCTGATAGGCCTGAGCCAAATCTAGTTTGGCGAAAATCCGCCCTCCCTGTAGAGACGCCAGAATATGGCTGACTACAGGCACCGGGTAGGAATGCTGCTGGAGAGCTTTATTTAATGTGCATTTGTAATCAGCACAGATTCTGATGTGACAATGGGGGTTTCCCATGGACTGCTGTGCATAGTTTCCAAAATGCCCTGCTGAAGCAATTTATCCAGCTCTGCATTTATCCTTTGCTTGAGAGCAAACGGTACCCGACGAGGCTTAATCCTGATTGGTGCTATTGAGGGATCTAGCCTTAAAGCAATAGGAGGCCCTTTGTATGCCCCTAACTCTGGGCTGAAAACATCAGCAAGCTCCTTGCAAACCTCTGCAAGGCTTGCCGTTTGCAAACTGTTTACCCCCGTCACCTGAATGCCTAGTGCATCGAACCAATCGAGTCCAATCAGACTCGTGCGGTTGCCCTCAACCACTACGATGTCCAATGGGCCCTTGAAATCCCTGAATTTCACACTGAGTGTGGCCTCCCCCTTGACGCTGACTCGGGAATTCTGGAAATCAGTCAAGAGGAGATTCGACGGCCTGAGCTTAACTCGATGGCCGCTTCTACAGCAAATCTGTCCCAGGGTTTTTTGAGAAATTATGGATAGAGCGGAGCCCGTGTCCAGCTCCATGTCTAAAGGAACCCCCTGCAGTGTGACTTTAAGATGCAGCTTTTTCTTCAACGGCCGGTGGGCACCTGTTCTAAACACGCTTCTTCTCGTCACGCAAAAACCCACCCAGTTCTGACTGGGGACCCCGGTACCTTTCCGAGGCAACTCTTCCAATGGACGGTCTTTTGTGTGACCCAAACAAACAGCGGCGATGTGGCCTTGCCTGCCACATGCCCGGCAAGTTGCGGAACGAAACCAGCAGTTGGCCTGCTTGTGGCAGCCTCCGCACCTGATGCATCGAGGGAAGGAAACTACCTTCTCAGGAAGCCTGTGGGGCCTCCTTTCTTGTGGTTGCTGTAACCGATCGACCTCGCTGTCCGACTTGGAGTCTTCAACTCTCTCGGCATCCTCTTGGTGGACGGTTCCGGGGCTTGGAGGGTTCTTCGATAGCCGCAAGGCATTAACAGCTCCACCTGCTGCTTCTTCAGCCGTGACCTCCCTCAAAACGTCTTGGAAGGAGATGGTTTCTCTGGCAAATATTTTTTGCTGAAGATTGCGGCTTCTCAGACCACAAACGAGCCGGTCTTGTAGCCGCTCTTCCAGGTCCTTAAATTCGCACGGCCTCACAGCTTGTCTTAACGCAGCAATGAAGTCAGCAGCGGACTTCCCAGGACACTGGTCCCACTGTTTGAAAGCATGTCGCCAAGCTATGACCGAAAGCTTTAGCTCAAAATGATGTTTGAGCATTCTTTTCAGCTCTGCGTAAGTGATGGACTCCAAGGGTGCTGGAGCAACCAGGTTCTCCGCGATATCGAAGGTTTCTTGTCCACAGACGCACAACAGCATTGTGGCCTTCAGTCCATCATCCTGAACTTGGCTGACTCTGAAATAGACTTCCACCCTAGCAACGTAGGAGCTCCAACGTTCTGGATGCTTGACGTCGAATTCAGAAAGACGACCAATCTTTGCCATGGTGTAATGTTGGTGGCTTATTTAACGCCTCATGCTGCGCAGGCTTCCGAAGTGGTTCCAAGACGACTCCTAGTGGCACTCTCCTCCAGCGATTCCAGACTGGCAGGCAGAGCGAAGGAGGTTGGAATGCCATACTTCTCAGCATCTTCAAGGCTTCCTGTGTCAGTGCTTGACTTTTGCAGCAGCACGATCCCACCTTCGTCGCCAATGTTCTGTTTCTTGCGTTGGTAGGCATTGAAGAGGCAGGACTTTCAACAGGTACTTCTTTATTCAATGTTAAACAGAACTCAGAACAAATGGCTCAGCCCCTTTTTATACATTCAGCCTGGGGCGTCGCCAGCCAATCATTGCAACGTATTTTCCCGCTCAATTGCATGCTATTCTTTGCAGACAGCAAGTCTGACCCAGCAGGCCACGTGGTCTGCTGACTGTTCCGGTGCAGCTCCCTGCACCTGTTCCCAATTAAGCTTAGTACATAACAAGTGGTATATTCCATAACTGAGAAGTTCTGCCTTCTGACTCTTCCCTTTTCCTCTCTTTCCTAGATATCCCTGCAAGACAAGTTGGAGGCATCAACGAGAACTACCAAGCCAAAACTTCAGAATCATTCTTTTAAGCAGAGAAGTAAACTTGTACAAACTGAACTTTTATTTCTAGCTTCTAGGATACAAGGCTTTCTTGGGTGCAGTTAAAAGAAAAATACCTTTGTCTGTCTAACTGGAAAGATACCTATCAAACTCTGGGGCTGTTGTCCCCAAGGTCAGAGAGGCTGGCCAGACCAACACAAGGGGACTAATCCACCTCTTGAGGTTGGAAATCCAATCCCAGAAAGGCTGAAAAAGTTTGAAGGTGTTGGAATTCCAGAAGGGATAAAACATTTTTTTAAAAAAATAGAATAGGAGAAGGAGAAGGAAAACAAAAGGACGCCCAGAAGAGAAAAATGGATCTGGAATCAAGAAGGCCGGGGCCAAAGAGGGGAGAGATTGAAAAGTGGAGAGCCTCTTGTGTATTTATCACTAGCTTGACTTCCAGGTAGCTATGTTCCCCCCTGGGGCTGTTTCTAGATCCATGGAGGCTGCTGCTCAAAGATTTCTGCCTGGTCTATTCCATTGCTCATCGCTCATCAGATACATGGGGCAGCTGCCCCATTCACAGGAAGAGAAGTGGGGGCACCAGGCAGGGAGTGGCTCAGCTCCTGTGACGATTGCTGGGAGTATCACATCCTTGAAAGACATGACAGAAACTAGGAGAGCAAGATTCAATCTTTAAATTAGAGAATTTAACATGGCTTTTCAGGAATTAACAAGATGGTTATTTCTTTTTACAACATATGTTTCTCAATTCTCTTGATGGAAAATGGCTAGGAAAGGGAAAAGGCCATGCAGGGTTAGAGAATTGGGGTTTGCCCATAGACTCCACCACCTACTGTATTTTCTGCAAAGAATCTAATACTAGTATTTCCTTTGCACTCTCATATCTTTTATGTCCCTTTTATTCCTGAGAAAGAGAGGAGGATAAAAACACAGTGGCTACATGTCCTGGTAAAAAGGAAATTAAAATGTGCTGACTTGACTTAAAGCTTTGCCCTAGAAATACTTACACTTCACCTAACAAAGAGGCCAAGCTCCATTAATAAAAGGTGGTTCCACAACAATGCCCAGGAAGGGTTTGTCAAAAGCCATTGAAAAAATATATAGCAAAAACAGGTGGCATTCCTCCATTCAGTGTGCTGAGATGACAAATTTATCTCAGCATCAAAAGAGGATTGGAACAGAGGATAATCAAGATCCAATCAGATGCCACCATACTGATTGCTGACTGGCTCAGAGTCTTGGGCAAGCTGACCCACTGCTTAATGGTTCTCACCCCCAGCCTTGTCCCCATGAGATATTCTGTGCAGCTACGGTAAATGAAGCCCTGGGCTTCTTAGACAAGCAGGCAAGAGCCATTTCATTAGATGTTCCAGAAAAACCTGGTTCAAAAGAGCCCACTGAGCATCTTGTGGTGAACGTCAGAGCCATGCACTGAGCATGAGTACAAAAAAGACGCTGAGCAAACAGTTATTGGGGGCAAATGTTATGTACTGAGCTTAATTGAGAACAGGTGCAGGGAGCTGCACCGGAACACTCAGCAGACCACATGGCCTGCTGGGTCAGACTTGCTGTCTGCAAGTCTGACTAGGATTCATTGGCTGGCAACGCCCCAGACTGAATGTATAAAAAGGGGCGGAGCCATTTTGTTCTTAGTTCTGTTTAGCTGTGAATAAAGAAGTACCTGTTGTTGAGTCCTGCCTCTTCAATGCCTACCAATGCAAGAAACAGAACATTGGCAATGAAGGTGGGATCGTGCTGCTGCAAAAGTCAAGCGCTAACTCACCACGGGAAGCCTTGAAGTCGCTGAGAAGTACGGCATTCCAACCTCCTTTGCTCTGCCTGCCAGTCCGGAATTGCTGGAGGAGAGTACCACAAGGAGTCATCCTGGAACCACTTCGGAAGCCTGCGCAACACGAGGCGTTGAAAAGGCCACCAACATCACACAATGGCAAAGATTGGTCGTCTTTCTGAATTCGACGTCAAGCATCCAGAACGTTGGAGCTCCTACGTTGCTAGGGAGTCAACCAGGTTCAGGAGGACGGACTGAAGGCCGTGACACTGTTGTGCGTTTGTGGTCAAGAAACCTTTGATATCGCGGAGAACCTGGTTGCTCCGGCACCCTTGGAGTCCATCACTTACGCAGAGCTAAAAAGAATGCTCAAACCAAAGCTGTCGGTCATAGCTTGGCGACATGCTTTTGAACAGTGGGACCAGCGTCCTGCAAGGCCTTGCAAATTTAAGGACCTGGAAGAACGGCTATGAGACCGGCTAGTTTGTGGTCTGAGAAGCCGAGAACTGCAGCAAAAGATTTTTGCCAAAGACACTGTCTCCTTCCAAGACGCGCTGAGGGAGATAACGGCTGAAGAAGCAGCAGGAGGAGCTATTAAGGCCTTGCGACTTTCCAGGAATGCTCCTTGCTCAGACACCACCCGTATAGAGAACGCTGAGAGGGTTGAAGAATCCGAGTCGGACAGCGAGGTCGATCAGTTACAGCAACTGCAAGAAAGAAGGCCCCACAGGTATCCTGAGAAGGCACTTCCCTTCCCTCGGTGCATCAGATGCGGAGGCCGCCACAAACGGGCCGACTGCCAGTTCTGCGCCGCAACTTGCCGGGCATGTGGCAGACAAGGCCACATCACCGCCATTTGTTTCGGTCGCACAAAAGACCGTCCATTGGAAGAGTTGCCTCGGAAAGGTACCGGGGTCCCCAGTCAGAACCGGGTGGGTTTTTGCGCGACGAGAAAGAGCGTGTTTAAAACAGGTGCCCACCAGCTATTGAAGAAAAAGCTTCATCTTGAAGTCAAACTACAGGGGGTTCCTTTAGACATGGAGCTGGACACGGGCTCCACTCTATCCATAATTTCTCAAAGAACCCTGGGGCAGACTTGCGGTAAAAGCGGCCATCGAGTTAAGCTCAGGCCGTCGAATCTCCTCTTGACCGATTTCCAGAATTCCCGAGTCAGCGTCAAGGGGGAGGCCACACTCAGTGTGAAATTCAGGAATTTCGAGGGTCCATTGGACGTCATAGTTGTTGAGGGCAACCGCACGAGTCTGATTGGATTATGTTCTCATCGCAGGGTATTCAGTCGAAATCCTGGCTGACAGGCTCCGGGCCATTTTGCGGCGTTTCTGTGAAGCGGGGCTGAAACTCAAACAAGAAAAGTGCAAAATAGGAGTCACTTCCACTGAATTCCTGGGGTTTCGCATAGATGCTGCAGGCATCCACCCTGCTGAATCCAAGCTCAAAGCAATTCAGCAGGCACCCAGCCCCAAAATGAAGGCAGAGCTTCAAGCCTTCTTGGGGCTCCTTAATTTCTATCATGCTTTCCTCCCTCATAAGGCCGCAGTGGTAGAGCTGTTACACCGGCTCTTGGACAAACAGGCCCCGTGGAAGTGGACAAGTGTCCACGAAAGGAGTTTTGCCGAGGTCAAAGCTTTGTTGTCTTCCAATGCAGTGTTGGCTCATTTCAATGAGCAATTGCCAGTTAGCATAGCTTGCGACGCATCTCCTTATGGAATAGGGGCTGTCTTAAGTCACCTCAGGGCTGATGGGACACACGTCCCTATAGCATATTATTCCAGGACTCTGTCTTCTGCTGAGCGGAATTATGCCCCAATAGATAGAGAAGCACTGGCAATCGTGGCTGGCATCAAGAAGTTTCACAACTTCTTATATGGCCGCCGTTTTACGGTCTTCAATGACCACAAGCCACTTCTGGGGTTGTTCACAACGAACAAGCAGAAATCATCTCTCCTAGAATGTTGAGATGGTCAATATTCCTTTCTGCTTATGACTATTGTTTGGTTCACAAACCGGGCAAAGAAATGGGCCACGCAGACGGCCTTAGTAGATTGCCTTTAAAACAAGTAGAGCCTGATCCTGCACCAGCCAACCACATCCTGTCTATCCAGGATTTACCTGAGTCCCCCCTCCATGCAGGGGATGCAGCTGCAGAAACAGCTACCAACAACACGCTAACACGCGTGTTGAACTGGGTGCTCACAGGATGGCCTGACACATGTCCTGGCACTGACTTCCAGAGATCCTGGAAAAGAAAGCATGAGTTATCCACTTTTAAGGGTTGTATACTCTGGGGAAGTAGGGTAGTAATCCCAACCTCACTGAGGACTAGAGTCTTTGTTTCTCTGCATGAGGGTCATCCGGGAATAGTCCGGATGAAGGCACTTGCGCGCAGCTACCTTTGGTGGCCTGGGCTTGATAAAGAGATCAAAGCCCAGATCCAAGGGTGCCACATTTGCCAGCAGTCCAGGCCAGAAATGCCCCAGGCTCCCGTCCATAGATGGGAAACTACACATGCTCCTTGGTCGAGGATCCATATCGACTACGCTGGCCCCTTTCAGGGGCAGCTCTTCCTCATTGTTGTGGACAGTCACTCTAAGTGGCTAGAAGTCGTTCCAGTGTCCACTACGACGACCGCCATCACCATCAGGATGCTTCGTGGCATTTTTGCCACACACGGCCTCCCAGACGTAATTGTCTCCGACAACGGAGCTCAATTTACTTCGTCGGAGTTCCAGTCCTTTTTAAGGGCGAATTTGATTAGGCATGCTACGTCGGCACTGTTTCACCCGGCCTCAAACGGTCAAGCGGAATGGATGGTTCGCACTACCAAAGAAGCCTTGAAAAGAATGACCAAGGGAAACTGGCACCACAAGTTGGCAGACTTCCTCCTCTGCCACCGCACAACTCCGTGCACGTCCACGGGCAAGAGCCCAGCCGAGCTCCGCTGGGGTCGCCGTCTTATCACCAAGTTAGATAGATTACACGCAGACCGGGTTGCATCACAGGTGTCACAGCGCGGATACCGAGGCAATTGAAAGTGGGTGATCCGATTTGGACTCGCAATTATTGTCCAGGTCAACTGTGGGTGGTAGCTGTGGTTTGCAAGGTTACCGGGCCACTTTCCTACGAAGTGGCGTTGGAGGATGGTTGCATGCTCCGTAGGCACATTGACCAGCTGCGATGGAGGTTACCTAGCCACTCTTCCACTCCATGCTCTGCTCTCGGGCAGGGAGGAAGCCCATGATCCTGATCGTGAAGCTCAGCCGCTCAGTGACAGTGGGCCATCGAAATCACCGGACTGGGGTTTTGCCAAAGAGGCGGCTCCTGACTCGGGCACCACTTCCATGGGACATTGCACTCAATCGGCTTTCCAAGCCGGTCCTACTTCAGGCATTGCGCAACTGGCTGTTTACGACAATCAGGGGAATTCCACCCCACCGCGGAACTCTGGTCTGGGCCTACTGGAACAGGCCAGCCAAAGTCAAATGGACAGAGGCTCGGGTCTACCGGAATAGGCCAGCCTTCACGATCCGGCTTCACCCATATCGAACGGGTCCCAAAGTCCCGGTCTGCCGAGCCTGGCAGGCGAACTTGCAGATCAGGCGCTTGCAGCAGCTCCGAGACGATCGGAGTGGGCCAAAGGCCCACCGAAGTTCTTAAGGGACTATGTAAAGTTCTTGTCTGTGAAATGTAAATGCTTATGTATTTAATTATAAGTATAATTGAGATGCTTATATATGTTCCCGTGGAATGGAAGATCTATAATGTTGTGTATTATTGTTTGTTATGCTGTACATTGTAAGGGAATGCTTGTAGTATTGTAAAATAGTAAGTATCTACTCCTGAACCAAGAGCGGAGGGGTGTTATGTACTGAGCTTAATTGAGAACAGGTGCAGGGAGCTGCACCGGAACACTCAGCAGACCACGTGGCCTGCTGGGTCAGACTTGCTGTCTGCAAGTCTGACTAGGATGCATTTGAGTGGGAAAATACGTTGCATTCATTGGCTGGCAATGCCCCAGACTGAATGTATAAAAAGGGGCGGAGCCATTTTGTTCTTAGTTCTGTTTAGCTGTGAATAAAGAAGTACCTGTTGTTGAGTCCTGTCTCTTCAATGCCTACCAACGCAAGAAACAGAACAGCAAATATCTAGGATACACAAGCCGTGCATGGCTTGGCCTGTCCTTCCTTTCCTCCAGCCGGCGTGTGACTGGAGAGAAACCCAACAACCATGAAGTGAGGGGCATACCCAGAAAGCCTTTGAAATACAGACGTGGAGAAGGCAGGAATGGATAGAAAAGGAATTTTCCAGAAGGTGAACTGGAGAGAGAACTGCTTTTATTCATGGCACCAACCATCGGGGGACTTGGGAGGCTGGATTCTTCCCTGTGCTGCTTAGCAGCCAAGAGTGGATGGAAAACAGACCTCCTTTTGGGTTGCCAAAAGCTGGAGGGGCTGTTAATATTCTCAAGATAGATTAAGAGAAGGGAATTAGGGAAATCTTTTTTCCATAAGATTTTGAGCTAAGTCCTCTACAGGAAGCAGGTAACTGCAGAAAAGATGATTCATGCATCTGGGCACAAATGTTCAAGTCAGTCCTAGGGGAACGGCAGGATGCTATCTAGCCAATTTGGTTTGGTAAGTGCAAATTTATTAAAACAATTCAATAAAATTTAACAGCAAGGCTGGGGGAAGCAACATGGGCAAGACCAGCTAAGGGCACCCTGACCCGCCAATGTTTCTGGTTTCTAGTTAACCAAGACACTGTTGGAAGAAAAGTCTTCATCCTGGTTCATCCAAGCTGGGAATAAACATGGCAACTGCTTTGGGAAGAAGGTTATAGTTTATTGGAGAGGAGAGCCAGACAGAAAGATGGCTCTGGCAGAAAAGAGAGGGAACACATGTAGGGAGTGGGTTTTTATATGCTCTGAAGCCTTTTGTTTTGAGTTGTTTCCTGTTCCTATGGCATGAACTTTGAACTGAGTCTGAGTGTGCTTTTCTGGGCCTTGGTATATGTGGTTTAATCCTATTATGTCCCAAAGGTCATATCCTGCTTCCCTGGGGCTGGGCTAATGACTCTTAGAGTTTGGGTGAGGTATGCAGATTTTAGGTCTTTGTCTTCTTAATCTTCTAGCTCCAACTTTCCTGAATGGTCTGCATCTGCATCTCTATAGAACTGGTTTCTGCTTGGGGGAGGCAGACTTGGGGCTATTAAGAAAACCTGGGCATGCTTTTCTGTCTCTTTAAGATCCTTGGAGGAAATATATTTTTCTGCCCTTTTTAATATTTCCTTCTCTGGGGGGCTGACTCCCTAAAGGTCCAGCGAGAGAGAAGCTTCTCTTTCCACTTAGTGGCTCTGGCTGGCCTTTGAATGTGCACCAGAAGTGTGGGTTGACCACAGTTCCTCTTCTGTGGGCCACATGGAAAAGATGCAGATGTTCTGTAGACTCTCTTAAGGGGTGCATTTATGGTGAGGGAGAACAGGTAGGCCAGAGCTCCTACAGAAGAGGAAAGTGTCGGGGTGGGGAAGCTCCAGGTGCCAGGACAGGGCAGGACATGGAGGAACAAAGAAGGCCCTCTTGAATGCAGTTCTTCCTCAGTCAGTACCTGGAAAACTCCTGGAAAGATAATCAAGCGTAGGATTTGTGAGCACCTAGAAATGAGCAAAGCTATTACTAAAAGCCAAAATGGGTTGTTAAAAATAGATCATGCCAGACAAACTTTATTGCCATCTTTCATAAAGGGACTAAATTAGTGGATAATTATTTTAGCTGCTAAGATTAAGCAAACAGTTCTTCGGTTTTACAGTTAAGGTTAGATTGCATAAATAAAAGCAGTCACCCTAATTCTGGGATCTATTCAACTCTTCCTTTAGTGATGATGCTTATCTCATCAAAAATTTTATCATTTGACCACCACAAATGAAATCTATCCTTAACTGTAAAAATGAAAAACTTACTGTTTATTTAATCTTAGCAGCTAAAATAATAATTGCTCAGTGATGGAAAGCTATAGGCAACCTAATAGTTGAGATGTGGACCGACAGGGCTTCTTCAACTGCTTTGCTAGAAAAAGTTACAGATAAAGTAAGAATTATAATCTGCAGAGGTAGGAACCAAAATGCAATTAAATCTGGGCAGATTTTACACATAACCCCTACTATTTGCAATATGTGGCCTGATTAATCTATTGATTAGTCAATTGACCAGATCAGGACACAACAGAGCATTGATTATTGTGCCTCTAATTCTTTGAATGTTGATAAAGTCAAGTCCAAAGTGATGGTATTGATAAATAGGATTGGCAACTGGACACAGACCTTACTGAACAAATTTCCTTCCCATACCTGGACTGGCTTTTACTAAGAGAGGGCCATAGGCCAACCACCTCAAAACAAGTTTAGCGAGAAGGCAGCAAGTTACAAAACACTACTTAAACTACTTAGCTATAAATATCTAGGGGTTTGATCCCTATACTAAAGGTTTACAAGGCAAAAATAGCTGCCATGTTGATTTATAGTGCAGAACTGTCGGGTCTATTAAAGGCCTCTTTATTGAACCAAACCAGACCTGTTTCTTAAGATGCAGTTTGGGAACTGACAAGCATAGGTGGGCCAGCCTGGGCAGTCAGAGCAGAAATCTCTCTCGTATTTAGCTATTGAATAATTAAACCCTCCGACTATTGATGGATGATGCTCTTAACGGATCCCGGGAGACTACCGCAAATGTGTCTAGAAGAACAGATAGGTATGGCCCAGCCATATTCTACATGAATTAACCAACCTATTAAGTTATTTCACAGCCCAGCCTATCAAACTAAGATCTACTGTTGGCCAAGGAAGTCTTTAAACAGAGAGGTCTGAACATCAACGTACCCAAATGATACGGTTGCTTGCAAGTCGTAGATGTTTAAAATAGTTGGTCAAGGACAAAACAACATTTCAAACAGATAAATACCTGATGATGGGTTTGACATGGAACCAAAGAGCAGATTTTAATAGAGCAAGGTGTGGGTTACAGGACTCCGTGAGAAAAGACTGGCAAGGGAGGAAGGGCACTTCTGGAGGTGCAGCCATAGAGGGCACCCTGCATGTCTGATTCGAGGGCCAATAATATGGCCAGGAAATGAGAACCGTTGTTTGAGGGGGCCTCCGTAACAGACTGCCGCCTTTCTGTCGGGGCACCAACATCTACGTGGCCAGCAGAACTGCCAAGGGGGTAGTTAAGGCTCTTTCGCCGAGAGTCTGTTTTCTAGAATAAATCAGAGTCACATACCAGGAGGATGCAATTCCTGAATATATTCTGTTCTGTACATTTACAGCTATTTCATTTTGTTGTTATCTAATGGTATGTTGTATCCTGATATGGGCAATCATCTAATCAAGAAACTAATTACATACTATTGATAGATGGCAGTTATGGAAGGCATTCATTACCTGCTTTACTTTTTGTTTTTTAGCAGAGATTTCCTCCTTTTTTCTTTTTCTATGTGTTATGGATTTATTAAATTACTTTTAAATGTTCCAGGCAGCTTCTTGAGGAGGGAAGGGCCAGCCAGGGCATGAATCTCACCCAGAGCTGACCGAGAGGCTCTTTCCGATTTATGGGAGTCAAAGGACCAACAGGCACCTTGGCTAACATGAAGATGATGCCTGGTCACCCCTGTTGACTGACCCCTGCAGACCCCCTGCCAGGAGGGCAGTCAAGCAAGGCAGCTGGAGGTGAGAGCTCGGGCTGGTATGAAGGGGCAGATGGGGAATGCCTCTTTGAGGGCTGCAGCCCCTGTGAGAGATGCCACTTTCAAATGCAGGACAGCCCAAAGGTTAAGGGATCAGACCAGGTGTGGCCCTGACTTGAAGGCACACACACACACACACACACACAAATGGATGCCTCTGATGAAGTGAGCTTCAGCTCATGAAGGTGATAACTTTTAATAAAATTTGTTAGTTGAAAAGATCCTACTAGACTCTTTCTGATTTTTTGAGAGATCAAATCTGATCCATCCATGATAAAGGAATGGATGTCAAATTCCTAATTCTCCACTTAAGAAAATGAAATGTAGGGTGTTCCACACCTGTGTTGTACTGATGAAACTGGGGGAGTACAACCCTTGGCGGTCATGAAGACACCCCAAACCGCACTCAAGTGAACGGTAATATTCTGTCCTTAGAAGGGTAGACATTGAAGAGACTTGCGAGTACAACAACAAAGTTTATTCATCGCACACAGAAAACAGAACAGAAAACGAAACTGGCTCCACCCTTTTATACAAGGAGCCCTGGGTTACTGTAACCAATCATTGCACGAGTTTCTCCCACGCTAAAAGCAAGCATGCCCGGGTCTCCAGACATCCAGTCTCTGCAGCAACCATGTGGCCGCTAGCTTCGCCTGGTTCCCGCCCTGCACCTGCTGTCTTAGCAACTCAGTACATTACATCCCTCCCCCCTGGGTTGAAAACATAATGCACCCAATTAAGTTCTGCTTTTGTTTTGGGACTGGGTGCCTGCTGAATCGCTTCCAGCTTGGACTGAGCAGGATGTATGCCTTCCGCGTCTATGCGAAACCCCAGAAACTCTGTGGACACGACCCCAATTTTACACTTGTCCTTCCTGAGCTTCAGGCCGGCTTTGCGAAACCGCAGCAAAACGGCCCTGAGTCTCTCAGCCAAATTTCCCACTGATTCCCCTGCGATGAGGACATCATCGAAGTACGGTCATACGCCCAGAAGGTCTCTGAGCATTCGCTCCATGACACTCTGGAAAATACCTGGCGCTATGTTAATGCCAAACTGTAGCCTTCGCACCTTGAAAGCCCCCGATGGGTCACAATGGTTTGTGCCTCTGCCGTGGCGTCATCCACCGGCAGCTGTTGGTAGGCCTGGGCCAAATCAAGTTTTGCAAAAATGCAACCCCCTTGTAGAGATGCCAGAATATGGCTGACTACTGGCACGGGATAGGAATGTTGCTGCAGAGCTTTATTCAGCATGCATTTATAGTCAGCGCAGATTCTGACTTCTCCATTGGCCTTAAGTGGCGTAACTATGGGGGTTTCCCATGGACGGCTGTCCACAGGCTCTAAGATGCCTTGCTGCAAAAATTTGTCCAATTCCGCATTAATTTTGTGCTTGAGAGCGAACGGCACCCGACGAGGCTTGATCCTAAGCGGTGTGACAGAAGGATCTAAGGCAATTGGGGGCCCCTTGTATTCCCCTAACTCTGTGGTGAACATGTCTGCGAATTCTTTGCAGACCTGGTCCAGGCTGGCCGTTTTTTAGACTGTTCAGCCCTGTTACCTGAATTCCCAGGGCCTCGAACCAATCAAGCCCGATTAGGTTTGTCCTGTTCCCATCGACCACAACGATGTTCAACATTCCCATGAATTTCCGGAATTGCACCCTTAGTGTGGCCTCCCCCTTAACTCTGACCAGGGAATTCTGAAAATCGGTTAATATTAAATTTGACAGCCTGAGTTTCACCCGTTGGCTGCTTCTGCCACAAATCTGGTTAAGAGTGCTCTGGGAATTGATGGACAGGGTGGACCCCGTGTGCAGTTCCATCCTCAATGGAACCCCTTGCAAAATGACTTTGATTTGCAACTTTTTCTTTAAGGGCCTATGTCCCCCGGTTCTATGGACGCCGCGCCTGCTGGCACAGAACCCCACCCTGTTCTGGCTGGGGACACCGGTACCTTTCCGAGGCAACTCTTTCTTGGAAATTTCTTTTCCGCGACCTAAACAAACGGCAGCGATGTGGCCTTGCTTGCCACATGCTCGGCAAGTTGCTGTCCGGAACCGGCAGTCGGCTCGTTTATGCCATCCCCCACACCCCATGCACCTAGGGAAGGGATCTGCCTTCTCAAGAGGTCTAGGAAGTCCTTTTGTCGGGGTTTGTCACACCAGGTCAACTTTCTGGTCCAACTTGGCCTCTTCCTCTGGTTCAACGTCCTCGTGGTGGATGGTTTGCAATGGCTGAGGGTTCTTTGAGAGCCGCAAGGCCCTTATAGCTCCACTGGCTGCTTCTTCTGCTGTGACCTCTCGCAACGCATCTTGGAATGAGATGGTCTCCTTCACGAAGATCTTCTGCTGTAGATCTCTGCTCCTCAGCCCACAAACTAAACGGTCTCATAACCGTTCCTCTAGGTCACAGGTCGGCAACCTGCGGCTCCGGAGCCGCATGTGGCTCTTTGAGCCTTCTCCTGCGGCTCCCAGCCTCCTCTGCCGTTTGCAGAGAGAGAGACAGAGAGAGAAAGACAGAGAGACAGAGAGAGGCACTTGCGCTTCCCCTCTCTCTCTCTCTCTCTCTCTCTCTCTCTCACGCTGTTCCAATGAGCTGACAAGCTTACTGGGCAGGGCTCCTTCCTTTGCTGCATCTCTGCAGGAAGCAGGAAGGGCAGGAGAGAACCAGCTTGTTGGAGAAGAGCCTGAAGCCAGCTTGCCAAGTGAGCAGAAGATCGGAGAGAGAGAGAGAGAGGAAAGAGAAAGAGAGGGGGGGGAGAGGAAAGAGAGGGAGGGAAAGGAAAGAGAGGGAGGGAGAGAGAGGGAGAGGAAAGAGAGAGAAAGGGGGAAGAGGAAAGAGAAAGAGAGGGAGGGAGAGGAAAGAGAGAGAGAGGAAAGAGAGGGGAGAGGAAAGAAAGGGAGAGAGGGAGAGAGATAGGGAGAGGAAAG
The DNA here is from genome assembly GCA_023970755.1 of Azemiops feae. Classification (NCBI taxonomy): domain Eukaryota; kingdom Metazoa; phylum Chordata; class Lepidosauria; order Squamata; family Viperidae; genus Azemiops; species Azemiops feae. The sequence goes on from JALGBA010000607.1 coordinate 273,037, forward strand.
AGAGAGAGGGGGAGAGGAAAGAAAGAGAGAGGAGAAAGAGAGAAAGGGAGAGAGAGAGGGAGGGAGAGGAAAGAGAGAGGGAGAGGAAAGAGAGAAAGAGAGAACTCATGCCCAGCAGCCTCTATTTCTTTTTAATAAACTCTTCAATCAAGCTCCCCAGCCCTCGTGCATGTGCGCGCATGCACAGGTTTTGCGGCTCCCAGTGTTTTCTTTTCTCTGGGAAATGGGTCCAAGTGGCTCTTTGAGTGTTTAAGGTTGCAGACCCCTGCTCTAGGTCCTTGAATTCACATAGCCTCGCTGCCTGTCGGAGGGCGGCGATGAATTCTGTGGCGGACTCTCCTGGACGCTGGTCCCGCTGCTCGAAAGCGTGTCACCATGCAATGACCTACAGCTTCGGCTCGAAGTGCTCCTTGAGCATCTTTTTTAATTCGCCGTATGTCACGGTCTCCAACGGCACTGGGGACACTAGGTTCTCCGCAATATCGAAAATGGCTTGGCCACAAACACAGAGCAGCATTGTGGCCTCCAACTCGTCTTCTACGATCCTGTTTACTCGGAAGTAATTTTCAGCCCGGGTGACGTATGAACTCCACCTCTCCGGGTGAGCAACGTTGAATTCAGCGAGCCGCCCAAGTTTTGCCATGATAGGGTCTCTTCTCTACCATGTGCTGTCACTCTGCTGGAGGGGTTCCAGGGCAGTTCCTCACAGCACTCTCCCCCAGCGTTTGCGTACTGGCAGGTTAGTGAGCCGAAGTAGGAACGCCGTCCCTCAGGGTGGTCTGGCCTTCCTTCATGGTGAGTCAGGCCCTTCATTATGGTGGCAGCACAATCCCACCTTTGTCGCCAATTGTTCTGTCCTTAGAAGGGTAGACATTGAAGAGACTTGCGAATACAACAACAAGGTTTATTCATCACACACAGAAAACAGAACAGAAAACAAAACTGGCTCCGCCCTTTTATACAAGGAGCCCTGGGTAACTGTAACCAATCATTTCACGAGTTTCTCCCGCGCTAAAAGCAAGCATGCCCGGGTCTCCAGACATCCAGTCTCTGCAGCAACCATGTGGCCGCTAGCTTCGCCTGGTTCCCGCCCTGCACCTGCTGTCTTACCAACTCAGTATATTACAGGTAATGTCCTGCCAGACATTTTAATTGTTTGCTCTGCCTGAAAGGCTCCTGCTCAGCAGCACATTCATGCCCTCACCAGAAACACCCAGTTCAAGGTCCGGAGAGCAAAGTCCCTCTTCTCAGAGGTGGCCTTTTTGCAGAGGACCAGAATCCTTTTTCCAAAGATAAAATCATGCACAGTCGAGGCTCTGGACAAACAAGCTGTAGCCAGAGCACAAAATAGGTGCTGTGCCCACCAGCTGCATTCAGAGGAGTAACGCGTTTCCTAAGTTCACTCAGAAGACTGACCATGCAGGCTGGGCTCACACAATCAGTGTTGCCACCCAAAAACTAATCAAAATTAAAACTAAACCAACGTGGGACTGAGGAATCAACCATTTGTTCTAATGCTGGCTTAACCAAGTCAAGGTGATTAACTGAGTCAAGTGCACATCCTAGCTAGTTAGTCCAGGGGACAAAGTGAGTTAGCAGCTCAGCCAGTGGGCTGGAGGAATATGGCAGAGAGGCTTAACAGAGAATTATTCTTGCTGCCAAAACAGAAATTAAGCTGCCTTCTTTGGACTTCCCTGAGATTGGAAGGCTCTCCTGAGAATGACGCAGCATTAATTGGCCTGTTGTGATTCATCTCAGGCACAGCAACATTGAAAAGCAGCAGATAGGTAAAGGCCCAGCTGTTACCAGGGGTGTGTTGCGTATAGAATAGAATAGAATAGAATAGAATAGAATAGAATAGAATAGAATAGAATAGAATAGAATAGAATAGAATAGAATAGAATAGAATAGAATAGAATCTGGAAGGGACCTTGGAGGTCTTTTAGTCCAGCCCCCTGCTCAAGCAGGAGAACCTATACCATCTCAGACAAGTGACTGTCTAGCCTCTTCTTAAAAATCTCCAGTGATGGAGCGCCCATGATTTCTGCGGGCAAGCTGTTCCACTGGTTAATTGTCCTTACTGTCAGGAAGTTTCTCCTTAATTCCAGGTTGCTTATCTCTTTGGTCAGTTTCCAACCATTATTTCTTGTTCTGCTTTCTGGTGCTTTGGTGAACAACCTGGCCCCCTCTGCCTTGTGGCAGCCCCTCAGATACTGGAACGCTGCTATCATGTCTCCCCTATTTCTTCTTTTCTTTAGACTAGCCAAACCCAAGTCCCGCAGCAGTTCTTTGTACGTTTGGTCTCCAGGCCTTTGATCATCTTAGTAGCTCTTCTCTGAATTTTTCCCAAACTCTCAACATCGTTTTTGTGATATGGTGACCAAAATTGGCTGCAGTATTTGAGATGTGGTCTTACTAGGGCTTTATAAAGCGGTACTAATACCTCACGTGATCTTGATTCTATGCCTCTGTTCATACAACCCAGGATTGTATTAGCTTTTTTGGCTGCTGCTGCACACTGCTGGCTCATAGTTAAGTGATCGTCCACTAGGTAGGACCAGTGCTTTTTTTGTAAAAAAAAAAAAAAAAGGTGCCAGAACTCACAAACAGGTCCAGCTCCAGTCGAAAGCCCTTTACGGGGGGGGGGAGAACCGCTTTAGGGAGCTTCCGAGGTGCCAATCAAGTGAGCAGCATCAGCTGACGGACGTCATTGCTGCGGCTTTTGAGAGGGCGCTTGTTTGGAACCGGCATGTCTTCTGCCACCTCGTCCTCCTCCGCCTCTGATGACACAGATGCTTCCTCTGGAGCCAGAGTGACCAAGGCGACAGCGGCGCTGCTGCTTTGGGACCGCGCCTGGTCCCTCGAAGAGATTCGCTCCAGGAGCCAGTCCTGGTCCCTGGTGGCCAACACAGGGTGAGGACAGGCGGTGGCGGCAGGGGGAGCCCCATGAACCAAGGCAGAGAAGAGGGTCTGCTTTCAGGGCCATGGAAGTGTTTCCGGGTCGACCTTCGATGCCCCCGATTTCCCCAGGCAGCTTCCTTTCACCGAGTCAGAGCTTTACTCGTGCTGACAGCTTAGAAGGAGCCGGTTCTTCCGTTCAAAAAAAGGTGCCAGAACGCCGTTCCGTGCGTTCTATGACAAAAAAAGCACTGACTAGGACTCCAAGGTCCCTCTCACAGTAGCCCGTTTCTCTCTTGTAGCCCGTCTGTTTGCAAGGAAATCTCTCTATGCTCTGAAGCCCTATGTGCTCTCATCGTTCGCACTTTTTTTTACAAAAAAAGCGCTGGTCCTAGTGCATACACAGAATCCTCAGGATGAGGGGGGAGGAGTAGGTGCTTTTCCAGATGCTGCCTCTTCTGTGTTCTCCAGCAGCCTCCATGCTTTCCATTTCCAATTTCCATTCCACTTTGCACCCATGCATTAATCAAATTAAAAGGCCAACTTTTTTTTCTTTCTAAAAGTTAATTCACACTTTTTCATTGCTAAAAAGAACCCATAAGAGAATCCACACATCTAGGAAATTGTACATTTTGGGGAATATCAGGCAATTCTATCAGTTTCACGTGATGGTGGCATGGTGTCCAATTTTAATTCAGTTCCTTTTTCAACTCCCAACAGGGTACGGTTAGCCAGTGCACGACAGAATCAAAAGGAGGATGTTAAACAGTCCAGGAGCAATCAGTACCATGTTTAGTGCAGCGCAGATATATCAGCAAGTAAGAGAGTCATAGTTATCTGCAAGTACAGAGTTAAGGTGGTTTAATGGGCTCCAGAAGGTGAGACCTGTTCTGTTCTTCCAAAGCAGACATCGAGACGAGGCAGGTTCACAACAAAGGATCTCTTTATTAAGTACATTCACAGAACAGAAGCAAGAACACAATGGCCACTGGCCCTTTATACTCCCCGTGCAAGGGGATGCACAGCCAATTATTGCAGGCCATTCTCCTGCCTTGCGCATGCGCGCAAGGCCGGAGACAGCCTGTCTGGGTCCTGGGCAGACACGTGGTCTGTCCGGGTCTCTGCAACCTTTCTGCAGCCTTTCTGAGCCTTGCTGAATGACTCAGCACGGCCCAGGACATAACACACCTCCTCCCTTGGATTAAACAATAAGTAAACAAATTGTTTAACACTTCACATAAACACAACATGGCAGGCCGGTTAGCATGTTATACCGTCCACCTTACTCCTCGCAACCTATTACCTTCAGGACCCAATGGAGTCCACGGACTTTCACTCTTTGACAATATTCGCACCGCAACCTACAATTGTTTTTGTTTACCCCCTCAGATGGTGAGGACTAATACCCCTCCTGTATAGTGAACAGGGATCTTACATATTCTCCTAAATGCTTACGAGGACCCTTGACCCGCTCTGATCTTCGTGGAGCCCGATTAGGTGCAGGTGCGATTGTAGGTGTGGGATTAGGAATAGGTGCCTGGAGTGCCTGCTCCCGGTTTGCGCAAAACAAACCAGGACTTTGTCGCCCAGAAGACTCAGGGGTTCCCCCTGACTGCTGACTGGCTGGATCCACCAGACCCAAACCAGAGTTCCTTGGTGGGGTTGAGTTCCCCAAGTCCCTTGGTGGGGTTGAGTTCCCCAGAATTCCATGGGACTCCTCTTGGGAGCACTGTCCCTCGAGCCCAAGACCAGCAGCAGGAATACCTTGAGTAGCCGATTTATGGCCATTTGCCCCTAGCCAGGGACCTCTGCCAGAGTCAGGAGCCGCCTCCATGGCAAGACCCCCACCAGGAACATGTGTAGGAACATTTGGATAAGCGCCCTCGTGGGGAGACTGTGGTGCACAATCGTAATTGGGGTCCCCCTCCCCCCTGAGAGCAGAGCCAGGAGCAGAAACGTGACCAGGAAGCCTCCAGGGTGGTGGTGTCTAAGCACACGACCATCCTCCAAGGCCACTTCATAGGACAGTGGCCCAGAGACCTTGCATACCACAGCCGGTAGCCAGAGATGTCCATGCCCATAGTTTCTGGCCCATATTGGATCACCCACTTGGAGTCTCCTAGGTGCCCACGGTTGTGACATCTGTGAAGCCACCCGGTCTGGGTGCAGCCTGTCCAGCTTCGTGATGAGTCTGCGACCCCAGCGGAGTTCAGCTGGGCTCTTCCCTGTAGCTGTGCAAGGTGTGGTGCGGTGTGCAAGGAGAAAATCAGCTAACCTGTGATGCCAGGGTCCTTGAGTGATTCTCTTTAACGCCTCCTTGGTAGTACGCACCATGCGTTCAGCCTGACCGTTGGTGGCAGCGTGAAAAGGAGCAGACGTAGCATGCCGGATCATGTTGGCTTGAAGAAAAGCCTGAAACTCAGAAGAGGTAAATTGGGGACCATTGTCTGAAACAAGGACATCAGGAAGACCATGGGAAGGGAAGATTCCTCTGAGCACCTGGATGGTCCTCGCAGTAGTGGTGGAGGATACAGGAACGACCTCCAGCCACTTGGAATGGCTATCCACGAGGAGAAGGAAGAATTGCCCCTGAAAGGGCCCAGCATAGTCAATGTGTACGCGTGACCATGGAGTGAGTGTCTCCTCCCACCTATGTACAGGGGCCTGGGGCATCTCAGGCCGTGACTGTTGGCAGACTTGGCACCCATGAACCTGGGCCTCGATGTCCTTATCGAGTCCAGGCCACCACAGATGGCTACGCGCAAGCACCTTCATCCTCACAATTCCCGGATGTCCCTCATGCAGAGAGAGCAAGACTCTAGTCCTCAATGAGGCCGGGATGACTACTCGGCTTCCCCACAGGATACACCCTTTAAATGTAGAGAATTCATGTTTCCTTTGGAACTCTGTACCAGGACACGTGTCAGGCCATCCTGACAACACCCATGTCAGCACGCGTGCAAGCGTGTGATCAGTGGCAGTTTCAGCAGCCACATCCCTAGCATTGAGGGGAGATTCAGGCAATTCCTGAATGGAAAGAATGTGTACAGCAGGAGCAGGGTCTGCCTCTATTTGCTTTAGAGGTAACCTACTAAGGCCATCAGTGTGGCCCATCTCTGTCCCTGGTTTGTGAACCAGGGTGTAATCATAAGCTGACAAGAACATTGACCATCTCAGCATTCTGGTGGGAGATGATGTGTGGGGTTTGCTTGTTTGTTGTAAACAACCCCAGCAAAGGCTTGTGGTCCGTGTAGACCGTGAAATGGCAGCCATACAAGAATTCATGACATTTCTTGATGCCTGAGATTATTGCCAAGGCTTCTCTGTCAATCTACGCGTAATTACGCTCTGCAGATGAGAGAGTTCTAGAGTAGTAGGCCACAGGGACCTGAGTCCCATCAGCCTTGAGATGACTTAACACTGCTCCTACCCCATAAGGGGAGGCATCACATGCGATGCACGCAGGCAATTGCTCATTGAAATGCGCCAGTACCGCATTAGAAGATAGCAAGGCCTTGACTTCTTTGAACGCCCTTTCATGGACCTTTGTCCATTTCCATGGAGTCTGCTTGTCCAAGAGCTGGTGTAATGGCTCAGCCACTGCAGCCTTGTGGGGGAGAAATGAATGATAAAAATTAAGTAGGCCCAGAAAAGCCTGGAGTTCAGCTTTTGACTGGGGACTTGGGGCCAGTTGAATGGCCTGGAATTTAGACTCTGCAGGGTGGATGCCTTCAGCATCAATACGAAACCCTAGAAATTCGGTGGATGTTACACCAATTTTATATTTGTCTTGCTGCAACTTCAGCCCAGCTTGGTGGAAATGCAGCAAGACAGCTCTCAGCCTTTCAGCCAAGTTCCCAGATGACTCTCCTGCAATGAGGACATCATCGAAATAGGGTCAGACTCCAGGAATACCACGGAGCGTTCGCTCCATCACCCCTTGGAAAATGCCAGGGGCTACATTGACCCCAAACTGCAGTCTTTTTACTTTAAAAGCCCCTCTGTGAGTAACTATCGTTTGGGCCTCAGCTGTTGCCTCATCAACAGGTAACTGTTGGTAAGCCTGAGCTAAGTCAAGCTTAGCAAAGACTTTTCCCCCTTTCAGTGAGGCCAGAATGTGGCTCACCACAGGCACTGGATATGCATGCTGCTGCAAGGCTTTGTTTAGAGTGCATTTATAGTCCGCACAGATTCGGACTTCACCATTGGCTTTTTATGGTGTCACTATGGGGGTTTCCCATGGACTAGAATCCACAGGTTCTAGAATGCCTTGTTGGAGCAGTTTGTCCAACTCAGCATCTATTTTACTTTTGAGAGCAAAAGGCACCCTCCTTGGTTTAACCCTGATGGGTGTGATGGCTGGATCTAACCTTAAAGCAATGGGAGGCCCCTTGTATGAGCCAAGCTCTGGGCTGAACACATCGGCAAACTCATTACAGACTCCTGTAAGGCTGGCAGTTTGTAGATGATTAAGCCCAGTCACTTGGATCCCAAGTGCCTTGAACCAATTGAGTCCGATAAGACTCGTGCGATCACCCCCAACTACCACCACATCTAACAACCCATCAAATTCCTTACGCTGTACTCTAAGCGTGGCCTCCCCCTTCACACTGACTCGTGAATTTTGGAAGTCAGTGAGAATGAGATTGGAGGGCCTGAGTTTGACTCATGAGACACTCCTGGAACAAACCTTTTTAGAGGTGTCTGCAGAAATAATAGAAAGAGCGGACCCTGTGTCCAGCTCCATAGCCAGGGGAACTCCCTGCACTCTTACATCAACGTGAAGCTTTTTCTTAAGGGGCCGGTGAACCCCAGTTTTGAATACCCCCCTACGGGACGCGCAGAAACCCACCCTGTGTTGGCTGGGGACCTTGGTACCTTTCAGAGGCAATTCTTCAGGGGACCTGTTTTTCTGGCGACCCATGCAGGCTGATGCGATGTGGCCTTGCCTGCCACATGCCCGGCAAACAGCAGAATGAAAACGGCAGTCGGCTCTCCTGTGGCGACCCCCACAGCCGAAACACCGAAGGGATGCAGGTGTCTGTCCTCTGCGTTCTTGCAGTCTTCTCTCTGCCGACTGTTGAAGTTTGTCCACCTCTTCTTCCTCGGATTCTTCTCCGGATGCCTCTCGCACGGCCTCCTGATGGACGGGAACTGCTGCTGGAGGGTTCTTGGTCGACTGCAAAGCCTTCACCGCGCCGCCGGCTGCTTCTTCAGCTGCAACTTCTCTCAGGGTCTCTTGGAAGGAAACATCAGCTCTAGCAAACAACTTTTGTTGCATCTCATGGCTTCGCAATCCGCAGACGAGTCGATCTCGGAGCCTCTCTTCCAAGTCTTGGAACGCACATGGCCTAGCAGCCTGCCTCAGAGCTGCGATGAAGTCCGCAGCTGATTCTCCCAGCTGCTGATCTCGCTGCTTGAACTGGTACCTCCAAGCTATTACAGACAGCTTGGGCTCAAAATGCTCGCGCAGCATTTTCTTTAGATTGTAATAGGCGATTGATTCCAGTGGTGCTGGGGCTACAAGGTTCTCAGCAATGTCAAAAGTCTCTTGCCCACAGACACACAGCAAAGTAGCAGCTTTCAATTCATCTTCTTGGATCTTGTTCACCCTGAAGTAATTCTCGACATGAGCTGCGTAAGAGCTCCATCGTTCTGGGTGCAAAGTATCAAACTCGACAAGACGGCCCAGCTTGGACATCGTTGTGACCGATAGCCTCGTTGACGTCTCTCGCTGCAAGGAAGGAGAAGGGGTCCCATGAAGCCAAGCCCACCTCCAGCGTCTTCGTACTGGCAGGCGGTTGCTTCTCCTGGACGCCGCGCTTCTCTTCGCTTCAGGCCTTCAGGTGAGTTGGCCCTAGCTTCTTTTCCTTTGGCTTCCTATGCGGCGAATCCCACCTTCATCGCCAATGTTCTGTTCTTGCAAAACAGACATCGAGACGAGGCAGGTTCACAACAAAGGATCTCTTTATTAAGTACATTCACAGAACAGAAGCAAGAACACAATGGCCACTGGCCCTTTATATTCCCCTTGTAAGGGGATGCACAGCCAATCATTGCAGGCCATTCTCCCGCCTTGCGCATGCGCGCAAGGCCGGAGACAGCCTGTCTGGGTCCCGGGCAGACACGTGGTCTGTCCGGGTCTCTGCAACCTTCCTGCAGCCTTTCTGAGCCTTGCTGAATGACTCAGCAAGGCCCAGGACATAACAAGACCCTTGATCTCCTTTGCCCAGGATTGTCAGTGAAGCTGGTGTTGCTGCTTCTTTTGCCCATGAGGAGATTTGTGCTTTCCTGGTAGCCTAAGAAAAACTGTATGTCACAAGAAACTTGCTGATTGAGAAAGAGGTTGTTATGACAAACTTGACTTTTGTCATAAAAAGTTGGTCCTTTGTTGTTGCTCTCTTGCCTGATGACGGTCACAGTCAGCTTTCTTGTTGACATCTCATGTCATCCTTGCTGAGCTTGGCTGATGTGTCTCTTGGCAGGTTATCTTGCCTGTTGACCAGCTGAGTTCTTGCCACATCTGCTCCTTTGCCTGCTGACTGTGCTTAGCCCAGCCTTGTTTCAGGAAATAATTCCATTGGAATTGTTACCTTCCTCTAAATGGTTACTGACAATATAAATAAAGCAATGCAGGCAGCCAGACACCGACATGTTTGTGTACACATTGTATATCCTCGTGTTTAACCTACGGGCTCTTTAATACTATGTGTTGGGCCAAGCTATGTCAGTAAGTTCTGTCTAGATTTAATGTTCAAGCAGGAGATTTTCCCAGAAAGAGGCTAGAATCAAATAAGAAGAGAGAAGCATAAAACACTGAACCTGTTCTGGATTCTGATTCAACACTGTGTATATTTATACCGAGAAGAAAAATGAGAATAATAACACCACCACCAAACCACAACATCTGCCTATCTTAGGTCCTTGGGAAGGACTCAATAAGTGGATAAAAATGCCAAGTCCAGCCTGAACATCTGGCGGTCTGTGCAGCCAGATGTAACAGCTACTGAAAACAACAGAATATCGCCAAGTTGGATGCTGCGCTGGGCCCCAGGTTGCTCCCTGAAGCCATTTGGACTTTATCTGCTTCACCATCTCGACTCTCCCCTTAAGTTTGGCATCTGAGACTGAGAGATCTTATAGTTCATATCCTTCCTTGTAACCAAGAATGGGAGGATTTTTCTTGACCCACACATTTTCTTAAAAGGCACAAGATTTGTGAAGCACAAGTCACAGTGTGAGTTGCATGGAGTGGCTCAACAGATAAAGAATTTAAATCGAGGTGAGCCATAGCGGAGGAAGACAGGGACGTATGCAGATTACATGCGAGACAGATTAAAAGTGCCCTATTAATTCACCATAGTAATAATCTCTCATAACATTTCACCAGGACGTCAACAAATTCTACCCCTCCGTCAACTTTGGTCTCAGCCTAACTGATATCATTGTAAAACTACACAACAGATAGATAAACCTCATGTTATATGGCTGCTCAGCCTTACCTGCGTCAGCTTCTGCTGAGAAGCCCCAACCAAATCCATCATCCAGGCCTCCAACCACATTTGTTCTGACTCGCTTGACTGATGGAATTAAACTAGGCATTCAGGACACTGAACTCTCCACCCAACAAGATCAATAGACAAATCAATAGAGCCAGATTGATTCCCAGAGAGGACTTATTAAAAGACATACCATAAAAACAGAGCAGGACAGCACTGGTTGTCACCTACAACTCATAGCTCAAGCTACTCAAACATATTAATAAGCAACAATCCATACCAGACAGCACCTTCTCAGGCCCCACCTGCAGAGAGGCCACCAGCCAGCCTGAAACCGATTCTCACAGGAAGAAGAAACAATGGGACAGTAATGGTGATGTAGGAAGCAGGCCCTGCAACAATCCCAGATCTCTACTTAGCCCCGATATTTATCTCCACAGCACTCTCACAGGCTGGAACAATCCTACCCAAGATGAGAGAGGCCATCTTTTGCTCAGGTGGCAGATGCCACCATCTGACCCCAATGCGCATTGGCTTCCACTTGGTCAAGCAGCCAGTCTTGTGCCAAGTCTCTGCTGTTCTGGAACCAAGAAACATCCCTGGCACAGTTGAGCCAGAAATGGGCAGATCCACATAAATCAAAAGGTCTCAGATGCTCTGCCAGAAGGGTAGCTACAGCCCACCTTCCTTTAAGGTCTCAGAGCAGAGAAATGCAGGCATTGTGTTAAGTTTCTCTCTCCCACACACAGGCAGCTTTTGCACCAAGTTCATGTGATTTCCACCACCCCTCATGGAGGAGGGGGAAATGTTGGCATCACTTCATCTCCATATGGGGTTTTCTCTTTTCTTCTTTCTCAGGACACTAAATCTTTGACCTAACCCCATCCTGTCCTGTGCAGGTGCTTAGTGTTTCTGTGTGCGAGTGACCATCGTGTGTAGGAGAGAATGGCTGACATGTGCAGAAGGGATTCTCAATTTTGCAAACGAGCTACCTTATTTTACAGGCAATTAACTTTATTTTCTGTTAAGTACTGCTTTGTAATTAATGCAATTAATTAACTAAATATATTTATTTTTGCATTCTGCCCTGTTGTTGCAGTGGGCTTCTGATAGATATATATGTACACAAATGTACATATGTGTCATATGCACATATTTATTTTGTGTGTGCGTGTGTGAGAGAGGGATTTCCATGAGCGTTTTATCTGTATTTATTTATTTTCCTGTCTTTTTGTCCTTTGGGGTCATTTATATGCAGTGGCTATAACCAATCACACCCCAGTGGAAACAGAAAATACCTCGAATGGCATATATAATTTCAATGCTCATTAAATCGAGTTTGGCTGCCCCTTTAAGAAATTCTGCCTCCAGCATGAGGACAGTTTTAGCAAGAGAGACAGAGAAGATCCTGCAAGGCTGCTGAAAACCCATCTTCGGAAACCCATCAAGCATCACCTCTTGGTGAGGGTTTCTCATGCCAAGGGCATCAGATGGCAAATCAACTGGACCTCCTTGGTTTGATGGGAAAATCAAAGCTGCTGCTGTTTCTTGGCACCCTCCCTGCTGGCATGGCCTTTAATTGTATTTTGAGTGGGTTATACTCTATATGTAAATACCAGGGACTGCTGGAATTCTTCGTAGCCAAGCTGTCTGTTTATGCAAATTGCCTTCTAAAACCAGCGTTTCTGCTGCAGAATCAAAGTGCCTCTTATTTAATGCCACCCTCTTTCTCTCTGCCGGGTGGGAGGGAAGGAGAAGGGCACCATTCGTGGCTTCTCCTCTCCTGGAGCTGCTGAGAGATCCCTGCGCCCTCACTTCTGCCACTGGGGGACCCCGTCCGAGCATTCCCTGGGCAGACTCTGTCCTCTCAGGGGTCTCTTGCAGAGTGTCCTTGCTGAGAATCCCACGGCAGAGAAGACTCACACAAGGCACAGCTGCTGTCGCTGCTAATGAGCCATGATAGCCCAAAGGCCATGTGCCCTCCAATTAAGCAGCATTTTATGGCTTGTCTTTGCAAATGGTTTACCATTCATAATTTCTTCACCAGTTAAATACCACTAATGTTAACCACTCCCCCATGGCTTCCGCAGACACCGCTGTGGAAAGCGTAATGATGCAATGAACTCATTTTTTAAAAGAAAGATCCTGCCCAGAGCCTCCGAATGCCATGGGCAAATGTGATGGCAAACTTCATACTGGTGTGGAAATTTGGCAGCAGAGCGAGGGGTGTTGCAGGCAAGGGGAGTGGAGTGGGGATGGGAGACTTCTCTATAACATTCTCCATAATCTTGAAACTCTGCTGAAGGTGTTACCTAGCCTGGTAATGAAACATTTGGAAACCAACTCACAAACTTGGAGAATGAACCTGCACCCTCATCCTACACCTGAGCTACAGATATTCACCACTATTGCAAACCTACACGGATGTGCAACTCTTAAACTTGCCTGCCGCTGGGAGACTTTTGCTGTGAGATGATAATCGACCTGCAAATAGCTACACTTCCTCCATGAATGCCTCTGCAAACAAACATCCCCAAAAAGCATGTGCTACCGACCACTGATGAACCACCCACAAGCATGGAAACTGGCCTTCCAAAATGGGTGCAAAATACTTTGATTCATGATCACTGATGCCCAAACTGCCTGGAAAAATACCAACGGATTACTGAGGAACAAAAAACCGCATGCCTCAACTCCATTGGACAACACCAGGCACACACCTTAGAACGCATGATCCATAGGAATGCCCACAAAATACAAACCCAAAAACACAAGTCACTACAAGAGAAACTCAATACTATCACCCCAAAATCACAAGAGGACAACTCAGAACTATGGACCAGAAATCTATCCAGCAGATCTCTATCTGATGACAAAAAGGCTGTCCTCACACACAACCTCAATTTCAACCACAAAGATGCTGACCCCACTGAATTTCTCGCCAATCCCGAATCCATTCTAAAAACACACCTGGACCAAAAAACACAAGAAGGCATCAGACAAAGGATTTATCCCCAATGTGCAAAGCAACAGACAAAACGAAACACTCACCCAAAAGGAGAAGAGAACACTAAAGACACTGAAACAAGACGAAAGCATCATCACCCTACCGGTGGACAAAGGCAGACTGATGGTAGTAATGGACAAAACTGACTACATCAGCAAAACCAAAAACCATCTCAATGACACAACACCTACCAAATAATCCACAATGATCCTATAAAACAGCTAGAGAACAAAATAAAAGACACCCTAAGAAAAATGGGAAAAGGAAAACAGCTAACACCACTAGAGAGAAAGCACATGCAACCACAAGACTCCTCCACACCCAGGTTCTACGGACTCCCCAAAATACACAAGAACAGGATTCCCCTACGCCCGATTGTGTCTCTACCTGACATACAAAACCCTAGCAAAAACCCTGCAGAGGAAACTCAGACACTTGGTCAACAACTCAACCCACTCAATAAACTCCTCAGAACAATTTCTCCTATGCATCAAACATACCAAGGAAGAAATTATGGTCTCCTTCAACGTCGCCGCTCTCTTCATCTCGATTGACATCGACCTGGCTGAATAAACCATACACTACCTGTAATGTACTCAGTTATTATTGGCAGCAGGTGCAAGCTGGCCACGTGGCCACTGAGAGACAGAAGAGACAGAGAGACAGAGAGACAGGCTTGTTATTTTAGCGTGGGAGAAATCCCTGCAGTCATTGGTTGGTGTTAACCGAAGCTCCGTGTATAAGAAGGAGGGAGCTAGTTTCGTTTTCTGTTCTGTTTTGCAATTACATGTGAAATAAAGACTTGTCATTGTTTGAATAAGTCTCGTCAATGTCTACCCACCAAAGAACAGAACACTACCTACTCACTGAACACCATACTCACAAAGATGATGCCGCTACAGAACACTCCATGTCCACAGAAACCATCATGAAACTCCTGGATCTATGCCTCAACACATACTTCAATGGGAAGTTCAATGGGAAAATCTACAAGCAAGTACAAGGTACCCCATATCAGGCCTAATAGCAGAAGCAGTCATGCAATGACTTGAATCCACAGCTCTGTCCACCATCCAACCAAAATTCTGGACATGCTACATCAATGACACTTTTGTCATCATCAGATATTCCCAAATAGAAGAAACATACCACTTACTCAATAACATATTCCCTGGGATCAAATTCACACATGAAGAGGAAACAGACAACAGACTCCCATTCCTCAACATCAACATAAGGAGACTGGACAATGGAAAACTGGAAATCCATGTCTACTGCAAACCTACACACACCTCAGTTTTGCAAGCAACCACCCCACTGCACACAAAAGAAGCTGTGTCCAGACCCTCTTCAAAAGGGCCAGGACACACTGCAGCACCACAACACTAAGAAAACTGGAAGAGAAATGGCTGCTTGATGTCTTTTTCCGCAATGGCTATCCAAAAAACTTTATATTCTGACACACAGCATCCAAACCACAACACACCAGATAGCCAACCACTATGCAAAAACTAACCCTACTATACAAAAAAGGGGTGTTGGAAATGACAGCCAGAATTCTCCAACCCCTAGGAATAGCAATAGCCCACAAACCCACAGCCACACACTGCCAGGAATTATCCAGAACCAAAGACAAGACACAGAAGGATGAAAGAAACAATGTAATCTACAAAATCAACTGTAACCATTGCAACCAATTTTACGTGAGACAAACATCACGTCATTTAAAAACCAGGATCCACGAACACTGGCTGGCAGTCATCCCAAATCCTTAATCTCTATCCACATCGACACCAAATAATATCAGTTCGATTGGAGCAACACAAGAATCATCGGCCACGCTGCCACCCACCACGCTCGGGAGTTCGTCGAAGCCTGGCCCTCCACAAGCAATTCCATCAACACAGGGCCCCTTTGCAACCTGGTGAGATGTGAGGGGGAAAGACCCTGAGTAGAAGACGGAAGGATTGCCAATAGACCCGGGGGCAGGAGGGGGGAGAGTTCATGAAGGGTTCGGCTAAGTTTGTTGGGAAGTAAAAATAATGGTCCTCCCCTCCCATTTTGGAAATATGCACTCTGACTATTATGACCATCCACAGATCCTCACTGATGACTCACACCTGACCCATCACAAAACCCATCACAAGACCCTCACTCGACACACCCACACCTGAAGCCCTTATAAGCAAAAGAACACTAAACTCCATTGAAGACGTTACCCAGCCTGGTAACGAAACATTCAGAAACCAACCCACAAGCTTGGAGAACAAACCTGCACCCTCATCCTACACCCGAGCTACAGATATTCGCCACCATTGCAAAAGTACAATTATTCACAATTATCAGAACCTTCTTGGGACTGCTGAAAGGACTGTGTTGTAGGCAGGAGATAGGTGGTGTCATATCCCTGCCCCTCTGTTGAAAGAGGGCTGCTCAGCTTTAAAATATATGGCCTCTTTTACTCCTCTTTCAAACCAATGGTCCTCTCTGTCCAGAATGTGGACTTTGTTCCAAGAAGATTCCACACCCATTTGCACTCTGATTCATCTGAGAGCACAGATGAAACCCCAGGTGGCCTCAATGACTCTCAGAGGGACTGCAAATGACCAGATGCAAAGAAATATGATCCTTCCATCCTGCCAGAACTAATCCCTCCATAGCCCCCACCATCCTACCAGAACTGATGAAGCTTTTTGGATGAGAGGTGAAACATTTTCAAGGAAAAGAAGAAGACAGTCCAGTTGCCTTTTGAGAAACCACTTTTGAGACAACCATGACCTGGAGAATTGAGAACCTCCATAGACATGCCCTTGTAGGACAGAGATAGCAAGATGAGGGACGGAGGGCAGAACTGCTGCAAAAGACTTTGGCCTGAACCACACAAGTGATTGGCTTGCTGACAACTCTTCATCCAGGTTACTAGTTAGGAGAAACAGCAGGCACGTAAGTGAGTTAACTAGTGACCGGTGAGAACCCAGTGGGATACGATGCCACGGAGACAGGCAGGCTATGAGAGAAAGAGGCTAATGTTGCCTTCTGGAGCACAGGGCAAGGAGCATGTCCATGCAGTGTGGGGCAGCCAAGAAAAAGGCCCACGGACCATCCCACCACATTAGCCCAAAACACATGAGAGGAGGATTCCAATCCCAGCCACACCACAGACTCACTTCCTGGGTGGATGACATACCTAGTAGGGTGAGGAACCCTCTTCAATGTGGGGAGCAACAGGACACGGATGTGCCTGTGGCTTTGCTTTCACCATATCAACTTCTGAAACCAATGCAAGATTGCTCTGGGAAGCTCGAGTCAAAGAAACCAAGAAGTATAAAAGTCACTGTGGGTTTACTTAAAAGTAATTTCCTTTTGAATATAAAAATATTTACATGTGAATACATAGGGAAAGAAATAACATTGTAAGAACAATACAATACAAGAGTGCTTACAATTGTTCCCTGAAGCTGCATGAAGAGATTTCAGTTCTGCCCCAACCTTCCCATGAATATCCATCCAACCAATGGCTTTTCTTGTTCTGGGATCACTCCTGAGGATCACCCCATCCTTGAACTCAGGTGGGCACCACCTGTCCATAATTCTGTTTTAGCTCTAGAGTGTGCAATGAGATTCCACCAGCAAAGGTATCATCTGTGGGGCAGTAGATTAAGAAGACGGCTGTGAGAAGGCAAATAGTGAGATACATCCGCAACAGCATTTCGCTGTTTTGCTTTGGGAGCCTAGCTTGATTTTCTGCTTTTTCCAATGCACAAGATTCAACCATTCAACTTTAATTCTGCACATTAATGATTTTTTTTAAGGAACACAACCTTGTTTGCCTACCATCTCTTGGGCTAACTGGACACGCTGGCTTCCCTTGGAGCTGTTTTCTGCCTTTGGTAATCAGTTCCATGGCGTAGTTTTAGTGCAGAATCCAGGTTAGTCAGCAAGCCCAGCTAGGATCCCCCACAGCATCTGACTAGTTCTGCTTATCAAAAGTCCCAGGCGCCTGTGAGGCAGGATCCAATAAATACACAGACTGAATATGCCCTGGGCCTGAAGCATCTTGTTTTTGACAGACCAGAAAAGCAGTAACTGTCTGAAAAACCAATTATGAAAGCGTTCAAGGGAAAATGATTTTCAGAGGAAAATAGCATTGGGGAGACAGGTTGGCGTATATGTTTATGTGCTTTGTGAATGGAGCTGTCGTCCCAATGATGTGCTATAACCCCCAATACCGTCACTCTCAGCAGCCTCTTTTCCCTGTTCTGCCTGTGCCTGAGCTGGCACTGGTGCCCCTGCTGAATAAAGGGCTTCAATTTGTTTAAGAAAGATTATTCTGAGGCAATCCAGTGGCAGTCAGAGAACAGGAAGGCGGTTGGGGGAAGGAAAGGCCTGCTGCCACCTATTAATGGATGGCATAGTTTTTCTATAAGAATCTGGGTGCCAGACAGAGGCTGACTCAGACAAGTGGGGTGAGCATCAGCCATCTTACTGTTCCCCCAGCCCCCCCCCAGCAGCTCTGAAAGTCTGTCAGCTGCAGAGCCGCAAACAAAATGCCTTTCTGCAGGGCAACAGCCTCCCCCCCCAGCAGCCCAGCCCCCTGGTCCCTCCTCCAGGTTAGCCCCTCTTCCAGACGGTCATACATGTGTGTGTATGTAGATATATGCACAATGATTTTTTTTTGAGAGCTGAATGCAACAAAATGTCATTTTAATGTATGCTGATTAGTATACATTTAAAGTGACAATAAAGTATTCTATTCTATTCTATTCTATTCTATTCTATTCTATTCTATTCTATTCTATTCTATTCTATTCTATTCTATTCTATTCTAATGTCTGTGAGGGGCAGGGAAGATGCTGGCAGTCTGTTTTACATTCTTTTTCTCTAGTGGTTTTAATTAAACCCATTCTCTCCTGCAAAGCCTGGAGAGACCAGAAGCCAGCTACCTTGAATCTCTTTCCCCATGCTTTGAGAGTCTTGGTCTGAGTGAAAGGGAGCCCCCACAGCAGCCCTGGGGATCTTGCCTCTGCTGGTCTTGAAATAATCAACATAAAATTAAAACCCTGTTCCAGCAAGCCACCAAGTCATAGGAGCCCTTGTGCAATTGTGACTTTGATCCAATCTTTCATGCAATTTCACAGTGTTCAGGAGGAATTGACTATGCATAGGCTGATCTTTAGCTCTGGTTTAATTATCTGTTTGTACAGAGACAAACAGGCGAATGGCAGAAAGGCCGTCTCCTCCTTTGATCTTTAGGCTTCTCAAAGCCGGCTGCAACAAGAAGCCACAGCTGGCAGGAGCTTCCCGTGACTCATCAGCACCCAAGGCAACCATCTTGGTGGCTCAGATGTTCAGAACGTCCCTGAGCTTCACACATTTTGGCTCTCAGCTAAAATAGGTAACATAAGAAGGAGGCATCTGCTGGAATCAGCTTGGGCCAGTCTCTCTCTCAGTCCAACCCACCTCACAGGCTTGCTTTTGTCGGGAAACTGGAAGGAGGAAGGAGTATTATGTATGTTTGTCACCTTGGGTTACTTATTGATGGGAAACTAGAAGGAGGGGTCAAGCAAGGGCCTAGCCATGAGTCCTTGCATAGCCGCAAGAGGCATAAGCTTGACTTCCCCCTTCACCCATGAGCCTAATTTGGTTGTTCCCAGGGAAAAGCAAGAAGCCTGATCAGATTCTTGTACCATAGGTGATAAACAATAATTTACTTTCGCTATTCATGAGTGACTATGGTTGCTTGTACCTGACATTTATACAGAAATAATAAAGGCAGGATAAAAATTTAATAAATCAGTCAATCATACCCAGAGGAGAGGAAGAACATAATGAAGGGCCTGAAAGGAGATGTCCATGAGAAATGGTTTGAAGTGCTGGAGAATAGAAGGTTACTGGAGACCCAGTAGATGTCTTCAAAGATCTGAAGAGCTGCCATGTAGAAGATGAGAAACAGTTGTTGACAGCTGAGTTTAACTTACAAGAATAGAGGTTTCAGGAGGACACTAAGAAAACCTCCTATCCATAAGAGCTATTTTGCAATGAAACAGGATGCCTTGAGAGGTGGTGGAATCTCTTTCACTAGAGGTGTTTAAACAGAGGTTGAATGGTCCGGGGTGGTGTAGTGGTGGATTCCTGCCTTGGACGAGATGTTCAATGGGCCTAAGGGATAATTACTCACCATCAGCTGCTGCCTGTGAGTCAAAGCCACAGTGAAGCCATTTGTCTCTCCCCAGCCTTGTCCTTGGGCTCTGCATTGGAGAAAGCCAAGGACTTCACTCTGCCAGAAGACCTCATCCTGTTCCCTCAGGTGACAGGAGTGACAGCCTTGGAAAGGCTGAATACAGGGCCATCCATTATGTCCAGGCTCCCAAGGGCCTTCCTGCATCCCTTCACCATCCCTTCACCAAGTCCAAAGAAGACTTTACAGCAAACTCGGATTAGGGCCAGCCTGTGGATGGTGGATCTGTGGATGGTCATAATAGTCAGAGTGCATATTTCCAAAATGGGAGGGGAGGACCATTATTTTTACTTCCCAACAAACTTAGCCGAACCCTTCATGAACTCTCCCCCCTCCTGCCCCCGGGTCTATTGGCAATCCTTCCATCTTCTACTCAGGGTCTTTCCCCCTCGCATCTCACCAGGTTGCAAAGGGGCCCTGGCACATCTTCAGGCAGGCCTCGCCTCGCCTTGTTGCCAGCCCAGGAGGGAGAGTCCCCTCACAGGCTTCTCTTCCCACAATAATGCTAACTGTCCCACACCCAGTTTTCCTTTTCAGCTCCCTTCGTTTCTCTGCTTCCAGTGCCCGGAAGGAGAACTGTCAGCTTCTGTGGACTCCCCTGAATGGAGCAGCCCAGCTCAGTCCTTGTTCTCCTTTCTGTAGTGGCTTTAGCAGCCTCCCCCCCTCACACGCATCCCCGGTGCTCAGCATCCTCTTTTTCCAAGGACCCAGTATTGCCTGTGATGCCCCCCTCAGACAATTAACATGACATCCTTGTCATTGTCAACCACTAATTGTTGAGCAAGAGAAAAGACATGTGGATTAATTAGCAACAATTTGTCCTAACAGCTCCAGAACTGCCACTTTTTATTGATTAAAGGCATGAAGTTCAGGAATTTATCAGGACTGCTGTAGATTCAGTGATGGGCAACCAACGCAGATGGACCAGGATGGAGCTCTACTTCGCCCTCCGCATCCCCTCGGACTCGTCTTGCACCACAGTCTGCAAATTTTGTTTTTGTTTTCTTTCAGACTCTGGGACTTTCTCACTGCCCTTTTTTTTTTTTTTTGCAAATGCCTAAAAGTAGGCTACTGCAGAAAACTTTTTGACAAATCCACACTGAGCTCTGGTAATTATCATATTGTTTTCAAAGTGCTGACACTCCAACGCTTTGTGATCAGCTCCGGAATCTTTGCAAGCGGTCTTGTCAGACTAGCTGACTGGCTGTTTCCTGGATCCTTCTTTTTCGAGACAGAGATGCTGGCCCTTCTCCAGCCCTCTTGCGCTCCTTTCGAGGTCAAGGATTTCTCAAAGAAAAGACTGTAATAAAACTTTGGCCATAACACCAGTGATGTCTGTTGTCACCCTAGGATACCATCCTTTCAACTTGGGAGAACCGAATCCAGCAAAGAGGTTTCCTGCCCATGTTTCTCCAAGTCTGTGCACAGACCGGTTGCTTCGTCCAGTGCTGGTTCCCGGCATTCTGGTGTAAGAACCCGGGTCTGCTTGTTTGGGTATTCGCTGAACGGATTGTTTCCTTCTGAAACAATCAAAACTTTATTTTGAACACAGCTCAAAGGGCCATTTTTGTTATTCTAGTAAAATCTCAGCTAAGCTTTTTTCTTTCAGAACATCCAGAGAGCCACAGGGCGTTCCGGCCCGAGATGCTCTCTCCTGCCCCAGCCGTGGCTGCCTTGGTTGGAGTGGGGGAGGCATCAGGCTCCTGCTGCCAAGGGGACCATCTGTCATGGCTGCTGCTCATCAGAACGGAAAGGAGGAGGAGGAGGAAGGGGAGATGCGGATGGGGACATCCTGTTTTGTGGATAGGGCAATACGAGGGACGGCAGATTTGGCCGGCTCTTCTCCTAAAACTCCCCACATCCAGAAACAGGCTTCCAAGAGCTCCCTCCCATCTCCCCACCTGCTTGTGATTTTGCTGACACCCCAAATCAAGAACAGCTACAAGGAGGAAGCCGAAGGATTCTGAAATCATCTCAGGATCCAGCCTGGCAAGTTTCCACTTGAGAACAGAATATCTAAACAGACTTTAGGTCTGTTACTGTTGCTCCCCTTTGGGAGGAGGTTTCGAAGTATTTCTAGCAGGACTACCCGATTCTGTAATAGCTTTGTTCCCTACGCCATCCGTCTGGTAAACTCGCAGGATTCGTTTTTCTCGCCATGCACATGTATACATAACCCGAACTAGACTGTTGTTTCACTGTGTCATGTAACATATGTGGGTATATGCATAATTCTGTTTATTTATTTATTTGTTTGTTTGTTTATTTATGTCATATTTATGTAGTGTATATAGGAGATGGTGACCCTTTGAAAGCTGAATGCAATGAAATTTCATTTCAATGTATGCCGATTAGTGTACATTCAGAGTGACAATAAAGTTATTCTATTGTACTCTTACCGTGTTTCCAGCTTACCTTAGGACAATTCTATTGTCAGGCAGGGAATGTGTCGTTCAGAGCAAGGGGTCCTTGGCAAAGGGCGAAGCTGCTCTTCAGAGGGGTCTCTGTGATGCCCCTTGAATGCAGAGCTTGTCTCTGTCCATTCCTTTCAGCCTGGCCTGGCCCAGTTTTTGAGAGACATAGCCATAAAGCAGAATATTGTGACTTGAAAAAAATGGCACTATTAGCATAAAGGAATTCCCTAATTAACCAACATTCACCCATTACTGTAGCTTTCATTTCATTAAACTGCAATCACAGAAGAGCTGTTGATATTCATTGAAATGTTTACTATACAACTTTCTATATGTATTTATGTCTTTTGTTTTATTTTTTTAGCTTCCATTTTTCTTCTTTAATAATTTTGTATATTCTTTTTCTTTCTTTCTTGTTTTGTGTTTAGTTAATTTTAAAATGGGAGGAACAGCTCTTGTTATGTTCCTTCAATACATCTGACAATGTCTTCCCAATAATTAATTCCAGAAGTAAAATTATCTAATTTAAATTTTAATTAATTGCCACCAATATTCTCCTTTGCTTAGTTCTGTGGGGCACTTTTAAGAGTTGTTTTTCTGTGAAATTCAACCAGATAGTTTCAACTTTTGTCTTACGCCCATGTATAGTGTAATATTAGCTGGATATTTTTGTTCTCTGGATGATGCTTCCAATATATTAATTGCCTAAATGTAGATCTTATCAGAGTCTACCCTTTGCACAGTCCTTAGTTCTGAGGACGGGGGCCACAGTGTCCAGGTCCACCAGAAAAGCCCCAGGGCTTCCAATTGCCCTCCCTCCTGGCAGACACCCCGGAGCACTTGGGCCGGCCTGCCGCACCAGCCACCACCTGGCACTGCTGGAGTTCAGTTCGGTTTCCCCTGCTCAGTTCTCCTACAAGTGGCTGACATATTATGGATTGCTTTGCCCAGCTTCCTTGGTGGGATGCAGGCCATAGAAAATAATTAAAACAAGCCATGGCTTGTTTGGTTTGTTCCCACAGGAATAAACTAGAGCTCCTAATTTGCAAAATGTTTAAACAAATCATGGACCATAATTTGTCAGTATACCTGAGTGTAATCATACTACTTGCTGGCTTCTTATGACTTGTGACAAGGGATCTAATCAATGACCAAAAGGGAAAGTGTTGCCAAGACTAAGTGGGTAGTTAGGCAGCTGAGCCCCAGTCAGGACGCCCAGGGAAGCAGGTTTCAGGTGTGAGATTCCAAGTGGAGCTCGGTGGCAGGTAAAGGAAGGTGCCCTGTCTGCACTTGTGGAAACCAAGGTCCCTCCTAAGCTGCAAACCAGTTATTCTGTGAGGCAGGCACTCTGCCAAGAGAGGACGAAAGGGGATGAGTCGGGGCAGAGAAGGGCCTGGAAGCAGAGGAAGCTGACAGCAGCGTACGAGGCCTAGCTGACAAGAAGTAGCTCAGTGGTGAGAAGAGTAAGGCCCTGAACTCAGGAAGGAAAAACCAAATGAGTAAGTGCAGAGTAGGTGGAACCTGGCTCAATAGCAACAACTGTGAGAGGGATCTAGGATCCTGGACCTAGTAGATAATCATGAGCCCGCAGAGTGCTGCAGCTGCCAAAAAGGCCAATGGTTTCCTGCTTTGGGCAGGGGGTTGGACTAGAAGACCTCCAAGGTCCCTTTGAGCCTTATGAGCCAGCAGAGTGCTGCAGCTGCCAAAAAGGCCAATGGTTTCCTGCTTTGGGCAGGGGGTTGGACTAGAAGACCTCCAAGGTCCCTTTGAGCCTTATGATTCTAAGATGGAAGATGTTATGTCCTGTGACTGCTGAATGACTCAGCAGGCTCAGGAGGTTGCAGAAGGCCCGGGCAATCCACGTGGTTGCCCGGGACCAGACAGGCTGTCTCTAGCCTTGTGCGCATGCGCAAGGCGGGAGACTAGCCTTGCATTGATTGGTTGATGCTGTCCCTTGCAAGGGGCTATAAAAGGCCATGGCACCATTTTGTCTTCTGTTCTGTTCGTGATCTCAATAAAGACTTGTGTTTGTTACTCCTGCCTCGCCTCGATGTCTCTTCAGCTGAAACAGAACATTGGCGACGAAGGTGGGATCCGCTGCAAGAAGAAACAGGAGAAGGTAGGCTGACTTACCAAAGGAGGCCTGAAGCGCTGAGAAGTTCGGCGTCCGGTGGAAGCGATTGCCTGCCAGTACGAAGACGCTGGAGGTGAGCTTGGCTTCAAGGGACCCCTTCTCATTCCTTGCAGCGAGAGGCATCAAAGAGGTTACAGGCTGTAAAGATGTCAAAGCTGGGCCGTTTGTCAGATTTTGACACGTCTCACCCTGAGCGCTGGAGTTCTTACGTGGCTCGGGTGGAGAATTACTTTAGAGTTAATAAGATCCAGGAAGACGACCTCAAAGCTGCTACATTGCTGTGTGTCTGTGGGCAAGAGACTTTTGACATTGCAGAAAATCTTGTAGCCCCAGCACTATTGGAATCAATTGCATACACCGATTTGAAGAGGATGTTGCGTGGGCATTTCGAACCCAAGCTATCAGTAATTGCTTGGAGGCATGCACTTGAGCAGAGAGATCAAAGGCCTGGTGAGTCTGCCGCGGATTTTGTTGCTGCCGTAAGACAAGCAGCTAGGCAGTGGGCTTTCACGGATCTGGAAGAGAGACTCCGGGATCGTTTGGTCTGCCGACTGCGAAGTCGTGACCTACAACAGAAACTTTTTGCAAAGGAAGATGTATCGTTCCAAGATGCTTTGAGAGAGATTGCAGCTGAAGAAGCAGCAGGCGGTGCTGTGAAGGCCCTGCGGCTCGCCAGGAACCCCCCAGCAGCGGTCTCAATGTATCAAGATGTTGCTCGAGAGGCATCCGAATCTGATCCGGAGGAAGAGGTGGACAGGCTTCAACAGGCCGAAGTGAGGAAGCCTCCAGGGCACAAAGAAAGAGCGGCAGCATCCCTTCGGTGTTTCGGCTGTGGAGGATGCCACAAGTGAGCTGATTGCCGGTTTCACTCCACTACCTGCCGGGCATGTGGCAGGCAAGGCCACATCGCATCCGTCTGTTTGGGTCGCCAGAAGGAACAGTCGACAGTAGAATTGCCTCTGAAAGGTACCAAGGTCCCCAGCCAAAATAGGGTGGGCTTCTGCGCATCCCATAGGGGCATTTTCAAAACTGGGGTTCACAGGCCCCTAAAAAAGAAACTTCGCCTTGACGTGAATGTTCTGTTCTCGCAAAGCAGACATCAAGACGAGGCAGGTTCACAACAAAGGATCTCTTTATTAAATACATTCACAGAACAGAAGCAAGAACACAATGGCAACTGGCCTTTTTATACTCCCCTTGCAAGGGGATGCACAGCCAATCATTGCAGGCCATTCTCCCACCTTGCGCATGTGCACAAGGCCGGAGACAGCCTGTCTGGGTCCCGGGAAGACACGTGGTCTGTCTGGGTCTCTGCAACCTTCCTGCAGCCTTTCTGAGCCTTGCTGAATGACTCAGCAAGGCCCAGGACATAACACCCCTCCCCTCTTGGATTAAACAATACTACGCATATTGTTTAACATTATACACACACTCATCATGGCTGGCCGGTTGGCACGTTATGCGGTCAACCTTACTCCTGGCAACCTATTTCCCTTCAGGTCCCCGTGGTGTCCACGAACTTTCACTCTTTGACAATATTTGCACCATAACCTATAATTGTTGTTTACTTCCTCAGATGGCGCGGACTAATAACCCTCCTGTGTAGTGAACAGGGACCTTACATATTCATTTAAATACTTAGGAGGACCCTTGACCCGCTCTGATCTCTGTGGAGCCAGATTAGGTGCAGGTGTAATTTTAGGTGTGGGATTAGGAATAGGTGCCTGGAGTGCCTGCTCCCAGTTTGCGCAAAACAAACCAGGACTTTGTCGCCCAGAAGACTCAGGGGTTCCCCCTGACTGCTGACTGGCTGGATCCGCCAGACCCAAACCAGATTCCCTTGGTGGGGTTGAGTTCCCCGAGCCCCTTGGTGGGGTGAAGTTCCCCCAAATTCCAGTGGACTCCTCTTGGGAGCACTGTCCCTCGAGCCCAAGACCAACAGCAGGAGTACCCTGAGTAGCCGATTTATGGTCATTTGCCCCTAGCCAGGGACTTCTGCCAGAGTCAGGAGCCGCCTCCATGGCAAGACCCCCGGAGTCTATGGCAGAGTCAGGAGCCGCCTCCATGGCACGACCCCCGGAGTCTATGGCAGAGTCAGCAGCCGCCTCCATGGCAAGACCCCCACCTGGGACATGTGTAGGAAGATTTGGATAAGCGCCCTCGTGGAGAGACTGTGGTCCACAATCGTAATTGGGGTCCCCCTCCCCCCCCGAGAGCAGAGCCAGGAGCGGAAACGTTGCCTGGAAGCCTCCAGCACAATTGGTCTATGTGGCGTCTAAGCACACGACCATCCTCCAAGGCCACTTCGTAGGACAGTGGCCCAGAGACCTTGCATAACACAGTCGGTACCCAGAGATGTCCATGCCCATAGTTTCTGGCCCAAACCGGATCACCCACTTGGAGTCTCCTAGGTGCCCGCGGTTGTGACACCTGTGAAGCCACCCGGTCTGGGTGCAGCCTGTCCAGCTTCGTGATGAGTCTGCGACCCCAGCGGAGTTCAGCTGGGCTCTTCCCTGTAGCTGTGCAAGGTGTGGTGCGGTGTGCAAGGAGAAAATCAGCTAACCTGTGATGCCAGGGTCCTTGAGTGATTCTCTTTAACGCCTCCTTGGTAGTACGCACCATGCGTTCAGCCTGACCGTTGGTGGCAGCGTGAAAAGGAGCAGACGTAGCATGCCGGATCATGTTGGCTTGAAGAAAAGCCTGAAACTCAGAAGAGGTAAATTGGGGACCATTGTCTGAAACAAGGACATCAGGAAGACCATGGGAAGGGAAGATTCCTCTGAGCACCTGGATGGTCCTCGCAGTAGTGGTGGAGGATACAGGAACGACCTCCAGCCACTTGGAATGGCTATCCACGAGGAGAAGGAAGAATTGCCCCTGAAAGGGCCCAGCATAGTCAATGTGTACGCGTGACCATGGAGTGAGTGTCTCCTCCCACCTATGTACAGGGGCCTGGGGCATCTCAGGCCGTGACTGTTGGCAGACTTGGCACCCATGAACCTGGGCCTCGATGTCCTTATCGAGTCCAGGCCACCACAGATGGCTACGCGCAAGCACCTTCATCCTCACAATTCCCGGATGTCCCTCATGCAGAGAGAGCAAGACTCTAGTCCTCAATGAGGCCGGGATGACTACCCTGCTACCCCACAGGATACACCCTTTGAACATGGAAAACTCGTGTTTCCTACGCCAGAAACTTTGGAACTCTGTACCAGGACACGTGTCAGGCCATCTTGACAACACCCATGTCAGCACGTGTGCAAGCATGTGATCAGTGGCAGTTTCAGCAGCCACACCCCTAGCATTGAGGGGAGATTCAGGCAAGTCCTGAATGAAAAGAATGTGTACAGCAGGAGCAGGGTCTGCCTCTATTTGCTTTAGAGGTAACCTACTAAGGCCATCAGCATGGCCCATCTCTGTCCCTGGTTTGTGAACCAGGGTGTAGTCATAGGCTGACAAGAAAATAGACCATCTCAGCATTCTGGTGGGAGATGATGTATGGGGTTTATTTGTTGGTTGTAAACAACCCAGCAAAGGCTTGTGGTCCATGTAGACCGTGAAATTGTGGCCATACAAGAATTCATGAACTTTCTTGATGCTTGAGATTATTGCCAAGGCTTCTCTGTCAATCTGCCCATAATTATGCTCTGCAGATGAGAGAGTTCTCATCCCCCACAGGGACCTGAGTCCCATCAGCCTTAAGATGACTTAGCACTGCTCTTACCCCATAAGGGGAGGCATCACATGTGATGCCCACAGGCAATTCCTCATTGAAATGCGCCAGTACTGCATTTGAGGATAGCAAAGCCTTGACTTCTTTGAAAGCCTTTTCATGGACCTTTGTCCATGTCCATGGAGTCTGCTTGTCCAAGAGCCAGTGTAATGGCTCAGCCACTGCAGCCTTGTGGGGGAGAAATGAATGGTAAAAATTAAGTAGGCCCAGAAAAGCCTGGAGTTCAGCTTTTGACTGGGGACTTGGGGCCAGTTGAATGGCCTGGAACTTAGACTCTGCAGGGTGGATGCCTTCAGCATCAATACGAAACCCTAGAAATTTGGTGGATGTTACACCAATCTTACATTTGTCTTGCTGTAACTTCAGCCCAGCTTGGGGGAAACGCAGCCTTTCAGCCAAGTTTCCAGATGACTCTCCTGCAATGAGGACGTCATCGAAATAGGGCCAGACTCCAGGAATACCACGGAGTGTTCGCTCCATCACCCCTTGGAATATGCCAGGGGCTACGTTGACCCCAAACTGCAGCCTTTTTACTTTGAAAGCCCCTGTGTGAGTAACTATAGTCTGGGCCTCTGCTGTTGCCTTATCAACAGGTAACTGTTGGTAGGCCTGAGCTAAATCAAGCTTAGCAAAGACTTTTCCCCCCCTCAGTGAGGCCAGGATGTGGCCCACCACAGGCACTGGATATGCGTGCTGCTGCAAGGCTTTGTTTAGAGTGCATTTATAGTCCGCACAAAATCGGACTTCACCATTGGCTTTTAATGGTGTCACTATGGGTGTTTCCCATGGACTAGAATCCATGGGTTCTAGAATGCCTTGTTGTAGCAGTTTGTCCAATTCAGCATCTATTTTACTTTTGAGGGCAAAAGGCACCCTCCTTGGTTTAACCCTGATGGGTGTGATGGCTGGATCTAATTTT
Source organism: Azemiops feae (assembly GCA_023970755.1). Lineage (NCBI taxonomy): Eukaryota > Metazoa > Chordata > Lepidosauria > Squamata > Viperidae > Azemiops > Azemiops feae. The sequence goes on from JALGBA010000607.1 coordinate 301,879, forward strand.
AAAGCAATGGAAGGCCCCTTGTATGAGCCAAGCTCTGGGCTGAACACATCGGCAAACTCCTTACAGACTCCTGCAAGGCTGGCAGTTTGCAGATGGTTAAGTCCAGTCACTTGGATCCCAAGTGCCTCGAACCAATCGAGTCCGATAAGACTTGTGCGATCACCCCCAACTACCACCACATCTAACAACCCATCAAATTCCTTATGCTGTACTCTAGGTGTGGCCTCCCCCTTCACACTAACTCGTGAATTCTGGAAGTCAGTGAGAATGAGATTGGAGGGCCTGAGTTTGACTCGTGAGCCACTCCTGGAACAAACCTTTTTAAAAGTATCAGCAGAAATAATAGAAACAGCGGACCCTGTGTCCAGCTCCATGGCCAGGAGAACTCCCTGCAACTTTACATCAATGCGCAGCTTTTTCTTAAGGGGCCGGTGAACCCCAATCTTGAATACCCCCCTACGGGATGTGCAGAAACCCACCCTGTGTTGGCTGGGGACCTTGGTACCTTTCAGAGGCAATTCATCGGGGAACCTGTTTTTCTGGCGACCCATGCAGGCTGATGCGATGTGGCCTTGCCTGCCACATGCCCGGCAAACATCAGAACGAAAATGGCAGTCAGCTCTCCTGTGGCGACCCCCACAGCCGAAACACCGAAGGGATGCAGGTGTCTGTCCTCTGCGTTCGTGCAGTCTTCTCTCTGCCGACTGTTGAAGTTTGTCCACCTCTTCTTCCTCGGATTCTTCTCCGGATGCCTCTTGCACGATCACCTGATGGACAGGAACTGCTGCTGGAGGGTTCTTGGTTGACCGCAAGGCCTTCACCGCGCCACCGGCTGCTTCTTCAGCTGCAACGTCTCTCAGGGCCTCTTGGAAGGAAACATCAGCTCTAGCAAACAACTTTTGTTGCATCTCACGGCTTCGCAATCCGCAGACAAGTCGATCTCGGAGCCTCTCTTCCAAGTCTTGGAATGCACATGGCCTAGCAGCCTGCCTCAGAGCCGTGACGAAGTCCGTAGCTGATTCTCCCGGCCGCTGATCTCGCTGGTCGAAGTGGTGCCTCCAAGCTATTACAGATAGCTTGGGCTCAAAATGCTCACGCAGCATTTCCTTTAGATCGGAATAGGCGATTGATTCCAGTGGTGCTGGGGCTACAAGATTTTCGGCAATGTCAAAAGTCTCTTGCCCACAGACACACAGCAAAGTAGCAGCTTTCAATTCATCTTCTTGGATCTTATTCACCCTGAATTAGTTTTCGACACGAGCTACGTAAGAGCTCCATTGTTCTGGGTGCGAAGTATCGAACTCGACAAGACGGCCCAGCTTGGACATCGTTGTGACCGATAGCCTCATTGACGTCTCTCACCGCAAGGAAGGAGAAGGGGTTCCACGAAGCCAAGCCCACCTCCAGCATCTTCGTACTGGCAGGTGGTTGCTTCTCCTGGACGCCGCGCTTCTCTTCGCTTCAGGCCTTCAGGTGAGTTGGCCTAGCTTCTTCTATGGCTTCCTTTTCGGCGAATCCCACCTTCGTCGCCAATGTTCTGTTCTCGCAAAGCAGACATCGAGATGAGGCAGGTTCACAACAAAGGATCTCTTTATTAAGTACATTCACAGAACAGAAGCAAGAACACAATGGCAACTGGCCTTTTTATACTCCCCTTGCAAGGGGATGCACAGCCAATCATTGCAGGCCATTCTCCCGCCTTGCGCATGTGCGCAAGGCCAGAGACAGCCTGTCTGGGTCCCGGGCAGACACGTGGTCTGTCTGGGTCTCTGCAACCTTCCTGCAGCCTTTCTGAGCCTTGCTGAATGACTCAGCAAGGCCCAGTAAATAACAGTGAACTTGCAAGGGGTTCCCTTGTCGATGGAGCTGGACACCGGGTCCGCTCTATCAATCATCTCCTTAGATACCTTTAATAAGGTTTGCCACAGAAGTGGCCTTCGAGTCAAACTCAGGCCTTCAAATTTAATCCTCACTGACTTTCAAAATTCAAGGGTCAGCGTGAAGGGGGAGGCCACAGTCAGAGTGCAGCGTAAGAGTTTCCAAGGACTGCTAGACCTGCTGGTAGTTGGGGGTGATCGCACGAGTCTTATAGGACTTGATTGGTTCGAGGCCCTTGGGATCCAAGTGACTGGGCTGCACAATCTGCAAACGTCAGGCCTTGCAGACATGTACAAGGAGTTTGCGGATGTGTTCAGTGCAGAGTGCAGGTTCGTACAAGGGGCCTCCCATTGCCTTACGTTTGGACCCAGCCATCACACCCATTAGAATCAAGCCCACAAGGGTACCTTTTGCCTTGAAAAGCAAAATAGATATAGAGCTGGACAAGCTGATCCAGCAAAGCATTTTAGAGCCTGTGGACTCTAGTCCATGGGAAACCGCTATAGTCACGCCATTGAAAGCCAATGGAGAGGTCTGGATTTGTGCGGACTATAAATGTACACTTAATAGAGCATTGCAGCAGCATGCCTATCCGGTGCCAGTGGTGAGCCACATTTTTGCCTCCCTCAAGGGGGGGCAGATCTTTGCAAAGTTGGATTTGGCTTAGGCCTATCAACAGTTACCTGTTGATGAGGCAACGGCTGAGGCCCAAACAATTGTGACGCACCGGGGAGCATTTAAGGTAAAAAGGCTGCAGTTTGGGGTTAATGTAGCCCCTGGCATATTCCAAAGTGTGATGGAGCGAATGCTCCGTGGCATTCCGGGAATCTGTCTCTATTTTGATGACGTCCTCCTCGCTGGGGAGTCATCTGTGAACTTAGCTGAAAGGCTGAGAGCTGTTTTGCTGCATTTCCACCAAGCAGGGCTGAAGCTGAAGCAAAACAAGTGTAAAATTGGAGTCACCTCCACTGAGTTCTTGGGATTCCGCATTGATGCCGAAGGCATCCATCCTTCGGAATCCAAGCTTCAAGCGATTCAGCAGGCCCCAAGCCCCCAGTCGAAGAGTGAGCTTCAAGCCTTCCTGGGGCTGTTAAATTTTTACCATTCATTCCTTCCCCACAAGGCTGCAGTGGCTGAGCCGTTACACTGGCTCTTGGACAAACAGGCTCCATGGAAATGGACGGAGGTCCATGAAAGGAATTTCACAGAGGTCAAGGCCTTGCTGTCTTCAAATGTGGTATTAGCCCATTTTAATGAGCAATTGCCTGTGTGCATAGCCTGTGATGCATCCCCTTATGGGGTTGGGGCTGTGCTGAGCCATCTCAAGGCTGATGGGACACAAGTCCCTGTGGCCTACTACTCTAGGACTCTCTCATCTGCAGAGCGTAATTATGCACAGATTGATAGAGAAGCTTTGGCAATAGTGGCTGGAATAAAGAAATTCCACGATTTCTTGTATGGCCGCCATTTCACGGTTTACACAGACCATAAACCTTTGCTGGGTTTGTTTACAACAACAAAACAAACCCCACACATTATATCTCCTAGAATGCTGAGATGGTCAATTTTCTTGTCAGCATAGGACTACACCCTGGTTCACAAACCAGGTAAAGAAATGGGCCATGCAGATGGTCTCAGCAGATTACCTGTACAGCAGATAGAGGCAGATCCTGCTCCTGCTCTTCACATTCTTTCCATTCAGGAATTGCCTGAATCTCCCCTCAATGCTAGGGACGTGGCTGCAGAAACTGCCACAGATCACACGCTTACATGCGTGCTGACATGGGTGTTGTCAGGATGGCCTGACACGTGCCCGGGTGCAGAATTCCAAGGGTTCTGGCAAAGGAAGCACGAGCTTTCTACTTTCAAGGGGTGTCTCCTGTGGGGTAGCCGGGTCATCATCCCGGCCTCATTGAGGACTAGAGTCTTGCTCTCTCTGCATGAGGGACATCCGGGAATAGTCCGGATGAAAGCACTAGCACGTAGCCACCTCTGGTGGCCTGGGCTCGATAAAGAGATCAAGGTCCAGGTGCATGGGTGCCAAGTCTGCCAACAGTCAAGGCCAGAAATGCCCCAGGGCCCTGTACATAGGTGGGAGGAGACACATACACCATGGTTGAGGGTACACATCAACTATGCTGGGCCCTTTCAGGGGCAATTCTCCTCGTGGACAGCCATTCCAAGTGGCTAGAGGTTGTTCCTGTTTCCTCCACTACTACTGCCAGGACCATTGAGGTGCTGAGAGGCATCTTCGCCTCACATGGTCTTCCAGATGTCCTTCTCAGACAACGGACCCCAATTCACATCTTCTGAGTTTCAGGGTTTTCTTCAAGCGAACATGAGCTGGCATGCCACATCTGCACCGTTTCATCCAGCTTCCAATGGTCAAGCTGAGCGTATGGTGCGTACTACCAAAGATGCTTTAAAGAGAATCACTCATGGAAACTGGCATCACAGGTTAGCTGACTTTCTTCTTTGTCACCGCACTACACCTTGCACTGCCACTGGGAAAAGCCCAGCTGAACTCCGCTGGGGTCGCAGACTCATCACTAAGCTGGACAGGTTGCACCCTGACCGGGTGGCTTCACAGGAGTCACAACTGCGGGCACCTAGGAGACTACAGGTGGGCGATCCAGTCTGGGCAAGGAACTATGGACCTGGACATCTCTGGGTGACAGCAATGGTATGCAAGGTCTCTGGGCCACTGTCATACGAAGTGGCCTTGGATGATGGTCGTGTGATCAGACGTCACATTGACCAACTGTGCTGGAGATTGTCCAGCCACTCTTCCGCCCCTGGCTCTGTTCTGGGGGGGGAGGAGGACCACAATTACGATTGTGGACCACAGTCTCTCCGCCAAAGTGGACCTTCAAATGTTCCTGCACATGTTCCTGAAGGGGGTTTTGCCATGGAGGCGGCTCCTGACTCTGGCACAGGCACCAGGTCATTGGGACATGGCAGTCAATCAGTTCCTCAGGCCACTCCAGCTGCTGGTCTTGGGCTCGAAGGGCAGTGTTCCCAAGAGGGGTCCATTGTGGATTTGGGGGATTCCACCCCACCACTGGACTTGGGGAACTCCACCCCACCAAGGAACTCTGGTTTGGGTTTAGCAGATCCAGCCAGTCAGCAGTCTGGAGGGTTGCCTGGGTCTTGGGGGCATCAAAGTCCTGGTTTGCCTAGCCCAACAGGCGAGGTGGCACGCCAGGCACCAACGCTGGCTCCAAGAAAGTCAGAGAGGGCCAAAGGTCCACCCAAGCATCTAAAGGACTATGTGAGGTTCCTGTCAAGTATTAGGGAGGCTTACTAGTTCTCTAGAACAGGGCTTTTCAACCTTTTCACCGATTGTACCACTTTTAGGATATGGCAATATTCAAGTACCACCTAGCAAGGTGTCAAAAACTTGATGACCAAAAAAAAACCCTGTTCAAAGTTGCAATTGCACTGAAATGACTTATGACCATTTTCACACTTATGACCATTGCAGCATGCCCAGGGTCATGTGATTTATATTTGGATGCTTAGCAACTGATTCATATTTATGATGGTCACAGTGTCCCAGGGTCATGTGATCCCCTTTTGTAACCTTTTGACAAGTAAAGTCAATGGCAGGGCTGCTGGTGGCCAAGTGCTAAGGCGGGACTTCCCTCCCTCCATCCTTCCCTCCCTCCCTCTTTCTCATGCCCACCTCCTTTTGAAGGAAGAATTTGACCCCCCCCATATTTTTTCTCTTCCATATATTCATCAAACAAGGAAAAGCCTCCAGAAACAGAAAAGACAAACTGCTGAGTGAACTAGCTTAAAAAGGCACATTCCCCTTTAAGAATTAGCTACTGGCTAGAAAGGAAAGTAAGGAAGAAAAAAAATGTAGTAAGTATTGGCTGCCTCCCCAAATGGCTCCATTCATAAGTAAAGGAATCTACAGGCAAAATCCATTCAGGAGAAAAATACTTCAAAATCCCTTGCAGCAAAATTTACAGCTAACAATAGCAGAGCAATAGAAGCTAACACGAGACATCAGCCATCAGCCAAATAGAAATTGCCAAACACTCCTTAAGAACACAAAGCCCACATTGCACAAATCCCAGAACTTCAAAGTCACAAAAGCACATAAGAATCCTTCCACTCTCCATCTCCTCCCTCTTTCTCATGGGGGAGGGTGAGCCAGAACTGAGCCTGGGCCCTTTGTCTCTCCCCAGCCACTGCAGCTCCAGAGGACTCTCTCACTGTAAGTCGTTGCCTGAGCTGGCTCTTTCTCTCCCCCACTACACTTGGCTAGGCAGGGCTGCGTACCACCTGCCACTTGTTAATGTACCACAAGTGGTACACGTACCACAGGTTGAAAAGCCCTGCTCTAGAACTCTGGACACTCATAGAAGGGTGTTCTATTGATAACCTGAAACAATATGAGGTATAAGGGTCTGCCTGTGTGCAGGCATAATTGTGTTAGAATTAATAACATGATAATTGAACAAAAAACATGTATATGTAGGTTGCTTTAAAAGTATAAGTATTCACTTATTGTTTTATCCAAGGGGGGAGGGGTGTTATGTCCTGGGACTGCTGAATGACTCAGCAGGCTCAGGAGGCTGCAGAAGACCCGGGCAATCCACGTGGTTGCCCGGGACCAGACAGGCTGTCTCCAGCCTTGTGCGCATGCGCAAGGCGGGAGACTAGCCTTGCATTGATTGGTTGATGCTGTCCCTTGCAAGGGGCTATAAAAGACCATGGCGCCATTTTGTCTTCTGTTCTGTTCGTGATCTCAATAAAGACTTGTGTTTGTTACTCCTGCCTCGCCTCGATGTCTCTTCGGCTGAAACAGAACAGAAGATGCCCAGCTAGCTCATACATTTTACACCAAGGCTGGATACTATAAGTCAAGTGATGACAGAGAGGCCACCCATATGCTCACAGGCTCTTAAGGAAATCTTGACAATCCACCTCCCTACCTTCTCTGGAGAGACTTTGGGGGCCACCACAGTTCACTAAGTGTCACATGTCATGCTCTACCTCTTGGCCCATGTTCCTTGCAGGCACTCCTTGCCTTCCAACACAGAGTCATCCTGTGGAAATTGGGCAGCCAAATAAATCTAATAAATAAATAAACATAAATCTGAGACTTGCAAATATTGATACTGATACTGAAGTTTGGTTGAGCCCTTGCGATAAAGCCAAATTAGCCTCAAGCCTGTGCTGGAAACTGTCCACGCTTGCACGCAGTTCTAGCTAGAGGAGAATTTCAGACCCATAGCCAAATTCTAGGTGTATTCAGAAGTTAGGTGCACCCTGATGCTCGGCTGTTTCCCATGCATGCTGGGCTCCCACTAAGCCAGACTGAATCTAACCTTTCATCTGGTTTGCTTTTGTTTTTCCAAGCCTCTTTTCTGTGATGATGGGCTCCTGGTCTCTTACATCTACTTCCAGAATGGCCTTTCCCAGTCTCATGCTGTCCCCAAAGACTTTTCTTCAACCCAGCCGAGGCTTAGATCTTGTGGTAGGCTTCTCTGGATCTGTGGGCCTGCAGAAACAGCCAAGGGCATCTTCTGATTATGTGGTTCCAGGTAGGAGACAAAATTCCTTCTCAAAATGAAGCTCGGGGGAGTCAGCCTCCTCCTACTGAACCAAGCTGGGTTTCCCTCGGAGGCTGACAAAGGCCTTGTTCTCAGTCGCGTCCTCCTCCTTTGGGCTTGCCATGGAATGAAGAACATCCCTCCATTAGTCAGACCAAAATGTTCCCAGGGATGGTTATTAACAAGTTCATAAATTCTTGTACCATTCACACCACCCCCATCCCAGGATTTATTACACAAAGTCTCTGTGCTCATAGTAATGAGATTTTCACACAGATCTGCAATGCTTTTGACAACTGCTGTTACTCAAAGGGAAATGGGGAAGTCTGGTGAGGACAGTTGAGTGAGTTTCCTTTACAAGAGGCATAAGCAGCTAGACTGAAAAGAGTGGTGCTAATCCATGAGGCCACCTAGCAGATATTCACTGCTTCCAAAAATATGTATGTGACTAGGGGAATCAGTCAACCGCACACTTGTGAAGCTGGGTTCCTGGCTCAGCTTATATTCTCAGCACTGCTAGCAGTGAATGGCCAGGAATTCACGTTTAGTTTGGAACAATTCTCTTGCTCCAGTCAACTTCTACCTCTGCCCTGTAGCTTCACCAAGTGCAGCTGCTTTCAGGATCAAGGAAACGTACAACTGGGCTGTTTCTGGCCCCGGAGGTCTACTGTCGGTGGCCTACAAGACTCTTAAGTCTGTTGCTATGAATTAGAGAATGTATGCATTTCTGCTAAGCCCCAGATTGGAGATGGCTGATCTCCCAAATCCCAGACTCCTGCTATAACCCTCCAGCTGAAGCCCCTAAAAAAGAGCCTCCCTGTCGAGTGGAAGCAAAACACTCCTGTTGCTCTCAGGTGGGTCAGTGGAGAGACTGCATTGCTGGCTGGATGAGCCCAAGCCATTAAATGGCCCACCTGGCTGTTGTGTTAGGCTCAGTGCTCCCAGAAGACAAAGGCCTCCTCCGGACAGATGAGTAGAGGGGAGCTCTGAGCACTGCCAGTTCTCCGCATAACTGTTCCGTGCAAGAATCACCATTCTCAATTTTGGTGCCTTGTAGAGTTGGGAACATCTTGAAAAGATAGTGCAGCTCCTCTTCCGAGGAATTCCTCACCTCCAGCAATACTTGTTTGGGTAGCTTTAGAAAACTCTAGGACATATTTACAGCAGGTATTTGCGAGCATTGGTAGCCTGCTAAATTGTGTTTCCATGCTCAGGGCAGCCTATGGACAGATCTCCCCTTCTGGACGAGCAGGCCCAGAATGTGCAATGTGCAGACAGTTGAATTTGTCCAGGAGAAGATTTCTTGGCAATTAATGCTCTCAGTTGGGAGAGCCACACTGGCTCAGCAACAGGATTCAGAACTGCCTTTCAAATTTACATGCTGGCAATCTGGTTACTATGGCTACTGATGAATGGGGGAGGGAGAAAGATGGGTTGAGGAATGGATTCAGCGAGCAACAACCCTCCCTTGCTTGGTAGCCTCGGGCTGCCCCTGCAGCCCTCCAGATAATTTGGAATGAATTGTTCTGGGGGTTCCCCATCCCCACTGAAGATGGGAGTCCCCAAATGGTCTTCCTGCAGGGATGGCAACGATGCACTGAAAGCTGGCAAACGCTGCCCAGCAGCCGAAGGGCCCAGCAGCAGCTGGCAACAGGAGTTGCCCTAGACTAGAGCATTGGGGGTATGGGAGAGAATGAAATGACTGCAGCTCAGCTGAGTCAAGCTGGGTGTGTTTGTATGTGTGAGCAAGGCATCATGGGAACATCAGAAAAGGCAAAGTGAGTTATGTCCCAGGTGGCCAAGGGAGTCCCACAGGCTCTGAACACTCCCCGCTCTGTTTCATTAAGTTTTTATACCAGGCATAATTTATCATCACTTTCCACAAGGCCCGGTTGCTCATCTTACACAGGTGCAATGGCCGTTCACTGTGTGTGCCAGACATGCTTGTCTCCTTCCAGTCATCCTGGAGTTTGCTCTCTCAGCCCCCAATGATGGGCTGTAGAGTGACTGCCAGGTGAACTTTTAATTCTAAATAACACAATCAAAATCAGGACCTGCTTTTCGTGTGGCAAACATCTTCCAGAAACACTCTTGCACTACACCATGCTGAACACCTGCTGATATGAGGCTCATCAGAGAGGAGAACAAATATGTGGTTATGCCTTTCACCCTCCCCCAAAAGAACAAAAAGTCTTATTGTAAGGAATGAGTCATGATGAATCATGTTGAGCAAGGTCCGCACCAACCACAGGCTGGCTGCCCTTCTGGCCTTAGAAGCTAAGCAGGATCAGAGCTGGTTAATATGTGGATGAGCGACTTCCAGGGAATCTGAGAGGTCTGGACTTGACTGGGAAGCTGCAAAAACATCCTAGGAAAGGCAATTTTCATGGTCCAGGAGTTAAGTTTGAGTTGAGAGAGGCTTGCCCTTAGACATTAAGCAATTAAGAACAGGTAGTGGATCTGGACTAATTATGTAGTCTGTTTGTATGTGAATTTGCTTTCAGGATCAGTTCCTACATGTCAGGTGCCTCCACCTTCTCCCTACAATTCCAGTCAGAACCAGCAACCTTCTCCAGGTCTCCATAGCAGAAAACCAACTTTGCACCCCCTATAATGGGGGCAGGAGGGGCTGGGTACACACGACAGAGTCTAAGAGGTATCCTGGCACACCTTGGTGGCTGGCAAGAAGGAAGGGCCAGTCTGGGCAAGATACATGCCTGCGTGGCAGTCTACTTGTGACCTGAAGAAGGAGACAGCAGCCTGCTTCTTAAGGAAAGCTATGCAACGACATAGTCTTTGTCAAATAAGTTGCTGAAGTCAAGGTATATTATGTCTGCAGCCTTCCTACTATTGATTAAGCAAGTTACCTTGTAAAAAAGTGAGATGAGATTAACAGGGTGTCAGTTCTGCCATCTTCGGCTCCAAGACTCTTTGACATCCTGCCATCAATAGCCAAGGGGGAGGAGGGGGGAGTGGAAGCAAGGGACCAAATGGGAAATAACTATATATTAGCCGAATGCTGGGAAACTGGGAGAGGGGAATGGCAGTTGAGGAAGACCAGGGATGCTGTGAACCAGTTCATGCCAGTCTTCAAGGACACTGGGAAGATGGGGGCTCTTGGGAATGGAACGTCGATTTCTCCAAATACTGCTTGTTCTCAAAAAACCTGGGGATCCACCCATTGGTTGGAAGCAGACCGGTCAAGGGGGGAGGGTCGAATTGGGGAAAGAAGCCTGCATCTTTTCACCGCAGGAAATTTAGTTCTAGTTGGACTTTACTGCAGCCAGCATCCTTCAGTAAAAGAACCTATCATTTCACCCAAATGGAGTTGAGGGTCTTTCTTTCCTAAGGGACAGGACTGAGGCAGGTCTGACACAGGGCCTGCTTTGTTCCTGACAAATCTGTGTGCACCAGAAATTACCACAATCTCTTCAAAGTACTTCCAGGTCAATCTCTTGAGGCTTTCAAAGTGTCGGTATCAGAATGACTGGTGTGCAGTTCATTTTTCTCTTGTTAAGAGAGGCATAACATTTGCTCTCCTCCACTTCTTTGTGTGGGTGTGACAGCTGTGGCATACGGAATGGGGCTTCACCCTGGCCCAAGCCAGTCGGGCACGGAGGGGGAAGGGCTGGGCAGAAGACGCAGCGTGGGTGCATTGGCAAGCTTTGCGCAGAAGACGCACAAAGAGGGCTCTAAGCAGATGCCAGTATAACTCAGCTAGTCCCCCCTCCCATTTTCTCTCTCCAAAGGAGAAACTGAGGGGGAGAGGGGAGGGTGTGTGTGTGTGTGTGTGTGTGTAGTGGGAGGTTGCAGCTGAACTGCCTGGCAGGGAAAGGAAGTCAGAAATGGACCCTCTGCTGAGGAGAGCTCTGTTCCTGCCCTGATCCTGACACGGGATCCACAGGGCAAAGAAACGTCAAGAGCCTCCAAGTCATGCAGACACACTCGCACTTGGCTCTCAAAGGGCCTCGGTTGCCCATGACAATAAAGCGGCCACATCGCCTTGGGACTTTCTATTCCAAAAAAACCCATAAAGGTTCAGCCGGGCCCTCGACTCATTTCTTCAGGATCTTGGCATGGAATTTACCTGGCCTCGGATTGTTTATTTGAAATATTGTATCTGTTTTGAAAAACGCCAACTGAAACATTTGAATGCAGCTCAGCTCCTGCAACGGTTCAGAAGAAGGGCAGAACATTTGCGCAGAGATTTTGGGAATATTGCTTCTCCCCAGGACCTTTTCCTTCGCGCCGAGTTTGCCTTTCCCCAGCAGTCAGCAGTTGCGCCACCCTCCCCTGGACGGGGAAGGAAAGTTACCTAATTACAGCTTCTGAAGCTGTGACGGCTGCAAGTCAGTCCAGACCTATTTATAATGCCGCACATCATGAATTGCAACACGCGCTTGGCTTGTACAGAAGAGCAGCCCCCTCTTCCTTCCTTCCTTCCTTCTCCCTTCTGCCACTAATTAATAAGATTCCTTCTGTGGTGCTAATTCCAGATGCTGAAATGAGCAGCCAAACCAGGCGGGCTGACAATGTAGCTGAGTGTGGCCCACCGCAAGTGGGGGCGGGGAGCGGCCGGTGGGTAGCAGAGGGGGGAAGGAAATGGAGGGAGAGGACCCTAGGAGGCAGCCTAGCCAAGACCCAGCTGCTGAGGGCTGGAGGGGCTGAGGCCACAGAGAAGATGGCAGAGCACTGTGTGACCTCTCTGGGGCGGGTTGGGGGGGGGAGATGACCAATGGGCCATTCCTGATGTCACTGCTGCAGAATCAGAGCAGCCTGGACCATTTTTCATGTCACTGGCAATTAATACAAGAATGCACCAGGTAGGGAGGGCCAGGCGCCCTGAGCAGCAGGCACGATGGTCTGCAAACAAGCAAGGGGGGAAGTGAAGGGAAAGGGAGGGAGGGAGGAACTGGGGTGTGTGGAGAGGATTTAGGCTATTGAATTAAATCACCAATGTGCTCTCCAACATAGACTCCCAACGAGAGCTAAGAGTGATTCACTGCTGGCAACCTTTGGATCCCCCAGGTTGGTTCCAGCTGTCACCCTGACGTGTCACTCAGCAGTTTAAGGGGGAGATACTTGCGGCTTGTTAGGAGAGGATTGCAAAGAAATATATGCCAAATACAGGTAGTCCTCGACTTACAAAGGTCATTGAATGACCATTCAAAGTTACAACAGCACTGAAAAAAGTGACATAACCCTTTTTCAACTTGTTGCAACATCCCCATGGTCACGTGATCAAAATTCGGACGCTTGGCAACTGATTCATACTTATGACGGTCACAGTGTCCCAGAGGCATGTAATCCCCTTTTGCAACCTTCTGACAAGCAAAGTCAGTGGGGAAGCCAGGTTCACTTTACAACTGTGTTACTAACTTAACAAGCGCAGGGATTCACTTAACAACTGTGTCAAGAAAATGGGAGAAAAGTCTCTTAACAAATGTTTCACTTAGCAACAGAAATTTTGGGCTCAATTGTGGTCATAAGTTGAGGACTACCTGTATTAATGTTTGGACCATCTAAGTCGAAGGATATAACTATGGCCACATCCACAATTGTACAGATATCTGAGGATCTTTAAGATCTGTGCTGTGCTTGAGGATGGGCGCATCAGCAGAGCCCGGAGACATTTTTGTCTTCCTGTCACCGAGTAGAGCAGGAGGCCTCTGTTCCTGGTCTCCCGTATGGAAGACTCCCGTGAGGCCTCTCTGTTCCCTTGCTCAGTTGCTCTGGAGGACCCACGACAGTCGGGCTCGTATGAACAGGGGATTTCCTCAAACACCCAGCGGGGCCCTTCTCTGCGAGGGTCTTACAGGAGGAGAATCAACAGTACTATAAAGCCTAAGTCATCCTCTGGCTCCAGCAGAGGGAGATGGAGTGGGCAAAGTTTCGAAGGGCACGGCTGCAGCCTGCCTTGGGCCCTGAAGAGCCGTGCCCTTCACTCCTGGCAACATCCACGCAAGCAAGCGGAGGAATGCGAAGACCACACCGGCAATGAACATGGAACTGCCTTCTGCTGAGCCAGGCCCTTGAGTCAGTTGGGTCTTCTCTGAAACGGACCTGCAGATGTTCGTCATGGGTGTCAGAGCAGGGTGGGAAAATCAGGAGATGCTGCTTTTGTATGAAGGGATGGACAGGGCAGGTTTACGGGAGTAGAAGTTACATTCTAGGGAGTTAAAACAAGGGTCTGGGGAGTTTATGGCCCAAATGAAAACAAAATCGGAAGATCTGATGGAGAGACTAATGGACTTTTCTTATGAAAGTTGGTGTTTGGTGGGGAATTGGAATGGAGTGGTTCTCCTCAAATGGACAGGATTTCTGAGAAAAATATTAAAATTACTTAAGTTAAATTACCAAAAGGTTTCTTTGATTTGATGGACAATTTAGGCTTGGTTGATATACAGAAGAATGGTAGTTCGAGAGAGTAGAGGTAGTCCTTAACTTATGACCACAATTGAGTCCAAAATTTCTGTTGCTAAGTAAGACATTTGTTAAGTGAGTTTTGCCCCCATTTTACAACCTTTCTTGCCACAGTTGTTAAGTGAATCACTGCAGTTGTTAAGTTAGTAACACGGTTGCTAAGTGAATCTGGCTTGCCCAGTGACTTTGTTTGTCAGAAGGTTGCAAAAGGGGATCACATAAATATGAGTCAGTTGCTGAACATCTGAATTTTGGTCACGTGACCATGGGGATGCTGCAATCGTCATAATGAAAAACGTTAACAAATGAGCCCAATCCTGTTGGATTTCCTGATTTTTAATACGTTGTTTAAGTGCATTAAGTGCACACTCCTACCCCATCATTAAAAGCACTTCCCTGGAGAAACCAAGGTACTGGAGCTTTTGTGAGATGGTCCAACTATTAGGTAGAATTTCTGTGATTAAGATGAATGTTTTACCTATATTTTTTTTTTGTTTCAGACAATACCTATTCTGACAACTGATGTACCATTTAAACAATGACAGAAGGATGCATCTAAATTTGTACAGCAAGGAAAAACACCACAAGTTAAATATAAGGTGTTACAAGATATGAAAGAAAGAGGGGATTGGACTTAAAACCATATTTTATTGCCTGCTTGGTTTGGATGAAAGAATGGGGATCTTAAGTAATAAAAGATTACTGCATTTAGAAGGCCATGATTTGAGACTAGTGGTGGGATTCAGCCAGTTCGCACGAGTTCGGCAGAACCGGTAGCTAATTTTTTGTTGCCCAGGCCCAGAATGGACTTCCGGAAGCAGCATCTAGAGAACTGGTTGTTCACATATTTGAATCCCACCACTGGATACGGATATCTGTGGCATGATAAAGCTTTAAAAATCATTGTGGCAGGTCGAATATTCTTAGAGTATGGAATAAATAGAAACATAAATCCTGACTGAAAATGCCTTTGTGGCTTTTTATAGATGAGAAATTATCAGTAAATATAAATGATGTTTATTATGATGTACTCTTCAGAATTTTTTCAAAGACATTGTGAAATGAAATCAAGATAAGGTTTCATAACAAAAGGATAGTCTTACTGATGTTTTCCATATGCAAACAGAAAGAGTTAAACTGGCTAAAAGGCTTTATGGTTTTAAACAAAGTAAGATTGAGCTTGAAATAGAATTGTGTACTAATGCTGAACATGTTATTGCTAAAATGTATAAACGTTTGCTGAAATATAAGATAGAAGGACAAATGAAAGAATGTACGATAAAATGGGCTGAAAATTATCTATAATATACAAATGGACCGGTGTGAAAATATGTGGCTGAAAGGATTGAAATTCACATTATGTTCTAGCCTTCAAGAGAATTTTTATCAAATCATATTTTGTTGATATTTGCCACCAGAGAAATTTCTAGAATGTATAAAGGTACTTTGAATCTTTTCTGGAAATGTAAACAACAGGAAGGAACATTTTATTATGTTTTGTAAAAAAGCCAAAACATTTGGATACAAATGCATACATTAAGTCAAACAATTTTAAAGAAGTACAATGGAAACAGAGAGTTTTTTGGGGGACTAAGCAACTAGTAACTAGCAGCTAGAAAATATCGGATCTTTCTTTTCATATATGACAACTGCAGCGAGACTATTCTATGTGCAAAAATGGAAGAGTTGGTGAAGATGATGGATCTTGCAGAATGGCTAAATTGACCACTGATTAGAGAGAAAAAAAATCATAGCTGACTGGAAACCTCCTTACAGACTTTTAACGCAAAACAGAAAAACATGCATTTATGATTTGTGGCTTTGATGATTACAGAAAACTGGATAATAGAAAAGAGTGAGTTTGTAGAGTAAGAGATAATTTTGTAGCTGTATTATATTTGCTGCAAAGAAAATCAGAAGCTTCTTTCTTTCTGTCTTTCTTCACTTTTGCTTTTTCTTCTTTCCTTCCTTCCTTCCTTCCTTCCTTCCTTCCTTCCTTCCTTCCTTCCTTCCTTCCTTCCTTCTTTCCTTCCTTCCTTCCTTCCTTCCTTCCTTCCTTCCTTCCTTCCTTCCTTCCTTCCTTCCTTCCTTCCTTCCTTCCTTCCTTCCTTCTTTCCTGCAATTACTTTTAGTGTTTCTGATAATGGGAAACCAGAATGTTGCTAGGATTGTCCTTATGGAAGCAAAGCTGCCTTCTGCTGCTGAGAGGCAGCTTTTGCCCAGGCCATGAAGTACCCCAGACTTGCAGGGCTTTTCAACCTGTGGTACGCGTACCACTTGTGGTACATTAATGAGTGGCAGGTGGTACGCAGCCCTGCCTAGCCAAGTGTAGTGGGGAAGGGAAAGAGCCAGCGCAGGCAAAGACTTACAGTGAGAGAGTCCTCTGGAGCTGCAGATTTTACTTATGAATGGAGCCATTTGGGGAGGCTGCCTTAGCCGGCAGCCAGTACTTACATTTTTTTTCTTTAAGTGCCAGCTGGGCTCCTTACTTTCCTTTCTCGCCAGTAGCTAATTCTTAAAGGGGAAGTGCCTTTTTAAGCTAGTTCACTCAGCAGCTTGTCTTTTCTGTCTCTGGAGGCCTTTCCTTGTTTGATCAATATATGGAAGAGGGAAAATATGGGGGAGGGGGTTTCAAATTCTTCCTTCAGAAGGAGATGGGAATGAGAAAAAGGGAGGCAGGGAAGGGAGGGAGGGAAGGAAGTCCCGCCTTAGCAGTTGGCCACCAGCAGCTCTGCCATTGACTTTGCTTGTCAAAAGGTTACAGAAGGGGATCACATGACCCTGGGACACTGTGACCATCATAAATATGAATCAGTTGCCAAGCATCCAAATATAAATCACATGACCCTGGGCATGCTGCAATGGTCATAAGTGTGAAAAATGGTCATAAGTCATTTCAGTGCAATTGCAACTTTGAACAGGTTTTTTTTTTGTCACCAAGTTTTTGACACCTTGCTAGGTGGTACTCGAATATTGCCATATCCTAAAAGTGGTACAATCGGTGAAAAGGTTGAAAAGCCCTGCCCCAGAGCATCCGGCCTTGGTGGATTCCTCCTCCGTCCAGCCCTGCACTTGGTGCAATTTTGACCTCTCTCCCGAGATCTCCCTGTATGGCTGCCATTTCTTAACTGGACATCTCTTCCCTGTAATTCAGCCTGGCCATCTGCAGCCTTCTAGGAACAGCCATGCATCAATTGTGGCAGGTTCTGGCTTCTCACTTGCCTCCCCGCTGGGAGTAGAGAATGTTTGCAGCGATTGAATCCAGCAGCACGTCCAGCAGACTCATTCATCTTGGAGCCTGGCCCAGACTTCCGAAAGGGCTCATGGCTCATCTTTCCTTGGGAAATGGCAGAGGAAGAAAAGGGCCAACCTTCCAAAGGTCAACATCCCATGCAGAATCTGGGTGCTGTTCAAAGCGAAGATGGGGCTGAGATCTGGCTCAGCCAGCCAGGCACGTGGTGCTAGCACCTTAGCTGGTCTCCTCACCCAGCAGACACCACGGCCATTGATCCAGATGCCACTATAGATCCTAGGGTTTCCCCATGAGGAACTGCTTTCTGGAGCAACAGCAGGCAATCTCATGGCTTCTCCTTTATCTAGAGAGGTTACATGGATCCAGTCTTGTCACCTGAGTACCAATCTCTGCCTCAGCAGTGTCCCTGCAAAGACATGCTTGCCCGCCATTTTCTGCACCAGAAGCCCTATTCCAGGGTTTCTCAATGGCTATTGTATAACTGTTTTCTTATTTTTACATCTTTACTCTGCATCTCATTTTTATAAGTAACACCTTCTTAGAGTCAGTGTCCGCTGCTGCTGTCGAGGCTGGTGGGCTCTGCCTCAGCTGCTCAGTTCCTGAAGCCGTTATTGGGTTAGGGCTGCTTCTGCACACTGGCATCCCCATGCTATCCTGGGCAGCATCTGTTGGTTGGCTGCCCCTGCAGTTCTGATGTGCCACACTGTCCTCTACTATCTCTGACATTCACCAGCCCCCCTCTTCTTTTGACAGATCCAGGAGGTTCTCTCTTTGCAGCTGGACTGCAGCCTTGGCCAACCAACCAACTCACCTTCTAAGTCCAAAAGCAACAGGAAAGGGAGGGATGACAGGCTGCAATCTGTCACAGCTACACCATCTGGGTCTTTGCACACTGCTTTCCCAGGAAGTGTAAGGAGAGGAGCCTCTTCCAGAATTCTTCCCAGCTCCCTATCCCAGCATTTCCCAAATAACTGCTGCTTTATACTTTGTGGGTACATCTGGGTTGCATCTCTATGTGTTTGTGTTACTCAGAAGGAGAAAGCAGAGACTGAGAGTGGAGAGATCTTCAACAGTGCTCCCTGCACGCTGATCTCCTACAGAGTTTCTTTGCAACATTCTGCTGGGTTGGGAAGAATAACAAGGGAATGGGAATCAACCTGTGGGGTGTCCCAAAAGGGCCCCTAATGCTGGCTTGTTGCTTCACCCAAGTGATAAAATGTGCCTGCTCTTCCCTCCCTTCTCCCTTTTCAATGCTGTCCAGTTCTGTGGGGCAAAAGGGTTTGAAACCTTGATGGACATTGTGCTGTATTCAGCCAGGCATGACCTCAAAGCAGCAGTTATTTGGGAAAATGCTCAAGGGAGGTCAGTGCAAGATGGCGGGAGGGGGGTAACAGAGCATTCTGAACTGAGCATTGAACTGCCAGCTGCACCCCTAAGACCATCCAATGCTTCCACAAGACTCTGCTGGCACCACCAACCTTTCCATGCTTGGGGGAGGGGGGTGCATTTCCAGGAGAGAGCTGAAGGAGGTGCTCGTTTCTGGATGCCGGACTTGGAATTTGGTCCGCAGTAGCCGATCTCCAGGCTCAACGTGGGGCAGCCCAGAGAGAGGAAATCAGCCACTCCTCTCCAGACACCCCCAGGACCACCTAGGCGGGAGGCTCCGGAGGTCATTGCCAGGTAGAAGCCTTTGGTGGAGCTGCCAGCGTGGAAGGCTCTCTGGTGCCCAGACCTCTGCTGCACAACGCATGCTTCACCTGCTGCAGCCATGTCTTCTTGACCCCAGGAAAGGCCATGCAGGGAAGCGGCTCTGCTCGCATCCTCCCCATGTCTGCCCCCCTGAGAGCAGCCCTCAGCAGGGGCCCAGGGACTCCTTTCAAGGGGGGAGGCCAAGATCTAGAGTGGGCAGGGCAAGCTGGGAGAGCAACACCTCCCCTTGGCTTGCCCAGGTGTGTGTGTGTGTGTGCGCATGCATGTGTCTTTAGTTCCTGGAATTCCGTTAAGTCTTCTGTAGGACTTGCCTGTTCATATTTTCCCTGACTGGGGCCTGCAGGGCCAGAGATGGCGGGCATCGGCCAGGTCTTGGATGGCCTCAGAAAGGGGCGCTTTTAAGGTGCTTTGGCACCTCTGTCCACTCTTAGTCACCCCATCCAGTTCTCAGGCTCCCCATGGGGAGGGGGCTTTCAAGCCCTTCCTCAGGGGGCCATAGGGTCACTTGACAGGGCTTGACTTGCAGTGAAAATACTTAATCTGCTCTGGGATGCGAGCTCCTTGCAAGGGCCCCAGACATTAATTCCAGTCACAGTTGGGCACACTCTATCACCCTATAAACACCTCTCCAGTTTCAATTAACATTTTCCATCTCCTGTTTCGCTGCATATTATATTGAACTAATTTAGAGGGATTGGTAAAGATAGTTTTCACACTTCACAGGAAAGCTTAATGAAATAATTATACCTCTACCTACAACAAGCATGAGGGTATTGCATAAGCAACTCTGAAGTCATTGAAAGTTGAAACTTCTCTGGGATACCTGCACAGACTCTCCGATGCATCAGCTGACTCTGGGAGGAGACTTTGGGTCAAAGGCAGCCCAAATGTGAAGCATGTGGAGAGGAGGAGGAGGAGGAGGAGGCGGAGGCTCAAGGGTGAAATAGCATGAAATCTTAAATCAGGCCGGACACCCTCTGCCTCCACGCTGAGGGCACCACTGCCTTGTCCATCCCTTACCTGGGAACCTGCAGCACGAGGCTCAGACCCAGGGGGGCTTGCTCTTCTGAACCCACTGAGAATCTTCCCTTAGGAACCGGGCTTCTCGGGGAGGGAGGCACACGGTCCTGGGCTCTCTCCACTGCTGCTAGCATTCAGCATGGAAGAGATCATTGTCCTTCCATTCAGGGGAGGAGGGAAACTGGCAGGCCTAACAGGTGATTTTAATGCACAAGATCTCTGCCCATCTGAATCACCTTGCTCCAAGCTTTCCAGAAGCATTTTTAGCAGGAGCTCTTTCTATCATCCCCCCTCCCTAGGTATGCAGGCCAAGGGATTTGCTTTGCCTTGATCTCAAAGGCCACCTCCTTGCAGGCTGTGATCGGGAGCAGCCATTCTCATCACAGAAGCCAAAGTGGACTGAATCTTCACTTCATTCACCCAAAGATGAGAAAGTCTTTTTCTACACGAGGTACCTGCCATAACTGTGATCGTGACTCTCATGGACAGCAACCAACCACCCTTGGAAACTAAAGGCAGCAGGGAATGTTTTGAGGGACTGAGATTTGGGGCCCTCGTGCTACACTCCAGAGTTGCTGCAGAGATTTGTTTGGTAAGAGCAGGAAAAGGATTAGACATCTGGCCTTCTTCTAATTTGGGGAAGAAATGCAATCAAAACCAGGAGATGATCTGGATTTTCCAAGCATTTTGCTAGAGGACACATGTAGCTTTTAAAGCAGCTCAGCAAACGGAAATGTCTTTCTGTGTGCAGGGAAATTGTTTCTTGATGAATCCCAGCTTGAGGCTCACGGCATCGCAATCCAACTGCCAATCCTGCACCTGATAATTCTTGGCTTAGAGGCGGTCTGATATCTGGGCACATGAAAGCTTTCCAGATGTGCCTGCCCAGTTTCACCTCTTGGCATAAGGTCACACAGGCCATGAAACAAGCAAGGGCCGATTTGTCTCTGGAACAAACTCTCTCTTCCCAAAAGGGCTCCTGGGTGCCCGGCTGCCAGCTCCATAGAGAGACACTCAGCCCCCCAAGTCCCTGTCCATCTCCTTGGCCAGCAAGTAGGATTTGGAGGGAAAGCATGAGTCACAGGAGGAGAAGCTCGAATATCTGGGCAAAGCATCTGGAAAGAGCAGGTTTCCGACCCACAGCCTTTGGGAGAAGGGAATCCCTTTGCGCATGCCAAGTGAAGTTCAGGCTAGTGAACTTGAGGAGGTGTGGGAAGAGCGGGGCTTCCACCTGTCTTCCATACGGGGGATCTTACCAGCTCAAAGATCCTCGGCATCAATGGGGGGGGGGCAGGATAGGCCAAGAGGACCTGGCATTGCAGGAAACAGGACAGATCCCAGAAGTTCCCTTCCGGGTGCTCGTGGGGGCAGCAGGAGAGCCAGCCCCACCAGCCGGCCCCCGTTGCCTTGCCAGCTGGCTCTGTGGCCAGAAGTTTTCACTTTGCCTTGCTCTGAAAAGTTCTCAGACCCTGGATTGTTTGGGTAGAAGCCCCCAGACCCAAAAAACTGTGCCCCTGCCCAGTTGGCCAATCAGGAAGCAGGCTCAAATTGCTGAAAATATCAAGCTCAAATTGCTGAAAATATCAATCTAGATTGTGATGGCTGCAAAAAAGACAAATTGTGTGATAGGGATTGTTAGAAGATGAATTGGAAAGAAGGCAGTCGGTGTGAATTGGAAGCTTAGAAATCCAGAGAGGTTTCTTTCTTCCAGTGAAGGGGAATCCATCACTGCATGTGTCCCATTGGTTAGCAGCTCTTATTAT
This sequence comes from Azemiops feae, assembly GCA_023970755.1. Taxonomy (NCBI): domain Eukaryota; kingdom Metazoa; phylum Chordata; class Lepidosauria; order Squamata; family Viperidae; genus Azemiops; species Azemiops feae. Next base: position 323,493 of record JALGBA010000607.1, read on the forward strand.
CAGTCCTCCTAAGAGGCAGCCAGCAATGCCCAGGCTGGGGCTCCTATTCCAAGTGTGATTTATCTATTGCAGAGATAGAATTGTTGCTTCCAGGAATTTGGATGTGATGCTTTGTTATTGGGCTCAGACGGTCTGGGTTCCATAGCTGCTCCAGCACCAGCCTGCTTGGCCAAAGCCATCTGCCGATCAAAGAACGTTGCCTGAGCGCTTCTCATCTGGGCTGCTAGCAAGCCTGGTGTTCCAGCCTGTTGAATAACACTCAGTACTCCCCTCCCCTTTGTGCACAATCACACAAGAGCCGGCTTTAGATGTTCATGAAGCAATTAAGTCGACCACCCCACAGCGCTCACCTTATGCTCAGGTGATAGCACAGGAGTCCCTTTGTTGAGATCAAGAGAAACTACTGTGCAAGCCTGACTGATGAAGTCAGTCACTCCGTCATAAAGAGAGACAAGGCTGGCTTGGCGTGACCTGCCCTATCCAAGTGGTCACAGACATGTAAATGGTGGAGAGAATTGGAGGGCCACACAAGATTGACTTTGAAATACTTGAAATATGGTTTTTGTAGTACCATTGCACTGGCTAACAGAGGTTTTCTTGTATTTTAAATTTGCTTTTTCAATTGTATTGCTAATAATTTTCCATAACCTTCAGTAAAAGCCCTTCTTTCAGAAACCAGGACTGGCAGGAGAGCATTTGATACATTGTGGATGGCAGTTTCAGTTTTTAGCTGTTCTCAAGCCTCCATGAACAAGTGTGTGGGGAAAAAAAAAAGACAAATTGCGAGATAGGGATTGTATCCTGAGTAAAATAGTCATGCCCAACTTTGGGAAGCCCCGAGAATGTACTATACCCATAGCCATTTTGATGTTTTTCCTTTGCAAATGTTTCTTTTACTTTTACTCAGCATAGAATGCTCTTTTCTATGGCTGTGCTCACATATTATTGAGTGCTGTAACTCTTGTGATGTAATTGGACAGATGACTATTTCTAAACCAATCAACGTTTGCTTTGAAGTTCTTTGTTGTAAATATAATCCATTTCTCAGAGTTTCCCCTTTTCATAGGGAGATCCCAGTTTATCAGAGTGCTTTAATAAATTGCTTTTAAATGATCTTCCTGACTTGGTCGCTTATTGGAAAAGGCAAACCATGGCCGGCAGAAGCAGCAGCCCCATGCAGAGCAACGCCTGAGCAACGGAGAAGCCGCAGGGAAGAGGCCCACCCTCTTCAAAAGCAGCCAAGACAGAGCCCCTCCTTGGAAGCACCCTCGCTGGGCGCCGGAACCCAGCACAGTGGTGCTGCAGGAAAAGCCAGCCTTGATCTGAAGACACATGCTGAGCCCGTGTGCAGAAGGGGAGCTGAGTTTGGGGGTACGAGGCAGTAATGCTTAGGTTCAAGCTCCAATTGTCGGGTGATAATGGACACCCTCTGTCTTCCAGGACCAGACCTTTGATTGGCAGGCTGGTCTTCTCTAGCCCAAAAGGGCTGCAGTGACACTTGGGAACTTGTGAGTGTGCTTGCAAGAAGAGTGGGGACCATGGATGGGACTTGGATCTCAGCAGCCTTTCTTTGAAGGCTTGGTAAGATGGGACTCCATGTTTCAGGCCTGGCATGTTTTAAATTGCCCGATCAAAAGCTCAGCGCCCCCAGGATTAGCTCCCTCTGAAGTGGCGAGCCCCTTGGTGGTCAGCCTCACTTGTCCACTGGGAACATGATGACGCTTGCTGCTCAATATGGAAAAGAGGCATCCAAAGGACAGTTTGGCCCTCCTCCTCCTCCTCCTCCTCCTCCTCCTCCTCCTCGGAGGACACCCCTTTCCATATGCATGTTTGCTAAGGCCACTTAGGTGGGAAAACCATGGCTTGGCATTCTTGCTGAACCCTCTGAGTCATTCTGACTGCTTCGACCATGGCTTGTTTGATGTGTGAACTCCAACTGTTTAGTCCTACAACACAACAGCAGAAGAAGGAAAGCTAAAATTGTTTGCTTTTAAATTTGATTTTTTCATCTGCTACCCATTATGTAGTTTAGGTAATTAGTCATACTGAGTTCCAGGGCAGTTGGTGTTTTTTAAAAAAACAGGTATAATTCGAATGTATTGATTTTAATCAAGAAATCCTGCCTTCCTATTCATGCAAACTATCTAGTATTTGCAACTATGAATTTCCAGCCCAAACTTCATTGTGTTTGCACTGCAGCTTAAAATGGCTATGAAGTTAAAATAACAAATAACAAACAAAACAAAAATAAAATAACCCTTATATTCCATAGCCTTTTTTTCTGTTTAAAAATGAGAAGGGTTAGGATTACATCTGAACAACCTCTACCATATTTGGCACTTTTTAATATTCATGTAAAGAAGCATGTTGATTCCGGTAACATTATCATATTTTATTTTACTTGGCTTTGCAACATTATGCTTATTGTTTTTCAATAGAGTGCTTTCAGTTGAATAGCTAAGTGTCCTTCAAGAAAAGGGCTAAAAGTATAGAGAATTTCCCTTGGTCGGCTTCATCACGCCACCCATAGCAAATCAAGCTACAGCAGAACTTCATAAAACCCTAGAAGGGATCGTGCAGGTCAAATGACAGCGCCATGCAGGATCCTGTATTGCAAGATCTCTCTGCTTAAGTCTGTCAAGTGAAGTCATCCTAAGCCGTGTCTTCAGCTCTCCAGCCTTGCTGTCAGAAGTGTCTCAGCTGAAGTCTGCTTCCATCACATGATGGCTATTTTGCTGAACAAGGGAAGTTTGTTCCCTAAAGATGAGGAACAGCTCAAATCAAACCCCAGACCTGTGTGATCCTCCCCGTTACCGCCAATTAAGCTGTATCTATTTCTGGCTCAGCTGAGACTTATTTAACTCCCAGTAGACCAGCCTCTTATTTTTATCACAAGGCTCCGTGGATGCTTATAGATAGTCAGTTTCCCCTCCTGAGAAGCTGACACCTTACAACAGGGATCTTCAAACCTGGTCCTTTCATGACTTGTGGACTTCAACTCCCAGAATTCCTCAGCCAGGCACACGTGCCTGGCTGAGGAATTCTGGAACTTGAAGTCCACAAGTCAGAAAAGGGCCAGGTTTGAAGATCCCTGCCTTACAATGACCCCCAATTCCTCCCCCCATTTTTTTTTAAAGGAGAGGTGGCTGGGTGATTTTACTGCTCCCCTTTATATGAGTAGCTTGGATTTTGGAGGCTTACATGCTATCAGTGTAAAGATCTAGAAGAAGATTGCCTGTTTCCCCTTTTGCCCACATCACAAGTCTTGTGTTGCCTTGACTGTTCTCCCCTGAATATGCCTCAGTTTGTCACTGGCTTTCCTAAAGGACAGAACAAGGCAGAACAGGAAGAACTGAAGAAGCCTCTTGGATGAGAAGTGAAACATTTTCAAAGAAAATATTCAAGAAAGTCCAGATGCCTTTTGGCAAAGCACCTTTGGGACAACCACGATCAGGATGCAGTGGTGGGATTCAGCCAGTTCACACCACTTCGGCAGAACCGGTAGCTAATTTTTTGTTGCCCAGGTCCAGAACAGACTTCCAGAAGTGGCATCCACACAGAGAACCGGTTGTTCACATATTTGAATCCCACCACTGTCTGGATGACTGAGACATATTCTAGTGTGGTTTGACCAATGCAGAATGGGGAAGAATGGTTACTCCTTTTGATCTTGACACAATCCTTTGCAGCCGGGACTGCATCTGTTTTTTTTTCTTTTCGGCTGCAGCACCTTTGCTAGTTCAAGTTCAGCTTGTGACTGACTAGCTAAAGACACACTTTTTACCTGTAATGGTGCCTGTTGTGTTTGGTGTTCGGTGAGGCATTGACGAGGCAGTAGGTGAAACAACAACTCTTTATTTAAGATTAAACAGAAGCCTGGTTAACTGCTGCTCCACCTCTATTTATACACTCAGCAAGAGGCAGCAGCCAATAGGATTCAAGTATCTTTCCTGCTTTAAACAGGAGTTAATGAGCCTGTAGACAGAAAGTCTGGCACTTAACAGACACAGTCTTATGACCGTTTTTTCAACAGTTCCAAGTAATTCTCATCAATACATTACAGTGCCCAGGTTGGTTTTCCTTACCCTATCCATGAGACTGATCTCCCCACATTTCTCTCTTTTAGAATTCATTGTGTTAGTTTCTGCTTGTTAAGATCCTTCTGAAAACTGATTCAGTCCATCCAGGTGTTTGCTATCTCATCTTTGTGTTGACTGCAGACCTGATCATCATATTTTCTGGTAGGCTTGAGACAAATCTAACTTGGCGAATATGCGACCTCCCTGTAGTGACGCCAAAATGTGGCTGACTACAGGCACCGGATATGCATGTTGTTGGAGTGCTCTATTGATAGTGCACTTGTAATCGGCGCATATGCGCACCTCTCCATTGGCCTTAAGTGGCGTAACTATGGGGGTTTCCCACTGACTGCTATCAACTGGCTGCAAGATGCCTTGCTGTACCAGCTTGTCCAGCTCTGCATCGATCTTCTGCTTGAGGGCGAAAGGCACTCTACGCGGCTTGATCCTTATTGGAGTTATGGCAGGATCCAGCCGAAGAGCTATGGGAGGTCCCTTATACTTCCCTAAGTTGGGGCTAAAAACGTCAGCAAACTCCTGACAAACTGCCGACAGGTCCGCTGCTTGTGTGCTGTTTATTCCAGTCACATTGATTCCCAATGCATCAAACCAATCAAGCCCGATGAGGCTTGTGCGGTTGCCCTCAACTACTACGACTTCCAGGGGACCCTCAAACCCCTTGAATTGCACCCTGAGTGTAGCTTCCCCTCTAACTGTTACTCGGGAGTTTTGGAAATCCGTTAACACAAGGTTCGATGGCTTGAGCTTAACTCTTTTGCCGCTGCGACTGCAAATGTGTTTGAAAGTTCCCTGGGAAAATATGGATATTGCCAACCCCGTATCTAGTTCCATGTTGCATGGAACTCCTTGCAGCTTGACTTTCAGCCGCAGTTTCTCCTTAAGTGGGAGATGGGCACCTGTTCTATACACGCTCCTTCTACTGGCGCAATAGCCAACCCTGTGTTGCCCCGGGGCCCCGGTACCTTTCCGGGGAAACTCTTCTGGTGGGCTTTCTCTCCGGTGACCCTTACAAGCAGTGGCGATGTGGCCTTGTTTGCCACATGCCTGGCACGTTGCTGTGCAGAACCTGCATTCTGAGCGTTTGTGTTGGCCTCCACAACCCGCACATCGAGTGAAGGGAACTGCCTTGTCAACTGGGCATTGTGGCCTTCTTTCTGGTGGCTGTTGTAACCGATCAACCTCTTGGTCCGATTCGGAGTCTTCGACCCTCTCAGCATCCTCCTGGTGGATGGCTTCTATGCAGGGAGTGCTCTTGGACAGCCATAAGGCCTTGACGGCTCCCCCGGCAGCTTCTTTGGCTGTGATCTCCCTTAGGGTGTCTTGGAATGAAATAGTCTCTTTAGCGAACAATTTCTGTTGGAGTTCCCTGCTTCTCAACCCACACACTAAGCAGTCTCGCAGTCTCTCCTCGAGATCTTTGAACTCGCAGGGTCGGGCCGCTTGATGAAGGCCGGCTATGAACTCGGCAGCCGACTCGCCCGGTCGTTGGTCTCTTCATTCGAAGGCGTGCCTCCAGGCGATGACTGATAGCTTCGGCTCAAAGTGTTCTTTGAGCATTCTTTTAAGTTTGGAATAAGCGACGGACTCAAGCGGAGCTGGGGCGACCAAGTTCTCGGCGATTTCAAACGTCGCCTGGCCGCACACACACAGCAGCGTTGCGGCCTTCAAGCCGTCTTCACGAACTTGGTTGACTCTTAAGTAATTCTCGACTCTCGCGATGTAGGAGCTCCACCTCTCTGGATGTGCGACGTTGAACTCTGAGAGTTTCCCGAGCTTGGCCATGGTGAGTCGTTTTCGGCCTCGCAATGCCTTGTGCTGCCAAGGCTTCTTTAATCTCCCAGGGACGGTTCCTTAGGAGCGCTCTTCCTCCAGCATTTTCGTACTGGCAGGAATGGGGGGGACGTGGTCCACCAAGGCGTCGTCGCTTGGCTTTACCCCCTTAGTGACTCAGCTCTTTGAGCATTGGCAGCACATCCCACCTTCGTCGCCACTGTTGTGTTTGGTGTTCGGTGAGGCATTGACAAGGCAGTAGGTGAAACAACAACTCTTTATTTAAGATTAAACAGAAGCCTGGTTAACTGCTGCTCCACCTCTATTTATACACTCAGCAAGAGGCAGCAGCCAATAGGATTCAAGTATCTTTCCTGCTTTAAACAGGAGTTAATGAGCCTGTAGACAGAAAGTCTGGCACTTAACAGACACAGTCTTATGACCGTTTTTTCAACAGTTCCAAGTAATTCACATCAATACATTACAGTGCCCAGGTTGGTTTTCCTTACCCTATCCATGAGACTGATCTCCCCACATTTCTCTCTTTTAGAATTCATTGTGTTAGTTTCTGCTTGTCAAGATCCTTCTGAAAACTGATTCAGTCCATCCAGGTGTTTGCTATCTCATCTTTGTGTTGACTGCAGACATGATCATCATATTTTCTAACCATTCATCTGAGTAATTTATACCTCTGTTGAACAGCCTAGGGCTAGAACAGACACTGACATTTCCATCAGTCTGCCACTCATTGGGCATCACAGGTCAGCTAATGGTACTGCAGCCAAATCTTCTTTTGCCATTTGGGTCCCTCTCAGCAGAGAGTCTCTAATGTCTGCCACCCATCACCTCCTCCCCCACTGAGCACAATCTTCCCTTTGCAGAGTTTGTAGCATCTTCTTCCTCAGCCCCTGATGCTCCTGGCCTCTGTGCTTCATCCAGAGCCAGAAACCTCATCCCCAGTGAGAGCTGTTCTGAAGCTGTGGTATTAGTCTTGGTCCTCTCGGTCACATCCCTCCATCCCCCTGTCCCCTCCGCTCAGTTTGCTTGTGGCACTGTTGTCTCTCTGGAGGTCTTTCTGGTCCCTTTCCAAGAATTCCCCATCTCTTCTGGTAAATTGGGGGATAGACCCTTCCTCTTCTCTTCCCAGAAGTCAACCAGCCTGCACGTGTTGTCTTAAGGAAGAAACACAAGCAGCTCCTTCCTTCTTTATGATAAATCCAGTCCCCAAAGTCACTAAGCTCTCTGCCGGCTCAGGGAGCGCCCTGTCTGGGCACACAGCTTCCTTACGCCTTCTCTGAACCTGGTCAGCAGCAGAGTCAGCAAGAAAATGGGATCTGCAGCACAACGGTCAGCAGCTTTCATCTCCTCAGCTCTTCCACCCTCGGCTTCCTCCTTTCCCCTCCCTCTCCTCAGCTGAACTCCTGTGTAAAAATCCTCTTTCCTCTCCCCCTTTGCTTGTTCTTGTCTTTGGGGCTTGTCATAGGATGCCAAAGCAGAAGCCCCAGCAGGCCATCTGCAAGCAGGGCTCCAGTCACAGGCAAAAGGCCATCAGCAGGAAACAGCAACCGCCCATTCCTTCATCCCGGTTCCTGCTCACTCTTTCTTCCTCCTCTTTTCCATCTCTCTCCCCCCACCCTTCTGCTGAACTCCCACCAAATGTTGGTTTTTCTCCCTTTGCAAAACTGTTTGCTGATCCTCTTTGCTTGCAGACAATTTTCCCACAGCTGCCTTCAAGGGTTACCTTCTTCCTGCAGCACAAGCCACGAAAGTCTGAGTGGTTCTGAGTGGCACCATGAATGTTCCTCCCCACCCCCCAACTAGGGGTCCCAGTGGGAGAAGAAGCCTTCAGGGACCCTCTCAGTCACAGGTGTGCCCACATGCAAGTCATAGGATGCCAAAGCAGAAGCCCCAGCAGTGCGTTCCCAGGAGCCACACTGTTTTGCCCCAGAGGAAGATTTGGGGGCAAAGCCAACCCAACCTAACAGCCGGGAAAGCTCAAGGGGGGCCTCTCTCTCCCCCGAAGACGTCCCTTACTTCAGCTCTGCTTTGGCCGGGCCCTTCACAGGTCAGAAGGAAAGGAGGAAGCGATCAGGCCCAGCACGAGCATCATGTGGGCAGTGAAGCCATAGCTCTTGATGCTGAGATTACAGTTTGGGGTGGGGAACCTCCAAGAGTCAGGGGGCAGCCTTGCTCAGCCCTCCCCCAGATATTTTGGAGGAGAACTTTGAGCTATGCAAATCCAAAGTTACAATATTTTAAATGCATGTCATTGTTTCAAAATGCATAGATGTGACAAGACAAAATCTTTCCCTGCAGTGAAGTAGCCATTAGCTGCCCTGCCAGTCCAAAGTTATAATCCCCCATTAGAGATATAATCAAATGCAATTTTCTCTATTTCACAAATCAAAAACGCCCTTAAAAGCTCAGATTTTCTCCTGCTTTCGCACAGAACTCCCTCTCAGTTCCCAGGTTCCATTCAGCAGATGACGGCTATGGCCGCCTCACCCTCAGCCGCTTCTATTAACTAAGAGAGAAAAGATAGTAAAAGGCAGCTGGAAGTAAAAATATGAAAAGTGCTGCACTTGTGACAGAAAAAGGCCAATTTTTATTACCTGAATAGGCAATTTGTGACAAAGAGAAATTCTCACCTGAAATCAGAAGCAGCCGAGAGGCAGGAAGGCAACATCTGGTGACACTGAGGGATAGCAGAGTTGGGGGGAGCTGTGTGGAATCAGAAATGCAAGAATGAGCGGGGTGGGGGGTGGGGGGTGGGGGATTGATTCTTCCTTCCCTGGGCAGGAGGAAAGGTTGTATGGCAAGGGCTGAACCCCCACCCCCCCTACCTGCCACTCAGCAGTGGGTCCTTCCCATGCCAGCCCACAGGCTGTTTCAACCCTCGCCATCTTTCCCCCTCCCAGCTGGTTTTTTTGCCTCCAAGAGCCTGGCTGTCCCTGGTTACACGACCGGTCCACTTTCATCTGTGGGACAACGGATGACAGGACAGCTAATGGCTTTTCCAACCCACTGCAGCAGAAAACCAAGGGCCAGACCCCCTTTGTCAAAGCAGAATCTAGCTAGAGAAGATGCTTCTCTTCAAAAGTTAACCATCGATCCTGGAGAGAAGTTTCCAAAAAAAGTTGGTGGGTTCAGCTCTTTGAAGAAAAGTTCAGCAATGAAAGTAAGCATGTCAAAATATTAGCCAGGGATGCCTGCTACAGTCCCACCAAAGTGGGCCGGTTACTTTGAGATCTGATTCATTTACGTATTATGATTAAACTCCAACTTGGGAGGTGACTTTTGTTTTATTAATAATAAGCAGTAATATGAGTGGTATTACTCCATGGGTGAGAAGTCATGCTGGATTGACTGATGTCCCCAGATACTTTAATTCTGTGTACCAAGAGGAATATTGACTGCATCTGGTCTTCAGTCGCTATTCTGATCTCTGACACCTCTGATATGGACTCTGCCCAGGACCCCCCCCTTTACACACATGCGTGTGCCCGTGCACACACACACACACACAACTTTCCTGCAGAGGTATATTGAAGTATATTGAGTGTATATTGAAGTCACCCAATCCTCTCTCTGCTCAGAGCACAATCCACCTTCCATGGATGGCTTCCAGCTTCAAAGATCAGTAAATAAAATCAGTATGTTTACATTTATTTTAAAAAGCCAATTCAATCTCCATGTTTTTCACACGAATGTGAAAAAGTGTGCATTGTGATACCATTTGTACTGTAAAAGGTAAAGGACCAGAATGAAGGGCTGAAGTAATTTTTTGAAAAATATATTAAATCTAAGTGAGAGCTTCCTGAAATAAAGGACCATCTTTAGAATAAAGATGCATGGTCTCTGTTTCATTGAAGAAGTCAGTGATGCTAGGAATGGTTAGTGGACCAAGAGGAAGGGGACAAGCAAAGAACCCGCTGGCTTGATTCCCTCAGAGCCGATACAAAGGTGAACAGCTGAAAGAAGCTGTGCTTGACAGGGTAGCGTGGAGAGCCCTTGCCTATAAAGACGCCAAGAGTCGGACACAACTGAATGGTTAAGATTAAGTAAGGGACACTGTAGCTCAAATACATCCAGTGAAGAGAGTTTTGGGTTCCACTGTTAGAAGTTTCCTGAGATTAAACACCAATCTTCTTTCCTGTATGATTTTGGGCCTTGCACTCTGGCTTGGCCTTCTGTGGGTTATCTTGTTCCTTTCAGTCTTCTCTACTCATAAAGCAAAATAGTCTAAACTCTTTCCCTCTCTTTTCATTGGTCTTTCTTTACACCCTTCTATATAATACTAAAACCTCTTCTGTCTGTTTGTATTCTTCAATTGGGTGCCTTGTAGAGCAACAATTTTTGAATCAAGGTACCTCAAATTGGCTAACGTAAAGAATGCATCCAAAATCCGGGATCTGTGACTCCCCTGGGGCTGAAATTGCAAGGATCTTCAAACCCATTGTATTGGGAACGTTGTGGCTACTGCAGCACCACCACATTGCCCTGCAGTGCTATCGTGCCTCTGCGGTCAGCCATGGTCCTCTGATCCTGATTTCTGATGCTTCCGGCCAGCAAAGTCCATAGAGAATCTGGCAGGAAGTTGAAACTCTCTCCGACTTCCACGGCTTGTTTGCCCACCCGTGGTCCTTCTGTTTATTAGTTGAGGTGAGGAAATACCTCTGACCCGGTGACCCAGCAGGTTATGGGTCGTCTCAATATCTGTTATAGTTGAAGTCCAAAGTTTGACAGATTATTCAGAAATGGAATGAACCTTTCCTATGATTTGGAAACTATTTTTCTTGATGCAGTTTAAGATTACATTTGCTTTTTTTCTTTTTGCAGCTACTTCAAACTGCTGACTCATACTCAGTTTACATTAATCCAAGTATTTTTCACAAGTACAGTTACCAAGCAGCTAGCCCCAATTCTATCCTTGAGCATTTGATTTGTTTCCCAAGTGAATAACTTTGCATTTATCTCTGTTAAATTTTGCCCTGTGTTATTTTCATTCTATTTTGCTAACTTGGAAGCTTGTCTTTGGACTTATTCCTGTCTTCTAGGGTATTAGCTACACCAATAAATGTTATGGCATTGATGAATTGCCTTCTACCTCATCCAAGTCATGAATAAAAATGTTGAAAACCACAGGGCCTTTCAGAGTCTCACTCCAATCTGATCACGTACCTTGAGGAGCCGTTTATGAGCCCAAACAGGACCTCACCTCCCCCAGATGCTTCCTTTTCAACTAATTGTACCCTTCAGTTCCGTGAGACCACCATGGAGACCACTTGCTGAATCTGCCTTCCTGTCCTAAAGAAGCCATGCTCACTTTCCTTCCAGTGTCCTCCTTCATGTTCCCAACCACCACAGGATTCGGTTTGAAGCCCCCCTTGGATCAAGCTCATGGTGTTTTGCCCAACCCTTTTCTTAATCAATCTCCCTACATCAGCTGGGTAACCCCACTATTAAAAAAAGGAAGGGCTATGTTAACAGAGATGGTGTGTTTGTGACGAAAAACAAAAACAACATCCTCCCCAACAAATATATCAAAAACATCTTCCTATAAGTTTTCAGTAATAACCAGCGCTCATCCCCACCTCAGGTACCTTCACCTCCTCACTTTCTCCATCCCTGGATCCTCTCCAGACAAGTCACTTCTCAACCCGCCGCATCGGAGGGGGCTGGAGAATTCTCATCACCCTGGGTGGGAGCGAGCACACGGGCTAAGCATGCAGGCTGCTCTTGCCTAGTTTGGCCGGATGAGTCTACCACCTAGAATAAATGATCTCATAGTCAACCAGGTATAAAGTCACATAGAACTTTATAGCTTATTACCAGTTCCTTGGATAACACCTGGAAACAAATCAGCAACCAATGCAGCTCTGCAGCACGACTGTACCGAGACAATATGGGTTGCTTCTATTGGCATATGGGAATGTGGGACATTTTATATCAGCTGCAATTTGCAGGTTGTCTTCAAGGGCACTCCCATGCAGAGCAGTAATCCAAGTTTTGCATACCCAAACCATTCACTGAACCCAGCAGCTTTATGCAGATGTTTGCATTTATTTATTAAATTTATATACCACCCATTCACTAATACGGTGACTATGGATGACTTACAAACAGTGAAAAGATAAATATAAAAACAAAATTAAGAAAAGTTATATAAAAACTAGAAGTAAGTGAGCAGACGACAAGGGGATGAGGTCCTCTTCTTGCCCTTGTCAACCACCTCCAGCAAAGAAGCCACATTCAGGACCCCAAGTCAACCGACAAAACCTGGTTTTAATGCCCTTCTGGAAGGCCCAAAGCGTTGGAGCAGATCTCACCTCTGGCAGCTGAATGGACAGGGGCCACAGTGGAAAAGACTCTTCTCTTCTGGGAGAGTCTGGAATTCCTTCCCTTAAAAGGAGTGGGGGAGAGGAGACCTTGAAGCACCCATAGTGAAATGCCATGGAGCTCAACTTCTCCCTAGGCACAGTGATGGGAACCATCCACTCAAGAAAGGATGGAACCACTACACAGAACTGCCCTGAGCTCTATCCTCCCTACTAAAAGACGCTGACTTTTTCAGTAAACAGCTGCTTGTGATAAAAACAGGTTTGCAGTGATGGAGGGCTTTCTTAGAGGAAGCAATCCATCTCATGTAGGCATGCACAGATCCTAAGATTTTGGAGCACTGGCAAAAGGCAAAAATCTTGTTTTTCTCCTCTTTTGATTTGTATCTTGCTTACATTCCTGGCTTACAGGACAAAATACCAGAGAACTGCCACATAAGCTGGAATCTGATCTTCCATGCTTCTCCTCTCTTCACAGCTGCTCTGAAGGAATTCAAGTCTTGGATAGATTTCATTCCTGGATGCTCAAGGAACTGGCAGATGTGATCTCAGAAGCATGGACTGTGATCTTTCCTCTAAAGAAGTGGCAGAAGATTTAAAGTTGTCTCCATCTTGAAAAAAAGGAAAAAAAGGAACCCAGGAGATTTCAGAGTAGTCAGCTGGACATCAACATCTAGGAAATGACTCAGAAGGCAGTCTTCATCTTGGGCCCTTTTATATGCAGTTCAATGGCAAAAAATGGTTGGTTAGAAAAAACAGATGCACAGGTGGAAGTGGCAATATCTGGTTGGCAGAGATAACTGTGAGAAGGATCTGTCTGAGCTGGTAGATTATAGGTCAGTGATGGCGAACCTTTTAGAGACCGAGTGCCCAAACTGCAACCCCAAACCCACTTATGCATCGTCGAGTGCCGGGTGGGTGTGGCCCATTGGCTGGGTGTGGCCCATTGGCTGGGTGTGGCGCATTGGGTGGGCGTGGCCCATTGGGTGGGCATGGCCCATTGGGTGGGCATGGCTGTGGTGGTAACGGCAGACTGGGTGGGACTAAAAAGTTCAATCAATCAATTCCAACTTTGCAAGATCTTTTTTTTTCCCATGAGAAGTTGAAATTGACTGATTGAACCTTTTTTTTTTTTGCACACGGCGGTGGAGGCCTAAAGTGAAAAGGTTTTATAAAACCCAGCTGAAGGCCTAGGACTGGGGCGAGGGCGGGCATGCCCACAGAGAGGGCTCTGAGTGCCACCTCTGGCACCCGTGCCATAGGTTCGCCACCACTGTTATAGGTGAAGTACGAGCCAGCCGTGTGCTGCAGCTGCCCAAATAGTCTTGGACTGCATGGTGTTGAGAGTGACGGTAAGACGCAATGGTGTATCGGTCAGTTGCACCAGAAAGAATTCAAAAAACACCTTGAGGAACTGGAAAGAGTGTGGAGAAGAGTAACCAAGATAGCGAGGGGCTTGGAGGGGGTTATGAAGAATGGTTAAAGGATCTGCATAGTCCTCTTGAGGAATCTGCAAGAGATTCTTCTTGCTCTCCTCACTAAGTCACCACAATTTCCTTCGGACTCCTCCGTCAATCCTTCTTTTTCACACATCCTTTCCCCCCTCCCCCCCTCCAGTCTTCTTAACAGCCCCCCCCCCCCAATCAGGCTTCTGCTGCTACTATGGCTTTCCCCATTTTGGCCAGTTGGGGGCTCCTTTTCCTCTTCTGGACAGTAATCTTTGCTCCAATGGCAGGCAATCTAACTCTCTGCCTCTCTTTCTGGACCATTGTTCAATCTTTCACTGGTCCCCAGCTGGGGCTGGGATCTGGTCAGCAGCACCCCCATATTCACCCACCCTTGGTGGACGTTTAGCTCCTATTCTCATGAAATGGAGCTGCCATGGCTCCTGCCACAGTGTGATTTTATGGGCCCTGCTTGCTGCCCTGAATGCCAGGCTAACCAATGGCCCCGGTCACTTTCCCTTTGATTTGTCTCCCCGATTCCTGCTTGCCCGGACTCTGGCCTCGCCCTCTCTTCCCAGCTGAGATTTTCCATAACAAGCTTCTTCATGGAATGGCTGATTTCCTGATTACCCTAAAACATGAACATCTACCCAATCTATCTAATTAGAACACTGTCTGCTTCCCTGGAACAATCTAAAGAGAAATCTATGCATCAAATACAATATTGATATAACCTTACAGCTAATCTCTTATTTTGTAAATAAGCAAGTAAAAATACAATAAAAAAATTAAACCATACTTCAATGAGGAGGATGCTTATTTTTGCATAACTCCCTGACATCCAGGCTTCATTTCAAAGTCAAACTGCAGGGACTTGTCCAGGCAGTCACCAAGACTCAATACTGACTCAGAGGCAAGGAATAAATAAATGATTTTAGCTTCTTTCAAACTTCTGTTAAAATGTCCCTGCTTGCAAAGTATTGAGTATAATAAAGTCCCAAACAAAAACAAAACCACAGGGAAAGAAAAACAAGAGACACCTGATGAGACCAGTGTTGTTGCACAAAGCTCTCTGACAAACTGAGTGACAAAAAGGAGAAGTATATAAAATGGAAAGAGGGATTAGTAATTAGAGCAGAATACCAGCAAATAACCCGAATCTGCAAGAACTGAATCAGGAAAGCCAAGGCTGAGAATGAATTAAGACTTGCAACAAAATCCAAATATAACAATAACAAAAACAATCCTTTCACTATCTAAGGATCCAGAAGAAAATCCAGGAAATGGTTGGTCCTCTAATGAGAGAAGATGGTGACCAGCAGCATGGAGAAGGAAAAAGCGCCTAATTAATTTTTGCATGTTTTTACACAAAAGCAAAAAACCTGTCAAAAGCAGCACAGGGGAAACAGAACAGGAATGCAGGTCAAAATAGGCAAGGAACTGATAAGAGAACACCTATGTAGTTTGGATGAGTTCAAATCTCATCAGATGGTTTACATTCCAGGGTACTGAAGGAGCTGGCAGATGTGATCTCAGAACCACTGAATGAAATCTTTCAGAGATCCTGGAGCACAGGGGAACTATCAGAGGACTGGAAAAGAGCTGGTGTGGTTCCAATCTTCCAAGGTGATTACTAGAGCCAGCACAGGTTTGTTAAGATAGGTCATGCCAAACAAACCTTATTGCTTTCTTTGATAAAGTGACTAAATTAGTGGACCAAGGAAATGCTGTGGATATAGTATGCTTAGACTTCAGTAAGGCATTTGATAAAGTAGACCACAGCCTATTTCTTAGTAAGATAGAACAATACGGAACAGACAGCACCACGACCAGATGGATTCATAGTTGGTGTCATGGTTCCAACAAACAGAGACAAATAAAGCAGAACTCCGAAGCTTGCAAGTTCCTCAAAGAACATATTTATTGATACAAAGTATCAGCACGTCAAAAGTGAAACCAAGTCTGAATAGTTAAAGTTAAGAAATCCCACCCCTAAAGCTGTGCAAACTACTACGTTCCACAATGAAACGCCCAGCCTGCAGTCCCAGGAGCAGCTAATGACCTTGGTTTCCATGGGAGAAAATCTGTTTAGTCTAGCGAAGCACCTGGTAAACCCTCCTCCCTCCGTGCTATGTGTCAACCGAAAATGAGTAGGGAAAATGGCTGATATAGTATGCTTAGACTTCAGTAAGGCATTTGATAAAGTAAACCACAGTCTACTTCTTAGTAAGATAGAACAATATGGAACAGACAGCACCACCACCAGATGGATTCATAGTTGGCTGACTTGCACTCAGCGTGTAGTCCTTAATGGAATTACTTTTACGTGGAGGGATCTACACAGTGAGGTTCCTCAAGGTTCTCTCTTGGGTCCAGTGCTCTTCAACTCTTCATATATGACCTAGATGAGGGGATTGAAATTTGCAGATGACATCATTCTGGGGGGAATAGCTAACACTTGGAAGATAGATTCAAGATTCAGAAGGGTCTTGACAGACTTGAGCATTGGGCCCTATCCAAAAAAATACAGTCTGCTGGTGAAAAGAAGAGCGTGCACAGTCCTATCGCATGCAACAACCCAGGAGCAGACACAGCAAACAGTGGTTTGTAACAAATAGTGGTTTATCTACAATGCCATATAAATATCATTAGGAACAATATACCTACATGTGCTACAAGCAGAACCCAACAAACAGCAAATACAGCAGGAAAGGGAAAATAAAAGAAGACACACTAGTAGAGCCTCCCCTTTTTTACACAGGCTCTTAAAGAGACAACAGCCAAAAACCCTGCTGACTCATTCCCATCATTGCACCAGCTGCTCAGCTCTTAAATCATTACCTTGACACTCCTCCCATTTAAAGCTGAACAGCTGTTAACCCAAATGCTTTTACATACTCTTGATGCTTGCCTGCATTTAAAGGCTTAGTTAACATATCGGCTATATTGTTGTCAGTGGAACAATGCTGTAACTTTATCAGTTTATCTTTTACAGCCTCCCTGACGTTACAGTACTTTATATCTACATGTTTACTTCTGCTTCTGATATGTTCTCCCCTTATCATTTCTATACATGCAACATTGTCTTCAAATACTTGTACAGCTCATTGTTCATTGATATGTACATCCCTTAGCAATTGAACATCAGGTTATCACAGAACATGCCTCGGACAATGCTATGAATTCAGCTTCAGCAGTTGACAGTGCAACTGAAGGTTGTTTTCTGGATTTTCATCCAATTACAGTGCCAGCAAACAATATCACAAACCCTGAGTTTGATTTGCCCAGTCACTATCTACATAGCATTGTAATGATAAGTCACCAGATGGCCTTATCCTCAATCCTAGGTCCATTGTTTCTTTTAAATATCTTAATATTCTTTTAATCCCCAACCAGTGTTGTTGTTTAGGTGCTGAAGTGTGCCGACTCAAAATGCTAACCGCACTCACTATATCTGGCCTTGACCACTGGGATAAATACAATAAGCTACTTATAGCTGATTGGTTCACTTCTTGGTCACATTCTGTGTCGTTTTCTGTTTCTACATTATTCTGGAAGCTTGGTGTCATAGGAGTTAATACCCTGTTACATCCTAGCATATCATACTTTTCTAACAGCCGTTTTATTTTCTTTGTTTGGCTTAGCACATATCCTCCCTGTTGTGGTTTTCTTATCTCCACACCTAGGTAATTCCTTATTTCTCCTAGGTTTCTTAATTGGAACTTCTTTTCCAGTAGCTGGCAAAGGAGTAAACCTGGGAGCGATTCTTAGCAATAAAACAAAGGTCATCAACATAAGCTAACAGGAAACACTCTGCACCCTTATACTGTGCAGTGTATAAACATGGATCTGCCTTGCTGCTTCTAAATCCTAACCTTCTGAGAGCAGCATCTAAGCACTGATTCCAGTTTCTTGCTGACTGTTTCAATCCATATATGGCTTTATTTAATTTATATACATATCCAGGGTGCTTAGTTTCATAACCTGGGGCTTGTGCCATATATATGTCTTCTTCTAACTCTGTGTTTAAATATGCAGTGGTGATATCGAAATGATATATGGTATATGTGTGCAGCTGCTAAAGCTAATGCCAGCCTTATGGCCTCACCTCTTACTGTTGGTGCAAACACTTCATCATAATGAACATTTTTTCTCTGTGTAAATCCCTGCGCAACTAACCGTGCCTTGTGCTGCAGTTCATTGTTGTGTAAAACCTTCTTTTTATATACCCATTTACACCCCACAGCCTTTTGTCCTTCTGGTAATCTCATGGGGGTAAAAACCTGATGCCCATTCATAGACTTCATTTCTCTGTCCATAGCTTCCTTCCATTTGTCCTGTTCTACTTTAGGCAATGACAACATCTCTTGGTAATTATGGGGTTCATACCTAACACTACACACTCTAACCCCACTTGCAGAGAACCAATCAGGAGGTACACCTTTATTACTATGTTCAGACCTCCTTGGTATCATCTGTTCCTGTGATTCTGTGACCTCTCTCTTTATCTCAGGTCTACCCTCTTTTATTTCTACTATTTCTGACCTGCTGTCCTGTTCTCCCTTCATTGGGATTTGTGTAGCTTCTCCTTCCTGAGAACTAGTGTTATGCATTGGCATGAACACCTCAGTGTTAGCATGCACCCTGACCCAATTATTCTGTTCTGCAAAATTAGCGGACTGTGAAATTACTACCTTTTTTGTTCCATCTGTGAATCTATAACCTTTGGAACCTGGCTCATATCCAACAAACCTAAGTTTCTTGGTCTTTTTCTGTCCCTTTCTTCTGGTGCCTTTGGGAATATGCACCCAGGAATAACTGCCAAATGTCCTTAGGTAAGCCAATGAAGGTTTCCTTCCATATAACAGGTAATATGGAGTTTCATTTATGGCAACACTCCATGCCCTGTTTATCAAATAGTTGGCTGTTTTCATGGCTTCCCCCCAGTACAATCTACTCATTCCTGCATCTGCACCAGGTACATAAAGTTCATCTTCCCCTTTAACAGCAGACCTTTGTTCACTAGCCAAACTAACAAATGTTTGTTTAGCTGGTCTCAAGCTAGAAAAGGTTTGTGGGTCATTTACAATATACTGACTCACCCCACTGTCCAACAACCAAGTGTTTCTAGTGTTCTCAGTCAACGTTGCTGCCAGGGAAAATAATGAACCATCCTTCGTTGGCTGTGTAGCTCTACGACCTTGTCTCACTGCTCCTCTGTTTCTCCTCTCAGGGCAGCATCTCTGGAGATGCTATGTAGAACCACATGTGAAGCAGCGTTTCACTGTGCAAACGTTCTCAGCTACTGTGCTAGCACCTTGGGACATTGCAGTTTTAGACCTGGGCTGTGCGTTGTTGCCACCCCTTCTCTGTTGCCTCTCCAGCTGTTTCTGTTCCTCCTGCAGCAACCGGCCAGTCAGATAACTCATGGTTAAGTCCCTTTCTTGCATAGACTCTAAACTGGTCACTAGTACATCCCATGAAGTGTCCAATGAACTGAGCACCACATACACCTTGTGTGCCTCAGTAAAAGTCATTCCTCTTTCTTCTAACTCTAGGAATGTCTTTTTCATGGACTACAAATGAGTAGACATGCTCTCTCCTGGTCTCAGTTGGGCCTTATACAGCTTCCTTGTCAGCATTACTTTGCTGCTTGCAGTCTCTCTAATGTACACACTGTGCAAAGCTTCCCAGCACTCTTTAGCAGACTGGAGACCCCTCACGTGTATTAGCTGGCTATCCTCCAAACTCAGGATTATGCTTTCCAATGCTTTTTCATTCCTTCTCCGGTCCCCATCATCCAGGGCTACTGGTGGATCAGTAACCATCATCCACAACTCCTCCCTTTGCAGGTACATTTCCATCTTCACACACCAGGAGAGGTAGTTTGTCTCATTCAGCCGAGACACTACGAAACCTCCTCCCATTATGCCGATGGAGTCCATGTTGCCTGCTTCCTCTAACAACCACTAACCACAAACAAACCATGAAGTACAACCCCTCTGGCTCTGGGGCAAGCTCTCATTGGGTGTCTCTTCTCTCTGGGCCCATAACCTATCAGAGCATGCACAGTCCTATCGTGTGTGACAACCCAGGAGCAGACATAGCAAACAGTGGTTTGTAACAAATGGTGGTTTATCTACAATATCTACAATGCCATACAAGTATCACTAGGAACATTATACCTACACGTGCTATGAGCAGAACCCAACAAACAGCAAATACAGCAGGAAAGGGAAAAGAAAAGATGACACACTAGCAGAGCCTCCCTTTTTTTACACAGGCTCTTAAAGAGACAACAGCCAAAAACCCTGCAGACTCATTCCCATCATTGCATTTGCTGCTCAGCTCTTCAATCATCACCTTGACACAGGATAGGAAGTACCTGGCTCAACTGTAATAACTGTGAGAGGGATCTTGGAGTCTTAGTGGACAACTGTGTAAATATGAGCCAGTAGTGTGCTGCAGCTGCTAAAAAAGCCAACACAGTTCTAGACATCGCTGGAGGTTTTCAAAGAAAGATTGGAAAGCCATTTGTCTAAGATGGTATGAGGATTCCTGCCTTGGGCAGGGGATTGGACTAGAAGACCTCCAAGGTCCCGTTCAGCCCTATGATTCTATGTTGCCATGATACAAAAAAGATGTTGAGATTATAGAAAGAGTGCACGGAAGAGCAGCAAAGATGATTAGGGGTCTGGAGGCTAAAACGTATGAAGAATGGTTGCAGGAATTGGGTATGTCTAGTTTAATGAAAAGAAGGACCGGGGAGACATGATAGCAGTCTTCCAATATCTCAGGGGCTGCCATAAAGAAGAGGGAGTCAAGCTATTTTTCAAAGCGCCTGAAGGCAGAAGAAGAAGCAATGAATGGAAACTTATCAAAGAGAGATCCAACCTAAAATTAAGATTTCCTGACAGCGAGAACAATCAATCAATGGAATGGCTTGCCTTCAGAAATTGTGGGTACTCCCATCAGTGGAGGCTTTTAAGAAAACAGCCATTTGTCTGACATGCTTGGGCAGGGGGTTGGACTAGAAGACCTCCAAGATCCCTGTCAACTCTGTTATTCTGTTATAATTCCTTTTGCAGATAGTCATAGTTTTTCTCTCTTGGAAAGCAAATGTGGCTTGCTAAAATAAATGTATCACTTTGCATTTGGCAAAATGCACAACACTGGTCAGCCTGCTTGAAAAAAATTGTCTGAAAACTCTGGTGGGTTGCGAACCGTACCTGAATAAACACTGTATTCCACCAACTACTGTCCTCTTTGCCACTTCCCGGGTAGCAGCCACATCCCTTTGCTTTTCAGAACCTTCCCTTCTTGTCTCCTGTTTAGGCTGGTGCTTTTTTTTCCTGGCATGGTGACCCAGAGTTTGTTTCTCCTTCAAAAGTTTGAAAGTCATTTCTGAAATCTGGTAGTGCAGAATGTTTCCTGTCCCTGTTGTTTCTGATTGTCTCTGAGGATAGGAAACAACGTGGGAAAGGATGGGTGAATATCTTAGCCGCAGTTAGGATCATAGAATCGTAGGGCTGGAAGGGTCCTTGGAGGCCTTCTAGTCCAGCCCCTGCCTAAGCCAGGAGTCCTTCTTTCAGGTGGACAAACAGTTCTCCAAGGGAAAGCAAAAATGGCTAGTTCTGGAGTGACTACCTTTCATCTCCACATCAGCAAGATTTCCTTCAGAAGAAAATCACTCCAGTCATGTTGCCCTATAAACCAAATCCAAGCAGCCAGACCATGGATGCTCCATGGCCAGAGGCAGAGCTGTGGTCCCATCACACTTACTGGAATTCTGTTCCTTCTTGGTGAGTGTTGGGTGAAAGTCATCTTCTATGGATTCTAGGACCAGCCAACAGACGTGGCTGATATGGAGCCCAAAGGACAGGCGGGTGGCCTTTCCATGGTGCCTCTAAGATGCCACCTCACTGGCTGGCCGAGGGCCGGCCTTGCCTGTTTTGAAGCCCCAGCCAGACTGAGTTTGTGGGCAGTCTAATGCACTGCAGGAAAGAGCTCAGCTATCCCCTTCTTATTTGCCACCAGTCAAACACAGGCATCCCCCCCTCCTGCCCCTCCAGTTCTAGGGATAATAAGGAAGGCAGTTCATCTAATGAATATATCCAAACTTGATGCATTTAAATTAAATGCATGCATCACTGAACAGGTCATGCTCTGTTGTCTCCCTCCTGCTTCTTCTCTCAGTGCTCACGTTGAGAGGGAAAGGAAAATATTCGTCTGCCAAGAAAACAGAGGCGTTTAATTACAACTAGTGGTTGTTTGGAGGATGTGATTTTGGAACACTTGCCAAAGGAGCACAAGAAGCAGGAAGGCAACTGTGAGAGACGGAACCTCCTGTTTTTGTGTCTGAGATGTTTATTGCTTGCTCTGATCCTGGACTCAGAAATTTAACTAGAGAACTATTAACTGTGAATCAGACTCGGGATTTGGTTCCATCTGAGTCTGAGCAGTTGCTTCCTTCCCTACCTCTCCTTTCCTGAAGTACCTGGATTGTCCTTGGTGTAACCTTGCCGAGCACAAGGCTGGTGGTGACCGGGGTCAGAGAGGGGCTGTACTGTCAGATTGGAGGCAACAAAGCATCACTGGTGGAGGGAGAGGAGAGGGCAGTCACTCCTCCAGAGGGTGCCGGGCTGAAGTTGGGGCTGCTACTGTTTCGCAGAATACCCATTGCTGCTATGCTTCAACCTGCTGCTCATTCTTGGAGAACAGACCAAATACCTTCAAGGCTAGGTTTACACAATATGCCGAGTGACAGGCTATCTCAGTCTGTTTCAGACTAGCCTCACCTATTGTATGGACTATTTGCTTCATGAAATCACATACAGGCTGCATTCAAGGGACCCAAGCTGGTCAGCTTAAATGACCCATTACTGGTACTGTAAACTGGCCCACATTTGCATAAAAGATGAGAATCAAAATGTACAATCCCAGATTAATATTGATGGAGCTTGCTGTATAGAATGAACACACAAATACTAACATTAATGAATGCTGATTCATTTCTGCACTGGACCTAATTGTTTCCCTCTAGTTCTCTGGCTCCCAGACGGAGCTGCCTCCAGAGGTTCTCAGGCTCCATACCTGTTGCTCTCCACTCTTCAGACCTGCCCCCTTGCCCTCAGATGGACACAGTGTGGACTGTGTTGCTCTGCCCCACAGTTTTCATGCATGTGAGCGTAGCCTTAACCATCTCTCCCCATCCCTGCAGAGCAGCCAAACCCTCAGCTTGCAGAGAAATCCAGAAAAGCGGCACTCAGACTTCCCTCCTGATGTCCACCCAGCAACCCTTGGGCACTGGGATCTCTTCATCTCAATGGGAGATCAGCCCTGTCCTGCCACAAGGAGGGCAGGATTGTTGCTAAGGAAGGGTTCCTGTCACCTGGTTCCAGAAGTCACCTGCTTTATGAGCTTTTCCAGCAGCTCTGGAAACAAGAGTGGACCTGACTCCCGGGTTTGAGGGAGCCCCAAGGAAGCAGCTTTGAGCAGTCAACCCCATTTTCAGCTGCTGCCTGCCTGCCTGTTTGTTTGTTGGTTTGTTTAATTGCAGGGCTTATAGAGTCTTGAAGCAGCATACACTCTCCAGTACATTACCGAGGATAAAACAATGCAAAGCAAATTTCAAAGTAAATCATACCATTTAACAACCTAAATCTACCCAGAAAAATAAAACTGATGCCTCCTCATAACTAATGATATGCCAGATCTGAAAGGAAGATGCTGCTGTAGCCGATGAGTGTGGCCAAATGTGCCAGCATTGCTCCTTCCTTCTCAGGAGAAAAACAAATGTCCTGGTGCCCAGTTCCACCCATTCTGGGTGCTGCTTATGAGCGATGAGCAAAGAAGATGGCCGGGGATCAGATTGTGTCTCACTGTGTGTATGGCTCACAGAGGGTTTTCGGAGGGACTCCGATAGCTGGAATGGCACAAGGGGCACCTTGTGGCAAGTGGAGGAGCCCTGAGACTACCAAGTAGTCTGTTGGTAGTCCACGTAGCACCTAATTATTGCTCCACCATAGAGTTAGCTTTTTCAGCAGCTCCATTAGTAGACAGATGAAAAGCCGATGACAGTCCCTGTGTGGACCCAATAAGTTTCAGAAAGTCTCTCCAGAACTTGGCAGTGAATTGCACCCCCCTATCTGATATAATCTGCTTTGGAGCTCCATGGAGTCGGTAGATATGTTTGAGAAACATTCTAGCCAATTTCTTTGTGGAGGGGAGACGGTGCAGGCAATGAAATGAGCTTGTTTAGAAAAAAGGTCAATCACAGTCCATATTACCGTATTTCCATATTTCCTACTTTCCGGTAATTCTACAATAAAATCCATGGCAATTTCTTCCCAAGGTTGGGAAGGGTCTGCGACTTGCTGTAGCAAACCAGGAGGCTTGCCTGGACGTTTCTTCATTGTTGTGCACATTGTGCAGCTTTTCACATAATTCTCAACCACCAAAACTGCCTTCGAATCAAATGTAAAGTTTTTAGGTAGCCAAAATGACCCGCTTGTTTACTATAGTGGCTACGTTGGAGAGCTTGAACTCTGAGAGTCTCTGGTAGATACCGTTTTGATCCCTTCCAAGCTAACCCATCCCAACAAGTCAGTATGGTCTTATTTGCTAGGAACCAGGCATCGGTTTTCAACTCCTCCTTCAGCTTCTTTGTAATCAGGTTATCAGGTTCAGCTGATTTTGCGTGTGATGGGATCCCAGTTTTTACTTGAGAAACCAACTCTGATTGCGGAATAACAGAGTTCACAATCTCCTCTCGACAGCTTTTGTATTGGGGCAGTCTGGATAGGGCGTCAGCTAGGAATTCTTTTCCTCCCGGAATGTATTTTAGTGTAAAGTTGAAATGGTTAAAATAGTGCGCCCATCGGACCTGCTTAGGGGATAATTTGCGAGAGGTTTTTAGTGCCTCTAGATTTTTGTGATCATCACAAAAGCGGATTAACTCCCAATGCTCCCCTATTTCTAGACACACTAGTTCAGTTAGATGGGTAGCCGGGGCTCCCCCTATGAGAGATCCATCAGCCTGCTCAAACCTCATGGGTAGAGGTAGCAATTTTGCTCTAATGCGCAGTTTTAATATGGTAGGGAGGTTGATTAAGCATCGGGTGCATCCCGAATCGACTAAAACGTTCAAGTCCAACTGAGCCCCTGATTTAGGCACCACTATTTTGGCAGAAAAGGCAAAAGGTGGGACAGGCTGACTCACCATTGGGTCATCTTCCCCCCCCCCCGTCATCACTGTCATATGGATCTGGTGTGGGCAGGCTTTCAGCTGGCTCCTTTTGCTTCTCCTGGGGAGAGAGGTGACTTGTACAACTTGCCCCTGGCTGGCCCAATTCAACTTCTCTTGCGTCGGCCGAGGTTGTCTCTTTGGGTTCTCTGGAGCTGCGATTGCACTTTTCGGCAGAGGGAAAGGGCTGGTGTGGCACTCTGCAGCACAATGTTCAGGTTGTCCACACCTGAAGCACTTGATCTGGGGTCCAGCGGGGCCTTGAACAGACCCATGCATCGTGGCAGGTGGAAGCCGCTGTGACGGTTGACACCTCACAGGGTCTCTCTTTGGTTGAGGTCCCAATACAGCAGGCTTATGGTACTGGGTCAGCTCGATATCCATGTTTGTAGCTAAGCAGTACCAATCATGGAGTTGATTAGGATTGCCCCTGCAGTTGCATGTCTGGAATAGGTTGCGATCCAACCCAGCTTTGAAATAGTGGATTAATGACTGTTCGGGCCATTGCCTGATCCTCTCTGCCAACCTCTGAAACTCTTTATGTAGTCTCTTGCTGGCTGACCCCTCTGCTTCACATCGTGGAGGTCTTTTTCCACTTGTATCGCTTGGGATTCATCCTCGAATCTGGCCCTCAGTCCATGCGTGAACAGATTGAAGTTCCATAGCTCGGGTGCCTGCACTTCTCGTAGACCAGCCATCCACTCCACAGCCTCCCCCTCCAGATTGGCAGCCATGGCATCAATCATCTCGGCTTCGTCCAAATATGCCCATTCATAACAATTAATGTGAGACTACACCTGATTCAGGAAGATAGTCACCTTCTTGGGGTCTCCATCGAAAGTGGGCTTAAGAGGAGGTGGGTCGGCTGGGCAGCGGTCCCAAAGAGCCTGCAGTAAACCAGGGAACTGTGGTTGGGGCTGTTGCAATCCCCCTCATCGGAAAACCCCTGGTGGAGGTCTTGGGCTGGCAGGACGCCGATGGCGGTCAGGGCTGGCACGACGTCAATAGGGGTCAGGTTCCACTGGGTGCTGGTGGCAATCTGGGCTGGCAGGATGCCAACGGTGATTGGGGCTAGCATAGCACCAATAGCACTCAGGGCTAGGAGAATGCCGCCGCTGATCTGGGCTAGTGGGACGCCTGTAATATTCAGGACTAACCTGTCATTGGGATCTATCTGAGCTGGCCTGGTGTCGATAGTGGTCGGGACTCCGCCAGTGCACTGGGCTCGACATCAGGTCAGGCTTCGGCAGTGGGGAGGCGGCCCACTCGATCACCACAGGGCTAGGACTCTGTCAAGGTGGCGGAGGTTTATGCGACCATTTGTCCTCTCGCTCACCTGAAAACGCCTGTTTTCCCTCGCCCATCTCCAGCTGATCGAACTTCTCCCTCAGGCGTTCCACTGAGTGGCTGTGGATGGCCGTCAGATACTTCCACTCACCAGATTCATCTCAGGCTGCTGGCCACTTTGCTTTCATCATCACAGGTGAAGTGAGACCCTGCGATGAAATCAGTGGGAACTCCACCTCTGCAGCCTTCCGCGTGCTCTTAAGCGGCAGGGCAGTGTCGGACTGCCAGGCCCCCGAGGATGATTGCTTCCTCCTTCTGAGTCAGCTTCTCCACTGGGACTTCACTGGTCTTTGGTCTTGCTCCATTTGACAGGACCACACTCTCCGCAAAAGTAGCAGCCTGCATTGCATCTGCCGCAGCCACTCCAAGGCTCGAGATTGATTCCCCTTTCTTTTCCATCTCTGCGTCTTCCCTGAGTCTTTGTCGTCCTCCCAAGGTTTGGGCAGGTGACTGGGGCTCAGGACCCCGTGGGTAAATGAAAATTTTGAGTTTTGCTTTAATGTCATGGTTCCAATAGATGAGACCAGTAGAAATAAGAACTCTGAGGCAATTGCTTTCCTCAAAGAACACTTTTAATGGCTACATAATATCAGCACGAACAAAGGTGAAACCAAGACTGAAAGTTCCCCTCCCCCAAAAGGTTACAAAGTAAAAGTTGAACTCCCCACCCCTTGGTGTGTCATAAATCACAATCCCCAATTAACACCTTTGGCGGGCTCTCTAACGGTAGCTCCAGCCCGCCAAACACTTAGGCTGCTTGACCTTGGTTCCCACAGGAAAGTTATTGTTTTGACTAAACTATAAGAATGCATCTCCCCCATCCCATTGCTGTGGCAACCGAAAAACGAAGAAATATGGCTGAATTCAGAGCGTTTGAAGGTGGGGTCAGAAAGCTCTTCTACCTCCAGCCCAAATCGAGTCTGCTCAGTGGCATTAAGATGGAGGAGTTGATTCTGCCTTGGTGTTTACTGCTAGTGGAAGTTTTGGGAATTTTATCCTGGAATTCCTAAGGTTTGAAAGTGGTAAGTGGGTTGGACCCTTGATGAAAAATTTGGACAATTTGGTGGAAGATTGGGGGGGGCACTGGGGCTTCATGCTCTTTCTCAGATGGTGGGGTAAGTGTACTGCCACTGAGCAGACTCGATTTGGGCTGGAGGTAGAAGAGCTTTCTGACCCCCTCAATCTAACTGAGCTAGCTTAGCAGGTCAGATTTAGATCTATGTTCTCCACGGGGCAGGTGGCTTCTGCTTTGTGCTTGCTAATTCATCTCATATGTTGCAACAGCTGGACAAATGTTTGCACATGGCAGGGGATATGTCACAGCTGATGTCGCAGTTAGATGCTCACCTGAAAGAGATCACTAAGGCCAATCCAAATGGTTTATTAAATATGATGCACAAGATATTTAAAGATTTAGCTATGATGACATGACCAACAGTGGACAAGGAACTTTGACTGAAATGTGCTGTGAAATCTACCAGATGTTTTTCTTTCTTGGAATCACTTCTGATGGGGAATGGGTGAACTGACATTCCATGGATTGTTGGAGGTATGACAGCCAAAAGGCAGATGGAAATTGGATCTGGACTGCTAAAATTTCTCTCTGGATGAAGGAGAGCTCTTGAGAGTACCCATATGTACACCAGATAGCTGTTTTTGTTAAGTAGATAGCAGAAATGGGTGTTTGCAGTTGCTTCAGATCAGCTGGCAATCCTGAGATTCCATCATGCTCTGAGCTGTTAATATAGTTTTTTTTGTGGAGATTGAAATTTGACCAAACCTCATCTTTTAACCTCTTTGAGCTTACTCCTTTTTCCTTATTATTATTTATTAAGATTGAAAAATCCTTGGAACCACAAGTTTAGCTTGCACTAGGTAAGAGTCTCTACAAACTGTTTAGAAAGAAGGGCACTTATGTGGCTACAGTTTTGTAACTTTTATTTTTTCTAATATACAGTAAAAGAGTGATTATTGTGTTGATTTTAGAAAGTGTTTTTTAATGGACAAAGGATTCAGATGAATTTGAATTAAAGAAGACTTTGAAGATAATCAAAAGGACTCTCTCATATGGGAAAAATATTTTTACTTATGTTATAAGGGATAATGAGACTTTGGAGCCTGGATACCAGACGGCAGCAGATGGCTACTGTAAAAGAAATGTTTGATGCTCGGGTCCAAGAAGTTCTCCGGATATTTAACTCTATAATGGAAGCAAAAGGTGTTACAGAAGAGGAAAAGATGGAAATACTGGATTTACAAATGGAATTGGATTAGGACTTAAAAAGTTTAAAAGATATACAAATAATAATAAAGCAAAAGAGTGATGTGGGCTTTTTGGGGGGGGGACTAAAAGGGATTTACTGGAGTGACTTTAGGGCAACGCAAGAGGGCTTTGAAAACGATGATAAGGATGTTGAGAGGAGAGAGGAGAGACTACGAGAAAGCAGGTGCTGGACTACCTGTGGGACTTTTAGCCAGGGAGCCCAAAATTTCCTTCAGTGCATGAACCAGTAGCCACCGGCTCCCTCAACTTTTCTCCTCAGCTGGTGACCCCTCCTTTGGAGGGAGGGTCTCCCCTCACTTCCCCCAGAAAATGCTTCCCATGAGTCTTTGCACCAGGAGGGTCTTGGCCAGGTTGAATGATGTCACCAGTCACTGGGTGGGCAGATGGCAAGCGGGGCATCCCTTTATCCAACCATGAAGGAAAGCCATTTAGAGTCTGGTTTGCCCAGTGCCCACGTCCTGTCACCACATGTAGCTCTGGTGCCACCGATCTGCTGCAATAGAATGAGCAGCAGCTGGTTCCACAGTTTTGAGAATTGGAATTGAACCGCCTCATGACTGGAAGGACAGAGCCAGACATGAAATATCAGAAATGGATGCCCCCCCCCATTCTGGCTGCTTCTTGAGGAAACTGGAAGTGCCTTGGAAGGAGAGAGGAGATCCTACACCTACCCTTGTTACATGCACATGCCAGTCTTGGAGAGATGTCTCTAGGCTTACCTGTTTAATTACACATATCCACACTCTTCTCTGGCAAGGAAAGCAACACCGTGCAAAAAAGGGATTAATTAAATCCTCAAACGCCAGAGAAGACATCGAGCAAGCTGTGGCTCCAAAGACACCTGCCTAGCCCGTTTAGTCACAGTCTTCTCTGCTTCTGCTCTAGTTATCATCTCCAGGGCTCCTTGGCTCCAACCTCCGCAGTGCACTGGAGAATTCAGGAGACTCAGCAGATTGAGTGGGAGGAACAAGGGGGGCATCACAGAAACCAGAGGCTTTGTTCCCATTCTGAGGAAGACCCCAACCCTAACCATCCCTCTCTTTCTGGTGGGAGCTCTGCCAAGGTCACATCCACACCAGTGCTTTGCTCAGTGTCCCTTCCCCCAACCCCCTTTGGTCTTGGAGCTGGGCAGAATGTCATCCTAGGACCATTCTGTCCTGACCAGGGTCCCTTCTGTGCGTGGGGAAGGTGTGTGTTGCACTGCTCCTCAAGCAGCATTGATGTGCCTCATTCTAAGTGCTGGGATGCTGGCTGCCACATCAAGTTAGAACTCTTGCTTTTAGAAAATCATTTGGCAAAAAAGGTGGATTAGAAAGATTGGTTCTAATTAACTAAAAGAAATTAATAAAGAAGATACTAAGGGAAGAGAATCTTAATGGTAAAGATGATGTCGTCAGCTGGGACCTCTTAAAAAGAGAATTTTTAATTTTGGAAAGGGAAGATTCTGCAGCCTCAAACCCTGTCAATCAAGGGCAACTCCAAGAGCATCTGCAGAAGTCAGTGGGATCCAAAGGCCCCTTGAGGAACGTCACATGGCTGCTCCCTGGAGAGTCAGAGAGGTAAAGCGCCGGAAGAATCTCTATGGAGGCTGGGGCTGCTCATCTCTGCCTCCCAAGGATGGCTTTGCTGCTTCTCCTGCACATTGCAGAGGATTAGACTAGGTGGTCCTGGTGGTCCCAGAAGACCGTGGTTCCCTCCAGGCAATTTCTTACCCTGAAGCGCCAGCCTCCTGGGAAAAGAATTCCTGGCAAGAAAGAATTCAGAAATGCCAGATAGAAGTCCTTTCAGTTACAGGAATTAAGCCAGGGACAGGCCTGGGAATTTCAGGGTCAACTGCACTTAGTGACCAACCAAGTTAGCCAACCCATTAAAAAATTATAGGTGGTTGTGGAAGCCAAAAGAAGATTGAGGGCTGATGGATGGAACAGATTGTCTCACAAGAAACTGGCGAAACCAGCTGGAGCCACATATCTGCTGACACAGAACACTTTGTTTCAGCTCATCTCCCTCAAGGGGGTCCACGTCACTACACTGCCTGCAACACAAGGGAGATTTGGGTTGCCTCAGCTGTGAGTAAATAAAACAGAGCTAGTGGTTTGCAGACACGTTATCCAGAAATGGCTGCTGGGCTGTCCTCAGTCTGGGCCAGGCAAATTAAGAGAATCCGCCTAAGGGTGTCTCCTTCCTGCCAAGCCAGGCTTCCCAGTTCAGTTCTTGCAGGCAGCTGTAGCTGTATATTGGAGGTGGTGACCCTTTGAGAGCTGTATGCAATGACATTCAAAGTGACAATAAAGTTATTATTCTATTCTATTCTATTCTATTCTATTCTATTCTATTCTATTCTATTCTATTCTATTCTATTCTATTCTATTCTATTCTACTCTACTCTACTCTACTCTACTCTACTCTACTCTACTCTACTCTACTCTACTCTACTCTACTCTACTCTACTCTACTCTACTCTACTCTACTCTAGCTTGTCATGGAGTCTTGGCAGGGATGCCGAAGCTCCAGTGGTCTGGGGACGGCACTGGGGGTCCAAGAGTTCCATTCGCCAACAGAAGGGCAAGTCCACCTGCAGAAGCCCCACCTTCTTCCTCCAGACTCCAACATAGTCACAGATGCAACTCCAAAGTCAGGTGGATCCCCTTCTATTCAACATGCTTATTACAGTCTGAGTTATTTCTGCATTGAGAAGGTGGGAGGGATGAAAAAGCTCACCCTTTGCACTACAAAAGAGAGGTTTTAAAAAGGGTCCTTTCCTAGGCTCAGCTGCTCTCCCGCCTAGAGTTCAGGAGTGCAATGGGGCTTAAACTTTTTCTAGGTATCTCCCAGATGAGTTAACCACTTTCTGCCCAGTTTGCAAGAGCCAGTTGAGTCTTCCACACAGAGGGCAATAGGTTCTGTGCAATAGGTTCTGAGATGAGGTCCCTGCTGGTGAAGGGAGGGTCTCCAGACTTAGTCCCTCTCTTCTGGGCACTTAATATTTGCAGGGTTTCCTTTTCTTTCCCTGCTGCTGCACCACTGTTGTTTAGAACGTGAAGGACGTGGAATTATGGTTGATCCTCTTATTTAAATAGTGAGCTCCAGTGAACGGATGTTGCAGGTCATTACAGGTTGCCCCAAGTAGAGGTGTGAAGAAGGCTAGGGGAACCTACTCTGGATTCTAGCTATGGTCAGGACCCTCAGTGCTCATACATGTACATGAGGAACCCTTGCTCAAAGGCCAGCAGAATTTGGAAGCCCGAACAGGAAGAAAAATATTCCCCCAAGCCTCCCAGCTTTCCTTATAGGGGAATTTCATCACCTGCCTCACTTTCCAGCTGCTCCATCACCCAGCTTCAGATGGCTGTAGGGAGGGCCCTGACCATTGCATCTTCCCATCAAAGAGAACGTGCCTACCAACTCCACACCCAAAGTGGGATGGATGCCACTGGTGCTCCTCTATACATTGCAGCAGACACCACAGCATATGTGTCCCCCTACACATTCCAAGCAGGCACCAGCTGGGCTGAGTCAGTTTGCAGCTTCCTGGTGGCAGAAGAGCCAAGAATGGAACAGTTGCTGGGTGCTCCTCTGCTTGCTTCTTCTGTCCTTATCTACTGCATTGTGAGCAGGGGCAGGGAAGAGACTGCGTGTTTCCTAACGTGTCCTCTGGCCCTTTTTGGCAGCCCCACAATTGTTCTGAAGAACTGTTATGTCCTGGGCCTTGCTGAGTCATTCAGCAAGGCTCAGGAAGGCTGCAGGAAGGCTGCAGAGACCCGGACAGACCACGTGTCTGCCCGGGACCCAGACAGGCTGTCTCCGGCCTTGCGCGCATGCGCAAGGTGGGAGAACAGCCTGCAATGATTGGATGTGCATCCCCTTGCAAGGGGATATAAAAGGCCAGTGGCCATTGTGTTCTTGCTTCTGTTCTGTGATTGTGTTTCAATAAAGAGATCTTTGTTGTGAACCAGCCTCGTCTCGATGTCTTCTTTGCAAGAACAGAACAAGAACAGTCAAGGAAACACTAAAAATACACTCCAGACATCCTGGGGGAAATCTGAAAATATCAGTCCTCCCTACCCAGCAATCCAGCGCCACCTTTATGGCTTTACCACAACCTTTAGAGTCACTGAACATGAGGATCTGCCCGATCCTTGACCTGACAACACTATGAATCTGCTTCACCTACAGGTCCTTCCTGCCCTGGCTGATCCCGAAGGAATCTCCCTTTAATAGAGCCTGGCTTACCAGATTTCTGGACACTGGACGGCTGAAGGTCTTGCTCCCGTCCTTAGAGGGTCCTCCTTGCCAAGGGTTAGAGAGGGCATTGTTGCTTTTTGAACATTGAAAATTATAAGGGGGAAGCTGCCTATTGAGAGAGTCAATCCCTGGGTTGCAAATTTGCAAATAGGGAGAAAGACCCCAAGACTTTCTCTGCCCTGATAAGGAAAGATGTTCTGTGAAAAGTCCCCTCCTCAAAGTTCCTCTCATCTTCTCTTTTGGCTTGCAAGAATGTCTGAGGGCTGCCTCACAGGAGCCTTTGTCAAGAAAGTTTCAGGCTACAAAATGGGTACATCCTAATGCTGGTCGCAGCGTGGTGGATAAATGGCCTCAGAATAAAAAACGTATCCTCTCATTGCGTTTGGTGACAAGGTCTGCAAAATGTTTCTGTTCCACCCAAAGAACCGCCTGTCTTTCCCTATATTTTTTTCCCTATAACATCTAAAAGGAGACTCTTCTACAGATGCTCCTCTCAACAGCCCATTTCAGATTCTCTGCCTGCTGTTCCTTCGGCAGCTTCTTGGCTCCAATCTCAGCAGATTCCAGAAGAACACAGCTATATCCAGGGTGAACAAATCTGCTCTCTTCGCACTCCGGACCACTCAAACAGAGGGCAAGTAAAAGCTGAGAGAGAAAGGACAGTGCAGCAGCAGCCCTGTGGGCCGTTTGAAGGAGCCCAGACGAAAGGTGCACTTCTTCCGTTCATTGTAAAAAAAATGAAGGTGCTGCAGCTGAGCAGCCAAGCCATGTGGAATCCACCTGAAATGCAAGGTACACCCACATCCGGGGACCACCAGGGATCTCCCACCTCTGCACAGCAACCTCTAGAAAAGGAAGTTGGCTCTGTAACTTACCAGTGACCTCTCTGGTGAGGAAGCCCCTGCAGCCCCATTAGGCTGGAGTTGCAATGCAAGCACGGCCTTCTTGATCCTTCTGAAAAGCAGGTTTGATTTCTGGGCAAGTCCTCCCCTAAGCCTCTTGCTGTCGAGCTAATGCCAAGGTGCCAGTTCGAGACTGGGAGGTGGGCAGAGGGCCTTCTTTTTCAAGCAGCCCTGATTTTATCGTCCCAATTCCTTTTCATGAGTTCATTGCTCATGTGTGAAAACTCAGCAGAAATAAATGCTTTCCCCTTTGGAATCCTATTTGTTAGGCTATAGACTGCAGACTGCTTTCTGACAGTCTACCCAAGTGCTGTGTAATTCAGAAGAGCACAAACACAATGCAGGATCCCAGAAAATGGGAAAATACCACATCTTCCAACAAAACGGATAGCATGCAACATTAACAAAAAATGCCTCAACCTGCTACAGCACAACCAACACAAGCTATGAAAAGTTCAACACTGCCATATATGAAAAATATCTCAGGATCAACCAATAGACTGTTACAACCACACAGCATCACTGTAGCACACAAACCAACCAAAATCATTCAAAACATCTTAAATAAACCAAAAGACACACTAGCCCAAAAAGAACAAACAGGAGGCATCTACAATATGTAGTGTAAGGACTGTGACAGCTGTTATGAAGGACAGGCAGGCAGAAGAGTAGCAGAGCACATTCATGAACACCAACTAGCAGTCAGAAGACACAATAAAAACTCCTTAATTTCACAACACATGGACAGACTAAACCATAGTTTCAACTGGGATACTGTGAACATCCTAGACCAAGCTAAACCCAAAAATGCTAAAGAATTCCTGGAAGCTTAGCATTCAGACAAATCAGCCATCAATAGACCCTAACCCTAAACCACATCTACACACCATTAAAAGAGACAACAAACAGCTAAGAAGGAAACAAAAAGGCCAGAACACATCCTCTTTGGCAACCAACATCCAGATAAGCAGGGATTAACAATCAAACAGAAAAATATGGCTTAATCAAATCACACACCTCAACACTAGCAGGGCAAGCTACTGTATATAAACAGAGTTAACCCCACCCTCACTTGAACTGATGATGTTACCTAGCTGGGTTACCAAATGTCTGCAAGCCAACAATCCAGCTCAGAGAGCACCAAAGTTCAACTCCGAGCTACATGTATTTTTTCTTAGTTTCTATTTGTAGGGAAACTAACGTCTCCCCACCTTTCCCCACAAGCTCTTTTGGATCCCCATTTCTCACTAATGTGTGGATTAAGGGGTAAAGAGATCAGTTCAGGCAGCACATCTGTCTGCAAATGTTAAGACTTTCCTCCGTGTGCTCGTGTGGCAGATGATACGTGTGGCAAAGCAGCTTCATTTAAGAGAGCACCGAGCTTTGTGGAAACATTATTTGCTTTTATTACACAAGCAAATTAATGCACCAGGATATGTACCTATTTAGAAAAGAGCAACATAAATCAGTGTAAGTGAAATCAGTTCAGGGACAAATGCTGCTGATGCGTTAGGGAAAATCAAAGCACAGCTGTGAAGCAGATGTCAGTCTTCCTCTCTGTTCCGAGGGAGGCGAGACCTTGATCTGAATCCTATACCTGCCCTCGAGATGACCAGCAAACCTGGGCTGGGCTGACCTTCCGAGCATGAGCTGCCCTGAGGACCTTCCTGGCCCTGGGTGGAGGGTGATCCCAGGAAAGAGGTGCTGAGCTGCAGGCAACTCGGACCAGCTGCAATGCAGCATCTGAAACGAGGTCGGCTGGAAAGCTGTGGAAGCTCAGCTGTTTGGAGGCAGCTGGGGGAAAGGAGATGGGTGGGGTGATGCTGGGCTGCAGCCCCACAGGAAGGGGTCTGCAAGAGGCCCTCCGGTTCAGCTGTGAAATGGGAAAGCGATTCCTCCCGGCTCTTCCTTCCTGTGCAAAATGCTCACCTGCTCCCACAGACAAACTGAGGGCTGATTGATGAGGGCAGCAAGGGAGAACTGCTACGAGGGACCCACTTGGCCTCGGGGAGGAAATTGTTAACGATTTGATTGGAAACCAGAAGATAAATTGGCCATATATTTCAGGAAGGGATTAAGGAAGCGATCTGGCTCTATCTGTCTTCCTCTCGGCCCTTGGTGTGCTTTATGAGAGGAACCACTGGAGCCTACAAAAGGAAAACAAGAAAGATCATTTCTGTCTGGAATTTGTTTTCTTAGAAGTTAGTGTATGTTTCTGAATTGTTAGAAAGTGACCTTTGCTGGTACTTTTGCCCCAGAGCTGTTGTCCAGGGCTTAAAGCAGTGCCCCCCCACAACCTTTTGGGCACCAGGGACCAGTTCCGTGGAGAGAGGTTTTTCTGCGGACTGGAGGGGGCCTGGTTTTGTATGCCGCTGGCATCCCACAGATGGGACTTTGCTTGTTTGCGTGGACCAGTTTCTGGCATAGACCGCTACTGGTCCATGGACTGGGGGTTGGGGACCCCTGGCTTCAAGGACATTCGGAGTCCCTTTTCTTCAGGGAAAAGGTGGTGACGCAGTGTGGCTGCCCTTTCCTGGCCCTTCCCCACACATGCTTCTTGCAATGTGCTACATCTGGGCAAGCCTCAGGCCGGCCTCTCCTTGGGCCCTGGTGTCAGCTGGCTTTGCAGCCCGGAGGGGAGGGGAAGCCACGCCTGGGCACTCCTGGTGGGAATGCCATCCAGATGGACATCCAGCTCTGCTTTGTCAAGCTGTGTCCTGATGCTTCAGCAGGCTGGGAAGAGTCAGGCCAGGGCAGCACGACAGACGGACACAGGAAGGAGCTGCCTTTGCCCATGGAGGCATGCTGGCAAATGCTGCTGGGAGCCAGTTTGATGGGAACCAGGCCAGGGCCTGCTGACTGGGCAGCTGCGTGGGCCAGCCCGGCCTCTCCCTCCTTCCTGCCGGACACAGACCGCTGCCCTGTTGACTTAGCTGTCAAGATGACGGATGCTTTCACAGATGTTCCTGCCTGGTCCGTCTGGGGGAAATCAAAGAAAACAAAATGTAAACGCAATAAACCATTTCACTGGAAACGCCTCCTGGCTTCTTTATTTAAGCCCGAGTCACTCCGATGTGACCGGCAGCCGCTGACAGGTGCTGAAGGGCGGCAGCTGGAAAGAAGGAAACGAGGCGGCTCGGCAGCCGCTTTATCAGCCCTGGGGACAAAGAAGGAGAACCCCCCCCCTCCGCTCCCCTCGCCCTGTGGGGAAAGGGGGGGCGCCGGGCGCGGGATCCGCTCTTTCGCGACAGCCTCCCACTTGTTGCGAAACGAACCACTGACTCCAGCGGCAGCTTCCCGGCCTCCGGTCTTTGCTTAACGCGCCGCTTCAATGAAGCTTTCGGAGTAGCTCCGCGAGAGCCGTTACCCTCCGATCAACATTAATGCTGAGATGCTCGGGAAGCGCCGCCTCTTCGCCACCAGGAACGAGGAAGCCTCCATCGGATCTATAGGCCGGCGGAGGCGGCGTGGGGGCGGGGAAAGGGGGCCTGATCGTGGCCGCTGCTCGCGTGTCCCCACCAGACACCGTAACATCCTGCTATCTAGTGGGAACAGAGATGAAATGTGCATTGTGATATTTAGTTATTTTACTTATTTCTATTTCATACTTCTTAACCGCCCACCCTCCTCAGGGAGGGGCTCTGGACAATGTACAATTTAATCAATGAAATTAAGCATGAAAAACAGAATCAGATAAAGTTAATTTTTTTTACAAAATATAAAACTTTATAAAATTACAAAAGATGGAGAGTTCCAAGATGGTCCTGATGAAGTGGAAAGCTTGGGAAAGAAACTCAATCAGAAAGAGCTGGAAGGGACCTTCAAGGTCTTCTAGTCTAACCCCCTGCTCAAGCAGGAGACCCTGTACCAGGGGTCCCCAACCCCTGGTCCGTGGACCAGTACCGGGCCGCAGCATGCCAGCAACTGGTCCACACAAACAAGCAAAGCCCCATCTGCGGGATGCAGGCAGCACACAAAACCACACACTTTCCACGGAAAAACCTCTCTCCACAGAACCAGTCCCTGGTGCCCCTCTGCCCTATATCATTTCAGACAAGTGACTGTCTAGCCTCTTCTTAAAAACCTCAAGTGATGAAGCACCTACAATGTCTGACGGAAAGTTGTTCCACTGGTTACTTGTCCTCACTGTTAGGAAGTTTCTCCTTAATTCCAGGTTGCTTCTGTCCTTGATTAGTTTCCATCCATTGTTTCTTGTCCTGCCTCTGGTGCTTTGGAAAATAAGTTGACCCCCTCCTCTTTCAAAAATTCTGGACCTCTTTCAAAAATCCTGGAGCACTGGGGAAGTACCTGAGGATTGGAAAAGGGCTGATGTGATTTCCATCTTCAAGAAAGGAAGAAAAAAAAAACCAGACCCAGGAAACTACAGACAGTTTAACATCAATACCTGGGAAGATCCTGGAAAAGATAATCAAGAAACAGATCTGCGAACAACTAGAAGCAAACAAAAGTTATAACTGGTAGTCAGCACGGGTTTGTTAAAAACAGATCATGCCAAACCAATCTTATTTCATTCTTTGATAAAGTGATCAAATTAGTAGACCAGCGAAACGCTGTAGACATAGTATACTTAGATTTCAGTAAGGCTTTTGACAAAGTAGACCACAACCTACTGCTTGGTAAGCTAGAAAAAGGTGGAATAGACAACATCACCACCAGATGGATCTGTAGCTGACTGACAAACCGTACTCAGTGAGTAGTCCTCAATGGTACTACATCCACATGGAGAGAAGTAAGCAGTGGGTACCACAAGGTTCTGTCTTAGGCCCAGTACTCTTCAATATCTTCATCAATGACTTAGATGAGGGAATAGAAATAAATTTGCAGATGACACTAAACTTGCAGGAATAGCCAACACCCCAGAAGACAAACTCAGGATCCAAAAAGATCTTGACAAACTTGAACAATGGTCCCTATCCAACAAAATGAACTTTAATGTGGAGAAAAGCAAAGTTTTACATTTAGGCAGGAAAAATCAAAGGTATATGTACAGATTTTGCCAGACCTGGCTCAAAAACAGTAACTGTGAGAGGACCTTGGAGTCCTAGTGGACGATCACTTGACTATGAGCCAGCAGTGTGCAGGAGCCGCCAAAAAAGCTAATACAATCCTGGGTTGCATAAACAGAGGCATAGAATCAAGATCACGCAAAGTATTAGTACTGCTTTATAAAACCCTGGTGAGACCACACCTGGAATACTGCAACCAATACTACAAAAAAGATGTTGAGAGTTTGGAAAAAATCAGAGAAGAGCAACTAAGATGATCAAAGGCCTGGAGACTAAAACATACGAAGAATGGCTACGGGACTTGGATTTGACTAGTCTAAAGAAAAGAAGAAACAGGGGCGACATGATAGCAGTATTCCAGTATTTGAGGGGCTGCCACAAAGAAGAGGGGGTCAAATTATTCTCCAAGCACCAGAGGGCAGGACAAGAAACAATGGTTGGAAACTGACCAAAGAGAGAAGCAACCTGGAATTAAGGAGAAAATTCCTAACTGTGAGGATAATTAACCAGTGGAACAGCTTGCCTTCAGAAATCGTGGGCGCTCCA
Organism: Azemiops feae; assembly: GCA_023970755.1. Lineage (NCBI taxonomy): Eukaryota > Metazoa > Chordata > Lepidosauria > Squamata > Viperidae > Azemiops > Azemiops feae. The sequence continues at coordinate 362,742 of JALGBA010000607.1, forward strand.
TCACTGGAGGGTTTTAAGAAGAGACTGGAAAGTCACTTGTCTGAGATGGTATAGGTTCTCCTGCTTGAGCAGGGGGCTGCACTAGAAGACACTAGAATCCCTTTCTATTCTATTCTATTCTATTCTATTCTATTCTATTCTATTCTATTCTATTCTATTCTATTCTATTCTATTCTATTCTATTCTATTCTATTCTATTCTATTCTATTCTATTATTCTATTCTATTCTATTCTATTCTATTCTATTCTATTCTATTCTATTCTATTCTATTATTCTATTATTCTATTATTCTATTCTATTCTATTCTATTCTATTCTATTCTATTCTATTCTATTCTATTCTATTCTATTCTATTCTATTCTATTCTATTCTATTCCCTCATCTAAGTAATTTAAGATGGAACCTTGTGGTATCTCACTGCTTACTTTCCTCCAAGTAGATGTGGTACCATTAGGGATGATTCATTGAGTACAGTTTGTCAGCCAGTTACAAAAATCAAAATACCTCACTCCCCAACACAGACATACCCCTTTCTATTTGTATAATAGGGGTAGATAAACAATAACATCTAATTTCTGGATATTCCTAGCAGTGTCTGTTTCTCACCTGGCCTGTCTCAAAGGACTGACAAGCTGTAGCTTCATATCCTGCCTGTAGCTTTTTCATGAGGACATGGCGATGTTCTTGAGATTTGCTTTTTCCTAAGGACATTCCACAGATTGACATGGTCAAGAAAGTCAAAAGCCTTTCTATAATCTGTAAAACCCATATTGACCTCTTTTTGGTAGAAAAGAAAGTTTTGACAGAAAATTTTGCTTGATATTTCATGCCCATCTTTATGGATGTCTCTGCAATACTGCTTCCTGCCTCTTTGAGCTGTTGAGCTCTCTAAAGTTCATTGTTAAATTCCTGAGATCTTTGTCTTTCTTGGCTTTGGCTTCTCTTCTTGGCAATTTTCACCATCTGTTCTGACATCCAATTTGCTTTCTTCTGCTTCTTGGTCTTTGGCCAAGTCTCTTTTCACATGCATCCTTAACAACTTAACTTGATTTCATTCCAGAGTCCTTCTGATTCTCTGTCAATGTGGTTCAAGACCCGAACATGGTCCCTGATAACTTTGAAAATGTTGGGCATTTATTTGACTTCATATTGTGGAAATCAGTTGGTTTTCTTCTTCCATTTTGCTTGATTTGGAACTTGTGCATGAGCCATTTCTGATCTGTTCAACAGTAAGCCTCTGAACACATTTTGGCTCTTATAACAGAGCTCTTCTACATGCTTGTGGCAAGAATATAGTCAATCTGATTTCTGTGAATTCCATCTGATGGTATCCATGTATATAAGCATTATTTTAGTTGTCAGAAAACAGTGTTGGCCATGAAATCCAACTATGTTTTTAGCTCTTTGTATTTCCAACTTTAGCCTTCCAGTCTCCCACCCCATGCAATACGTCTTGCTTGCTTGCTCTGTCAGTTTCAGATGGAACTTGATCCTGTAACTGGTCAGTGTCCTTCTCTTCTGCACCAGTAAATGGAGCATAAACTTGGCTGATCATATTAAAGGATTGTTTGTGAAGTCTAATTAAAAAATTACCTAAAAAACAGATACAAAATAATTTAAAAATGATTCTTGATGTGTTAGAGTACTACGAAATTCATCCAGGGAAACAGATGGCTTTAATATTTCTTGATGCAGAGAAAGCGTTTGACAATGTAAACTGGCAATTTATGTTTCAGCAACTAGCGGAAATGGACTTTGGGGGAAAAAATACTTAGCCATTGATTGCATGGTGCCTAGGTACAGATTTTGCTCAATCCTTCCTGACTATGAATGGAGCTTCTTGCTTGTTGTGTCATGGGCAGTGAACTGTGTGCTTTTCTGAGGGAAAGAATCCAATTCCAACCCATTTCAATCCACCAATGCCCAAGAGATCAATGCAGCATCCATTTATTCCATGTTCCTCATGTCCCATGTCTCCACTCTCAGGCTGCCTTTGCAGCTTTGGGTTTTCTTCTCCCACACAGCAACATCAGCAACTAGGTGTCCCGAAAGGGGATGTGGTGTCATAAACCCCATTAGTACCCCAAAAGACCCTCGGTTCTTCCTCAGTAATATGTCAACTGCCATCTGACTGAGGGTCCCATCTTCTGGCACTCCAGTGTCCCATCACTTCATGTAGTCAACTCACCTGGCGTTTTTGGTACCTGGAGTGGCTTGTGATTGCTATCGTGGCAGGAATTTGCTGCTGTCACTAAATGAGGGGTCATTTTGTGTTTCTTATTGCTTTTATTGGTTTTTTTTATATTGTATGCTGCCCAGAGTTGTTTTTAAATTGAGCAGCCTTAAAAATATTTGAATGAATCTAATCTATCAAGGTAATTTGGGATGTTAATTCTGTCTTCTGGACTAATAATGATCCCATCCAATGTTCCCTCCACCTCTCCATCCCAGTCATAAATAAAAGAGTGAAAAGAACCTGGGATTGTTCCTTGTGCACCCGACTTGATACATCACCTGAGGTGGATGAGAAACCATAGATGAAAATTCTTTGGATAAGATTTCCAACCCAATTATATATCCACTTAATTGTCTTGCGGTCCAACCCAGACTTATTAACTTGCTAATCAGAAAGCCACAAAGTGTTTTCTCAAACTATATTTGTTTTTGCAAGGGATCCCCTGTATCTTCTCTGGGTTGAGCAACTAATGACAATATTGCTTTTATTTCTTCTTCCGCTTATTTTAACTCTGATTATAGCATTGCCAGTTGGATTTCTGAGCAGAACTGATATTTTTAATATGCTGTGGACCTCCTCTTTCCTTTGTATTGCTTTTGATCCTTTAGAAGAAATTATGCTTTTTAATTGTTATGTTGCATTGATAGGAGTAATCTGACCTGGTTTCTATTGTATTTATTCATTCATATATGCCTTCTGCACCTTGATTATTTTTCATAGAATGATAATGCATGTGTGAACTTTGAGCCAGCAGTCAGTCCTCAGCTAGCACAAGCCATCATCCCAGAAATCAAATTTCTCCCTTTGAACCCATTCTATGTTCAGTCGGTCACTTGGAGAATTCACAGCAGCCGTGGAAAATAACTTGAAAGCAAAAGTCAGATTCTGCCATTACAAACGGGCTGTGAAAATGATGTTAAAATAAATTTGCTCGGAGGACAAACCGATGCTACAAGAGGGTTAGTCGAGGTTTGGAAGGCTTGATTAGGAAGTCTTTAAACTGAATCCTGTTCTGGGTAGAAATGAAAACCCGTCAATGGGGGCTCATATAAGGGCTGGCCTACTAAGTAAAGAACAAGCATTGTGGAAATGGGGCCAAATAAATCATGTTGAAAGAATGTTGGATTATTAGACATTTCACTGTTTTTTCCCATGGTGGCTAATTCTGAGTTTGAGAAACTGCTCTGAAGGGAAACCCCCTGCTCTTGGGTCCGGCAGCTTCTTTTCCAATTCCTACCCTTCCGTTTTTCCAGCTACAAGGGGCTCTAAGGCCCCCACCCTTCTAGTTATGAGCAGAGAAGGCACCTGCTTTTCAGAACCAAAGACTGAGGACAGCTCCACCAGTACTTTCCTCTCTGTCCTCCTCCAAGCCTCACTCTTTCTCTGAGCTACTCAACAGCCACATAGGACCCTATTAAAACTCCAAGCACACTCACAACTTTTGTAGAGCTGCAAAATCTCACAAGCAGTTTTCTTGTCCCTGTGCTTGGCTCAAGTCCTCTTCTATCTTCTCCTCGCTGGAGCCAGTCCAAATCCAAGAGGGCTGGTTTTTGGTTCCTCCAGGATTGATATGTTTTATTTAGTCCAATTTTGATGCCACCTAACTCCTGGTGACTCTGGGCAAAAGAAAAGGAATAGCACCTATCAAAGAGAGCTTAGCAACCAGAAGAACAAACCTAAGCTAAGCTAAAAGGCAAAAGGTGCCCCTTTTTTGGTGAATGGATTGTGGCAATTCCATCTGCAGAAGGGGACCAGCTGGGATTACAGCAACCAAGGTCCCCTCCCAGCCTTGTGTTTCAGTTCCCCTCTGGCCTCCATGCCAGAAAGGGCCAGGTCAGCCAATTAGCCCAGCTCTAGGAGTGTCAATTGCCATGGGGGGGGGGAGAGCCACGTATGGGAGCCCTGGCCCTGGAGCCCAGAAGGTTCCCATAACTCAGAGGCCGGGAGAGCCATAAATCCTCCTCCTCCTCCTGAACATGATATAATAAAGAGGAAAGAGAGGCAAATACAATGGCAGATGGAGGCCAGTTCATATATCACTCACCTCGGTCTCTGGCAATATTTCTTAAAAGTCCAATGAAAAGTCAGAGCTTTTCCACTCCTCAAGGCAGAAGCGGAGGAAGCTGTTTGGGGCGAAGTCTGGGCCAGAACAGCAGAAAGGCGATCCAGACCCAGGACTTGCATCAGCTCCACTCAGCTCCCTCCTCCAATTCCACAACCTCACAATGCTGCCCCCCTCCCACCATGCCCCACGCCAGTCTCAGCACCGAGCAGCTGCTAGTCCCACTGGGCCCCCAGCAGGAGTGGGAGAAGGATGGCTGGCTGCACCAAAGGAAGGAAGGAAGGAAGGAAGGAAGGAAGGAAGGAAGGAAGGAAGGAAGGAAGGAAGGAAGGAAGGAAGGAAGGAAAAAGATGGCTGTACGGGAGAAAGAGGGAGGGAGGGAGGGAAGAAGAAGAAGAGATAGGTTGGAAAAAAGGAAGGAAGGGAAATGGGAGGGAGGGAGGGAGGGAGATTAATCCAAGGTAGCATTGTAGGTGACCGGCCCTCCTGAGAAAAGGCTGGTAAGAATTCATTTTCAAAAGTCTTGTCAAATGGAGGATGAAAATGCATCCTTGCAAGTCAGCTGATGGTAATGACACAAAGTAAGGAAGAAAGCGAGGCTGCCTTCCCTTTTCAATTAAAGAAAAGTACTGAAAATTAGCATTGTTATTATTAAATTTATTTGTCACCCTTCTCATGGTTTGAGTGGCAAATCTGAGTGGCTTACAAACATTATAACTCTTTCCATGGGTGCCCCCCCCCCCAATTGTTGCTGCACTCAATCCCTGCATACAAAACCGCCACTCTTGTCACTCCTTCTCCAATCTGCCTCTGAGCTGTGCTGGACCACCAGAGTCCAGGCCAGAGAGGCCTCCTGGCTGCCCCTCCTAAGGCCCGGAATGGGGGGTGGGGGTGCTTTCCATGTTTGTCCATCGGTCGGCCGGCTTCCCAATCCTTTGCAAAAGGGGGTCTGCAACAGGGCAGGGGCAGAGCTGGTCTGGTCAAGGCTTCTAGGTCTCTTTGGGGGAAGAGGACAGGGCTAGAAGGGGGGGGGGTCCCGATCAGGCAGGCAGGCAGACACTACGGACCCAAGAAGAGGGGCCTCCCCTCTGCCTGGGGGTGGCAGGAGCAGCTGAGGACGTTTCTGGGCAGCACAAATTCATTTTGAATTGTTGTTAGCTCTTATCTGGGGTGATGGTGCTTAACATTAGGAAGTTAACCCTAAACTGTAAAGCTGTAATATTTCTGACAGCTGAATTTACAACCATATTTGTGGCTGGTTTGTTAGATGCCTTTTCTCTAGTGGATCAAGATGGTGTCCATAGTGCTTTCTCCTCCCATTATTCCCCACAACAACAACCCTGTGGGGCTGTCCAGAGCCACTGAGCCAATGCCTGAAGCAGCCATTTGAGCCTTAAATGCTGAATTCAGGAACCAAAACTCTTCTCCGAAACTGCTTGTGAAAATTAGTTGCAACTAAAACGGCTTCTTCGTGGCTTAGTTGCACTTTCCAGCCACAGGTGTGATTCTCTTGGTGTGCGGATATTTACCTGGGCTGTGGATGTTTGACAGAAGGGAGGTCTGGAGTCCCTCAGAAGCGGTGGGCAACCAGGCAGCCCCTGAGCAGTGGCCCCACCCACTTTCAATCTGGCTAGGCAAAGCCTGCCACTCCCCAGTCCAGAGGGATGATTGTCAGGTGCTCCAGAATTGACAGAGCTGTTAAGAAAAATGTCTGAGTTTCAAGGAGCTGCTTGCAGCAGTTACTATCTGGTTCGTTCTAAATTTCTCTGAAGTGAAAAATCCAAGGGAGACCTGGAGGTTTCTCCTCTGCAACCATAGCCATGAAGGCTGAATCCCGGCCATTCTCAGAATAGTGGTGCCCAAGGAGGCTGGGAGCTGGACTGCCCTTCCTTCCCTACCTTCTCCCTCCCTCCCTCCCTCCCTCCCTTCTTTGCCCTTGAGTGGGGTCAGTGGCAGGGAGTCTTTGCATGAGGAGGGCACAGGTCCCATGGTGCTGCCCATTTGTATGGCTAGAAAGAAGCCTTGCACTATGGTCTAAAGGAACAGGTGAGACTTACCTGGCTTGGCAAGGAAGAGGTAAGAAAGGGATGTGGAATGAGTCAGCAGTGTGATTCAAGCAAGTGCTACATCTGGAGAAGTATTGATTGTAGCATAGCACAGTGGTTTTCAAACTGTGTGCTGTGGGACCCAGGGAAGCACAGCAAACTTATGGGGTGCTGCAAGGTAGCAAACTACCTCAGGCTGGTTCATGGTTTTGGCCCAGGGGCTCTGTGAAAAATTACTTTCTACTGGTGCCATGAACTGAGAGCCTTGAGGATCTCTGGCAGAGAGTTCTGATTCTAGAACTTAATCACCCCAAACCCTTTTAGGGATCAGGACTAGCTACTGAATAAAATCACCCCAATTTTGGTGCTGCTGGCTGACTGCGAACTGATGAGACCAGATCAACAGAAAAGGAAGACTGAGGTCCATCTAGGGTCTAACATGTGTTCTTGGTTTCATTTCTAAAGGCCAGCAACTCTCCTGGTTTTCATCAGGTGCTCCCAGGACCAGCCCCATGGATGAAACCAGGTAAATGAGTTGTGCAGGTAGGACAAGGCACATCTCAGGAGACGAGAAATTTTCCAGCTCCTGAGAAGACGAGCAGAAAAGGGAGATAGCCTTGAGCTGCGGCTATTTGTATTCCGGGAATGATATTAACTGTAGAAAATCTGAGGTCAAGGCAGGGTCATATAATTTCATGCTTGAAGAAGCTGGGTCTTAGGAAAGCGCCAGATGATCAGGAGCTCTGCACTCAAGGGGAAATGTCATCAGAGACTCGGAGCCCAGCTGGGACCGGGGAGCAGAGCCTCTAATGGGCCAAGCTCTGTTCTTCTTCGGATTTGGGGGGCAGGAGAGAAGAAAAGCACAGCACAGCATCCCAAGGAGGCTCTCAAGAAGAAGCCCAGCAGCAAATGAGGCATTTGGCTGCCACAGAGAGTTGCCAGAGACGTGCAGGGCTGCCTTTCCCAGAGGCCTGGCTTGGGAAGAGGCATGGAAGGGCTCCTGCATAGGGTCACATCCAAAGCTGCTTCTCCTACGAGACCCCGATCGCCATGCTTGGCAGTCCACTCCTGATGCTTTCCTCCTTTTTGTGGGGTGCAATGTTTTCTAGGGGGGGTAGAAGAGTGGAAGGGGGCTTTTTCTACCAAGGCAGCAGAGAAATGACTCCTCCCATGAGGGAAAATTGCCCCCTCCAAAAGGCTTCCCTATTGCTGTAGTGCAGGCTGAAAAATCTGGTCAGGGAACTGCAAGGATTGCAGCCCAATCCTGGTGACCCAAAGCTCTCCCAAGAATGCAGCCTTTCCTGATGACCCAGGAGGCCCGGGACTATAGACAGTCAGGTTCATCTCGGCACCTCCAAATTCCTTTCTCTGCTGCCTCCCCCGAGATTGCCTTCTCTCTTCTTCTGACTGTGAGGGAGACTAACTTGAGCTGACATCATCCAGTGGGATCCCTGAGGGGAGTGAAATCTCTAGGCATGTGCAAGAGCGTCAGAGCCATCCCTTTCCCCTGGGGGGGGGGGGGACCCTCTGTGCCATCGGCCTGCAAAAGGTTCCTGCTCATCAGCCCATATTATCTAGCTCATAAGACCGGAGGGTGCTGGTACTTTACATCGTGGCTAGGATGGGGAAAGCGAAAACTCCCTTCGAAGAAGCTACACAGCTACCAAAAACTCTTCTACCTTGCTTCAATCAGCCAAGGTGGGGGGGGGGAGAGTGTTTTGATCTGGCTACAGAAATGAACATTGATATCCAGGAACTTTTGCCCAAGGGAGTCTTGGGGATGCTCTTACAAGGACACCCAGAATATCCATGGGCTTTGCTCAATCACACACACATCCCTGGATCCTCTTAGACATTTTCCTCTGTGTGGGAAGCACAGCCTGGTGAGCTGCAGTGTGTGGCTGTTCTGCACAGCTGACGGGACAAAGAATGTGTGTGGAAAGACAGGCAGGAGATGCCCTCAAGACAGCCAGCCAAGGCGGAGTGGCATTTGAATGTGGGCAGAGCCAGGCGTAATCTCTGCCCAACAGTCCAGTTCACCGAGATGCCCTGGCTTGCCTCACAAAGGACAGCCTTCCATCAGATTCTGAGTTTATTCATTTGGTGGGACTTAGAGGCCACGCCAAGCCCACTGGATGGGTAAAACAGTAAGAGGGGTCAAAAGGAGCCCATGCCTACAAATGGCACAAAACTGGCTTTCACTGTTTGGATGAGGGTTCCAAAAGATTCTATCAGCTCCACCCTGATCCAGACTTCCCTGCCAGGGTGCAATTCTATAATAAATGAGCCTTCAAACTACCATCTCCCTCCAGGCCTTACTAAATAGCCAGGTTTTTACAGTCCTGTGAAACTTCAGCAGGGAGGAGGCAGTCTGCACAGGGGAGGGCAAGGGCCACCATAGATGGGGCCTGGGGAACCCTCAGCCAGCCTTCCCTTCTTTCTCTTCTGTACTGGAGCAGAAGGACCTGAAGAGCCAGAAAGAGGCCATGCCTGCGAGCATCAAAGGTTGCTGACAAGTCCAGTGAGGTCAGCAGGATGACCTTTCTTCAGCCCAGCTTAGCCAGAGGGTGTTTGGCCAGTATCCAGGCCTGAATTCTGGCTGATAAGTGCTTAGATAATGTATTACATCCAGGAGTCTCTGTAGTTACAAGGCCATCACCTTCTCCACAACCCACCTACCAAGGGGAAATGGGGTGCTAGAAGAGAGCTACCTAAATGGTTGGGTCAAGCAATGGTTTGTTGAGAGGATTGTTTGTTTGTCAAGATGGAGGGCAGGGGCCCCTTTCTCAAGAAAAACCAATTGCACCCTAATCTGGGCCGTGATGACTTTGAACTGCTAGGCAGGACAGCAATCCAGTGCACAGATGGCCAGGCTCACAGCACAGAGCAGCTGGTCCACTCCCTGATCTCAGGTGAGCAAGCTTGACCATGCCTCCATCACCTCAAATGGTCTTGGCCAGTTACTCCAGTTCCATGGACCTGCACTGAGGAGAGGGTTGAACTGGATAATTTGTGGGATCCTTTTCAAGACAGGGCCTCATGCTTGGCCCTCAAGTTTAAAAAGGGAAGAACAATTAAGGGAAGTTAGCCGGGCACTTCGGACTTCAGGAAGGCAGATTTTAATAAATAGAGGCAAGAAGTGGGGAAATACAATCCTAGAGGATAAACAAGTCATGTGGGAAGGCTGTTGGAAGCGACTGAGTCTGAAAAACCAAACCTTACAACGAGACGAGGCTGACAAGATTACGCAAAATTTAGAAACAAGAAGTAAGAGAGAAGCGCTTACTTGAAGGTAGGTGGGCAGAGGGAGAAAGGGGGCCAGCTCAAGTCATTCTTTGGCTTCTCTCGGAAGGGGAGGGGCATTGAGGAAGGGGGAGGGGAACGCAACCCTTTGGAAGGAACTCTTCAGTTATACAGCTCGTCTTTCCTTTCGTGTTCTGGGCACGCTTCACGGTTCCCTGCTTTAAACAGAATATGGAGCAGGCTGCGTTCAGGGAGGAAGTGGTGAGGAACGAATGAAGGAGCTGGCTGTGTTCAGCTTGCCAAAGAGAAATCCGAAACAAAATAAAAAAGCAGCTGGCAAAGGTCTTAAAGGTCTTCGGGTACAAATGAGCCAGCAGGACCAAGGCCCAGGTCTTATGTGATTCTGCTGGATCTTAGGAGCTTCCTGAAAGGAGGAGCTGGGGGAGAAGTGGGGTGGCAGGCCAAGAAGGGCAGAGGTTTTCCAGGTGGATGGCTGGATGGGGGTTACAGTACCCACACAGAATGGGTTGCACCAGGCCTCTTCCAACTCCTCTGGTTCTGTGAGTTTTGAAGGAAAACAGATGTTGGTCTTACAGCCACAACTCACCCAGTCACTGAACTGGGTCAAATCTAGTGGATTTTCTGGCTGTCTGCAATCACACTGACCATGTCAAAAATTACATTGACCTTCCCGAAATATTTCACATCCACCCATTTCCTCTTCCCAAAAGAGGACACCCATCCCTTCTTCACGAGCGGGGTCAGCTGTGTGGATGGCTGAGACCTGCAGCTCGCCAGCATTGGGGGGGGGGTGGTTGTTGAGGGAGCAGAGTTCCAAAATGTTGGGGATGACATTCTTTCCAACTTGGACAAGGAATTCAAATGGATCCTCTGACTGGGCAGAGTTACTAGAATCCTGAACCAATTTGCTTGTTGGTGATTTTCACCCATTGTTGTGTGCAACCTGCTCTAACGTATGCTGGCAAAACATGGACACTAACCTCACAATCGATATAAAAGCTACTTGCGGCAAAGAGCCATGGAAAGAGACATGCTCGGCATCACAGGGCAAGATAGAAAGACCCGCACATGGATTGGAGAACAAATTAAAATATACGATGCCATCAAGAGAGTGAAAGAATGGAAATGGAAATGGACTGGTCATACGACAAGGAGAACGGAGAGCAGGTGGACCAAGGCAGTCGTAGAATGGATCCCACTTGATCAAAAGCGCCCATGAAAGAGACCTAAAACAAGATGGATCGATGACATCAGCCAGTATTGCAGGCCCAACTGGCAAAAGTAAACTCATTGTAAGGACCCACCTCAATTTACATCTTAAGAAGACAGAACTCTTGGAACATTTCTTCCAACAGGAATCTTTATTAAGAAAAACTGACTGAAGGCATGCTAGACAGGATCTGAGGGGTCCCCCCCTACCATTCAATTTTTTAAAGTGTTCCCAGGCAGCCCCACTCCACATTCCTTCCGGTCGATTCAAATTGGCAGATGGTTGGGTGTTAAGTCCATCAGATCCCAGGCGTTGCAATCTTCCCAACCCTTTTCCCTCGCTGCCGGTAAAAGGAGGCTTCATAGGGAGTGAGATCAAAGGCTGATGGCCGCATTGTTATGGTTAGTACTCTCGAAGGGAATCCACAGAGGTTGTTACTTTGTAGTTGATAGAAGAAATGCCAGTCATAAACACCCGTGTTTACTCCCCCCCCCCCTTTGTAGTATGACAGAATCCAGAAGAGAGTAAGAATTGGTTTTTCTCAGAGTAGGTAGCTAGAAATAAAATATAATTGGATTCTGACACTCATATTGGTTGGAAATATGTGTGTTATGTATTGATGTGATTTACTTGGAAACTGTTGGAAATGGTCAAACGGCTGCAATTGTTTAAACTCCAGACATACTACATACTTGTTAACTTGTCTTTAAGCGAGAAATTCTGCTTTAATTCTATTGGCCGCCGCCTAGCGGTGATTGTATAAATAGAGGTTAAGCGGCAGTTAGGCCGCTTCTGTTTTAACCCAAAAAAGAGTTGTTGTTTGCACCTGCTGCCTCGCCAATGCCTCACTGATCCCCAAACATAACAGTGGCGATGAGGGTGGGATGTGCTGCTAAGATGGAAGAGCTGAGTCACTAAAGGGGTGAGACCAGGCGTCAGCGCCCAGGTTGGAACCACGTTCCCCCCTTCTGCCTGCCAGGGACCCGTCCCTGGGAAATCCACAGAAGCCTTAGCAGCACAAGGCATTGAGAGGTTGGAGACAACTCACCATGGCCAAGCTCGGAAAACTGTCGGAGTTCGACGTTACGCATCCGGAGAGGTAGAGTTCATACATCTCTCGCGTCGAGAACTATCTGAGAGCTAACCAAGTTAGCGAAGACGGCTTAAAGGCCGCAATGCTGCTGTGCATGTGTGGCCAGGCGACGTTCGATTTAGCCAAAAACTTGGTCACTCCAGCTTCGCTTGAGTTGGTCGCCTACGCCGAGCTCAAGAAAATGCTCAAGGAACACTTCGAGCCGAAGCTCTCTGTTATTGCCTGAAGACATGCCTTCTAACAAAGGGAGCAGCAACCAGGTGAGTCTGCTGCCAAGTTCATAGCCGCACTGCGACAGGCGTCCCGGCTCTGCAATTTCACAGACCTCGAAGAGAGACTGAGAGACTGTTTGGTGTGTGGGTTGAGGGACAGGGACCTTCAACAGAAGTTGTTCGCGAAGGAGACCCTGTCGTTCCAAGATGCCCTCAAGAAAACTATGGCCGAAGCAGCCGCTGGGGGAGCCGTCAAAGCCTTACGGCCCTCCAAGAACACTCCCAGCCCAGAAACCGTCCACCATGAAGACGCTGAATGGGACGAAGACCCCGACATGGACCATGAGATTGATCGGTTGCAGAAACCACCAGAAAGAGCCCAGCGGCCTTTTGACAAGACAGTTCCCTTCACTCGATGTGCGGGTTGCGGAGGCCGACATAGACGCTCGGAGTGCAGGTTCCACACAGCAATATGCCGGGCGTGTGGCAAACAAGGCCACATCGCCACCATCTGTAAGGGTCGCCAGAGGGAAATTCCACAAGAAGAGTTCCCCAGGAAAGGTACCGGGCCCCCGGGGCAACACAGAGTCGGCTATTGCTCCAGCAGAAGGAGTGTGTTTAGGACAGGTGCCCATCGCCCCCTCAAGGAAAAGCTGAGACTTTAAAGTCAAGCTTCAAGGAGTTCCATGGAACATGGAACTGGACACGGGGGTCAGCCTTGTCTATAATCTCCCAAGGAACTTTTAACCACATTTGCAGTTGCAGCGGCAAACGAGTTAAACTCAAGCCGTCGAATCTCTTGCTAACGGATTTCCAAAACTCCCGCATAGCAGTTAAAGGAGAAGCTATGCTCAAAGTACAATTCAAAGAGTTTGAGGGTTCCCTGGGAGTCGTGGTAGTTGAGGGCAACCACATGAGCCTCATCGGGCTAGACTGGTTTGATGCCTTAGGCATCCATGTGATTGGCATTAACCGAACGCAAGCATCGGACCTGTCGGCAGTTTGCCAGGAGCTTGCTGATGTTTTCAGCCCCAATTTAGGGAAGTACAAGGGACCTCCAATAGCCCTCCACCTTGATCCTACCATAACCCCAATAAGGATCAAGCTTCGTAGAGTGCCTTTTGCCCTCAAACAGAAGATCAATGCAGAGCTGGACAAGCTGGTGCTGCAAGGTGTATTGCAGCCAGTAGATAGCAGTCAGTGGGAAACTCCCATAGTTACGCCACTTAAGGCCAACGGTGATTACAAGTGCACTATTAATAGAGTGCTTCAACAACATTCATATCCAGTGCCTGTAGTCAGCCATATTTTGGCGTCACTACAGGGAGGTCCTATATTCGCCAAATTAGATTTGGCTCAAGCCTACCAGCAACTGCCTGTGGGCGATGCCACGGCGGAAGATCAGACCATAGTTACCCACAGGGGAGCTTTCAGGGTAAGGTGCCTACAATCTGGGGTCAGTGTCGCCCCAGGGATTTTCCAGAGCGTGATGGAGCGCACGCTCAAAAATATTCCAGGAGTGTGTCCATATTTCGATGATGTCTTCATAGCTGGGGAATCAATAGAAATATTGGCAGAAAGGCTCAAAGCCGTCCTTCAGCATTTCCGTGAAGCGGGGCTGAAACTGAAGAGGGAGAAATGCAAAATAGGGGTAGCTTCAACCGAATTTCTCAGTTTCCACATTGATGCCACAGGCATTCACCCTGCTGAATCCAAGCTCAAAGCAATTCAGCAGGCCCCCAGTCCTAAGTCTAAGGGGGAGCTTCAGGTATTCTTAGGCCTGCTCAATTTTTATCATGACTTCCTTCCCCACAAGGCCGCAGTGGCAGAGCCGTTACACTGGCTCTTGGATAAGAAAGCACAGTGGCAGTGGACGAGCGTCCACGAGAGAAGTTTTTCAGCAGTCAAATCACTGTTGTCTTCAAACTCGGTACTAACGCATTTCAACGAACAGCTGCCTATCAGCATTGCGTGTGATGCGTCCCCGTATGGGGTAGGGGCTGTGTTGAGCCATTTAACGGCTGATGGGAGACAAGTCCCCATAGCCTATTATTCAAGGACTCTGTCCTTGGTGGAACGCAACTACGCCCAAATAGATAAGGAAGCATTGGCCATTGTGGCCGGCATTAAGAAATTTCATGACTATTTCTATAGTAGGCCATTCACGGTCTTTACGGACCACAAGCCACTTCTGGGTCTGTTCACGATGGAAAAACAAACACCTCAGATCATTTCTCCATGGATGTTGAGGTGGTCCATCTTTCTTTCAGCCTATAATTACAGGCTAATTCACAAACCGGGCAGAGAAATGGGTCACGCAGATGGCCTTAGCAGGCTGCCCCTGCTGCAATTAGAGCCAGACCCTGCTCCAGCTGCTCGAATCCTGCCTATCCAGGATTTGCCGGAGTCTCCCCTAAACGCAGGGGACATGGCTGCCGAGACAGCTTCGGACAAGACGCTGAGCCGTGTGTTGAACTGGGTGCTCACAGGATGGCCGGACATTAGTCCGGGGCCTAATTTTCAGAGCTTCAGTAGGAGGAAGGACGAGCTGTCAGCTCACAGAGGGTGCATTTTGTGGGGGAGTCGGGTCGTAGTCCCGAACTCACTGAGGCCCAGGGTGATAGAGTCTCTGCATGAGGGACATACGGGAATAGTCCGGATGAAGGCACTCGCAAGAAGCTACCTTTGGTGGCCTGGGCTGGATAAAGATATTGAGGCCCAAGTACACAGTTGCTACACTTGCCAGCAATCCAGACCACAGATGCCTCAAGCCCCAGTCCACCGCTGGGAAACCACCCAAGCCCCGTGGTCAAGAATCCACATCAATTTTGCGGGACCGTTTCAGGGACAGCTGTTCCTCATTGTGGACAGTCACTCCAAGTGGTTAGTGGTCACCCCTGTCCCAACTATGACTACTGCCAGGACCATCCAGGAACTGCGCAGAATCTTTGCCACGCACTGGTTACCCGACGTGATAGTCTCAGACAATGGGGCTCAATTTACCGCTGCAGACTTCCAGTCCTTTTTGAGGGCTAATATGATTAGGCATGCCACTTTGGCACCCTTTCACCTGGCCTCTAATGGCCAAGCAAAACGCATGGTCCGGACAACCAAAGAATCCTTAAAGAGGATCATAACCGGCAACTGGCAGCATAGACTGGCAGACTTTTTACTTTGCCAACGCACGACTCCCTGCACTTCCACGGGCAGAAGCCCAGCAGAATTAAGATGGGGCCTTCGCTTAATCACTAAGCTGGATCGTCTGCATCCAGACCGAGTTGCCTCAGACTCAGCACAGCCAAAGCCACCGCGGAGTTTGCAAGTTGGTGACCTGGTTTGGGCACGAAACTATGCTCAAGGAGCACTGTGGGTGGTAGCTGTGGTTGGTAAGGTGTCAGGGCCACTTTTATATGAAGTGGTCCTGGAAGATGGTCGCGTGCTACGCAGGCACATCAACCAACTGCACAGGAGGCTAGCGAACCGGCCTCTAGCTCATGACTCTAGCGAAAGGCAAATTCAGGGGCAGCACGACAGCAGCCATGCATCGGAGTCTTCGAGCGCGGGCGAGACTCCTCGATGAGGGGACAGGGTGCTAGCGGAAGGCGAGTTGGCCCCAAACACAGAGACTACACCCACTGAGCAATTCCGGCAGACAGCTCCGATTTCCAGCCCGGTGGAAACTGTTCCACCAATGGACACTGGCTCGGGTCTACCCAGACAGACCAGGTCTACCCATAGTGAACGGGTCCCAAAGCCCCGGTCTACCCAGCCTGGCAGGTGAGCTAGTAGACCGGGGACCTCCAGCGTTGCTGAGGCGCTCGGAATGGTCGAGAAGGCCATCAAAGTATTTACAGGACTATGTTCAATACTTGTCATTGTGAACTATCTAGGGCAGGGGTAGGCAACCTTGGCTCTTTTATGACTCGTGGACTTCAACTCCCAGAATTCCTGAGCCAGCATGGCTCAGCTTGGAAACCTCTCCCTTTCCCCTCAGCATGGCTGGCTCAGGAATTCTGGGAGTTGAAGTCCACGAGTCATAAAAGAGCCAAGGTTGCCTACCCCTGATCTAGGGGAAAGGGGTGTTATGTATTGATGTGATTTACTTGGAAACTGTTGGAAATGGTCAAACGGCTGCAATTGTTTAAACTCCAGACTGTCTGTCTACATACTTGTTAACTTGTCTTTAAGCGGGAAATGCTGCTTTAATTCTATTGGCCGCCGCCTAGCGGTGATTGTATAAATAGAGGTTAAGCGGCAGTTAGGCCACTTCTGTGTTAACCTAATAAATGAGTTGTTGTTTGCACCTGCTGCCTCGTCAATGCCTCACCAATCCCCAAACATAACAATGTGGAAGAGGCCTTCATCCCGCAGTGGATGGACAACGGCTGGGATGATGATGATGAGGAGGAGTAGGAGGAGGAGGAGGAGGATGATTTCAACCCAAGAGGACGCCTCTCTTGACTCAGGTAACTGAAGCTAATGTGCAGTTACTCCATCCTTTTATTGTCTGCTCTGAGGCTGAGAAAAGATGAAGTAACAAAACATCTTATCAGTACTCTGTGTGTTTGTGTGTGTGTGTTTGTGTGTGTGTACACATCTGCCAGTCAGCCATTTCCAAACACTGTGGCCTGCAGCAGCCCAAACTTGTGTGATTTATCCCTGAAGCACTTTTCCCAGTGCTGCTGCTGTTGTGTTGCCTTGAGGCTCCTCCTCCTCCTCCTCCCTATAAGGAGAAGGTCTCCCAACCCTCCTTCTCACCACCAGCTTTACACCTGTCTTTGCACTTTCTACATCCCATAATTTCCTCTTTCACTCCAAAAGCTTTTCACCAACTTCTTTTGCCTAACAGATTTCAGCCATAATACCAAACGTATCAGAACAATGAACTGTACAGGATGGAAATATCAACCTCCTGTTTGCAAATGAAACATAATTAGTATTTTGAGCTAAGATTTACAGCTGCTGCAGCTCGTGAATAATGGTAGAATCTGAGAGGAAGGGAAAATACGTGGCCAGAGGGCCTGCCATAGTGTCTGCCGGGGACCTGTCGGGGAGGGTGGGCTTCTGCTGAGGGGAAAAATGAAGTTCCCAAAGGAGAAGAGACGAAGCAAAAACAAAGGGAAAAAATAGACCCAT